>CAUOFW020005214.1:150534-183779 GCA_963454935.2 Ilex paraguariensis | reverse complement strand
CCTAATAAATTTCATCTCCACTGAAAATGGTAGTTCAACCAATCTTTTCTAGCTTCTCTCAATTTTATGGTCGATACCAATTTTAGGTAGGAATAGTGGTGTCTCTAAAAGATTTAAAGAAGATTATCTGTCAAGTCAGTCCTCTCTGGGCACCAACCTAGTATCTTTATCAGTATCTTCATGATTGCCATGAATAGAACTTCAAATCACAATTTTAGATACAGGTGATGTTCCATCTCCCTTCCCAGCATCTCCAGCTGCATGTACAAGAGTGAAAGCAATGAGAGGATGGATGCAGGATCCATGCAGTAAGTAGCATACAGTGCTGTAATTGGAACCAATGTGTTCATCTGAAATAATTTTATTCAATGCTGATGACCAGATCGATTGAGTCAACACTGGCCACATCAATTTATTCATATTTTGCATATTCCCAAAATAAATGCTATTACGTGGAATGTGGTCTGGACTCCTGAAGTTCTCTATGAAGTCAGCTGTGTGATCCTTAGCAGAAGCAAGACTTCTGTGGAAATGAACATTTGATTCCCATACCGGTTAATGACTCACATCCCCCTTTCCCTTAAGAGTACACTAGGTACATTGGTGTAACTCAAAAAAATGTTGAGATGTGGGTCGAGTCCCTTCCCTTTACACCCCCAACCAAAATATTCAAGATAACTGACTAAAAATAGAATACTATTTGTGTTTCAATTTGTGCCGTTAGCTTGCTTTCCTATTTGCAAGTGCAGTCATTAATACTGAAAGTTAAGTTTTGTTTTCATTGCAATCCAAACAAATGTAGTATCATCACTTTGACAAATCAACTTAGAGCATCTTAAATTCCACAAAACCCACAAAATTACAAACATTCAAAACATCTCTCTTTTGATGGCTGAAAGTTTGTGTTGATCCACAGTTCCACAGCTTTTTTTTTCCTAAGACGGAACTATTTCCTATATAAAATGCTTAACAAAATCTAAATCAGATATTCCGTACCGAAGTTAAATTTTGGTGCTCGGTTACTATTTCTTCAAACGTGACCATTTTGAGGTTTGGACATGGTTTCAACACTAATCCTTACAGTGCACAATACCATGCTTTATTGGTAGATAGTTTCAGATGCTCAAGTAATGTAGCATTTATTGGTAATGACCATCAAGAATTTCATCAGATTGGAATGTGCTAAACCACTATACATAGATTAGCCGAAGCTGACAAATTGTAATATATACAAAGCATGTTTATGAAATTGAGGAACACATCCAATGCAGAACAGCCACATCAAGTGAAATAAGGATGAACACGTCCACATTAAATAGTTCCCTTGCACAAGAATATATGTGAAAACAGCTTTGGAGGAGAAGGGCAGGGTTGTGAAAGTTTAAAGAACAGGGAACTTTAAAAAAAGAAGTGACAAAGTTTGGAGTGATAAAGGAGTTAGGAGAGGTAGAAAAAAGGGAAGAGAAAGGGGCTACCAGTCGAAGAAGGGACACCAGAAACAGAGAGATATTGCAACGTCCTACGTTTGCAATCAAACTGGATATTTGGTGAAAATGGAGATATAATGAAAGATGTCAGAATATCATAACTGTACCATTCATTTTGAATAAAGAAAAGGAGGTTATTAAGTTATAAGAGAAGCATTCCACATGCAAACTTCCACCAAGCTAGAATATGAATCCGTTTGACTCTCATTCATACAACTTAGTGTTATTTAAGGCGCAAGATGCACTGAAGTGCCAAGGTCTTGTGGGATCTAAGCAAAAGGTGCAAAGCGAAGTGCAGCTTGATGGAAGTGACACGTTGTAAGTTACAAGTGGATATTTTTTTTATATCACAAAATTTTCAAGCAAGACATAAGGATTTCAAGTCACAACCAAAGAAGTCTAAGGATTTAAAAAAAAAAAAAATTATAACATTAACATTACAAAAATTATAAAGCACCCGAGTTCCAACTTTTCAAAACCAATTGAAGCAACTAATTTGGAAAAAATACCAAATTGAGATAAAATTGACGCAAAATAGTTGAAACAGCTAATTCAAGAAGAAAGTTGAATTTGCTTGTTCAAATGGTTATATGACCTTGACAAAATCAGTTACTGAAAAATTATGAAAGAAAGTAGATGGGTTGTAAACCATACAACTTGAAAAGATACAAAACAGATTCATGCCCTTTAAACCATAGTGCTATATTATTGAACAAACAAATAAAGAAGAATTTTTTTTTCCGAAAAAACAGGGTAACAAATACCAGAAGAAAAAGACCCAAAAAAAAAAAAGAAAGGATGAGTGCAATCACAGTAGTCAAGTTAGAAGACCTAATAAATGCTTGTTACCACAACGGTGTATTATTCGTAAGAAGGATTGAGAGAGTTTGGATCACTTATTTTTATATTGCCCAATTGCTTAGTCTTTGTGGAACAAATATTTTGTGGTGGCTGAAAATTCGTGGGTGGCTCCTTGTTCTATTGCTTCTATGTTTTTTGTGGATTATCATGGTCTTGGAAGGAGTAGTAAAGGAATCATTCTTTGGGATTGTTCAATTTTTACTACTATGTGGGTGGCTTGGATTGAGAGAAATGCAAGAATTTTTACGGATAAAGGGTTGTGGAATTGTGTCCATTTCATAGCTTCTTTTTGGAAATCGGTTAATAAGGAATTCGACAACATCGCTCTTTTTTGCATTTTTGGGAGCTGGTCCACTATCTGTGGCTGCTAGACGAGTTATTCATGTTTTTATGTTTGTAACCCTACATGGCACTGCTTTTGCTTTTTTTTCAAGGAGTGGACGACTTGTCCATTTATTCTCTACTAGTAATGTACACGTGCGTTGCACGTGAAAAAATTTAGATCATAAAATTTTGATTATATTTTTTAGAAATATAAAGTGTATGAAGTTGACGAAGCAAAAGACTGCTGATATATGCATTTAATGGCTTTTTGAATTCAATAAGAATTTCTGGCATTACAACATAAGAACAATAAAAGTCCTAACTATAACTTACTAATCTAAAACTATATCACCACCACATGAATTCAAGAAGTTTGGTAACAAAAACTAATTCTGCTTATAATATAATAACTCCTAAAACACTACAAGCCTACTAATAATAAACAATTAAATATTATGAGATTAGTTTAACATATTAAGCACTTCATTCTATGAAAAGTAATTTTTTTTAGGCGTTCATTATCACTTTTATGGGAACATCAATTCAATTGAACACAAATTAATTTTAGTTCCAATTACAAAAATTGTTGTAAGGTAAATAGAGCATTTATGCAATAGCCATACTCAAATAGATGAAAAACAAAGTAAAAAAAATACCATACCAACAATAGGCATGTCCTGACAAAGTAAAAAAAAACTCACAGGTTGACAACACCAAGCATCGTCGACCCACCATTCTTCACAGCCACAATATACTTAATGTCGAGGGGATAGAAATGCAAGACCACTAATTTTAAAAGCTTTTGAAGAAAAAATTTACTGCAGAGATATAAAACCAAATATGTTAATAGAGTTACTGGAGAGATATTGGTCTATTGTCTTATATCTACCTATATATATTTCTAATAAAGTTGTTCAAAATATTTTAGAAGTCTAATAAGTATGAAAGAAAGAAACATATATGAGTTTAGCTCTTTACTCTTCTAATCTTTTATTATATAATAATGCGTAATGAATTTCCGATGGTTGTGTTTATCACATAAAAAATAGCAATTTTTTTTCACATCATATTAGAATTCTAGTTGAATTTGTAGAATTGAATGGAAAAGAAGAATGTACTGGAAAGTTATAGTGATAAAGTTTATCTAGTAAAAATTTTGGAAGTCATAGAGATAAATTTTATCTAACTAATAAATAGTGATACAATTTATCTAGCAACAATTTTGGAATATTAGTCATAAAGTTTATCCAACAAAAAATTTGGAAGTCATAGAGATAAAGTTTATCTAGCTAATATTTTGTAGACAAAATTGTTTTTATTGTAATAATCAGAGGTGAAATAGGAAATTAAAAGTTTTTAGCAGATGCTGATATTTATAAGTAGTATAGATTATTGTACTACCTTTTTCTTATTATTAATAAAATTTTTGTTACTTATCAAAAACAAAAAGTTAGAAGAAAAAGAAGAAAAGGAAATACAAATGAAAACCTAGAAAGAAGATGAAGTGCAATGCTTTGAAGAAACAAAATGGTTAGGGTTAGGGTTAGGGTTAAGAATATGTATATCGAGAGCTAAAGCCAAGTGTGTTAGCATATTATAGAAGTCACCCAATCAACAGCCCTGTGATCTAAAATAGATCACAAAAACGACCCACAAGAAAGGCTCACTTTTTTGCGCATTGCGCTTGTGCCCCGGTCACGCCTTTTCCACTTCAATGAACCTGAGACCCCTGAAGTACTGATGGTGGGCCTGCAGTAGGGATGACAATGNGAGCCCCAGTCACGCCTTTTCCACTTCAATGAAGGCGCCTCACCTGAGACCCCTGAAGTACTGATGGTGGGCCTGCAGTAGGGATGGATATGGACCAGGAAAAAGCGAAGATTCGTCCAAACCAGCCCCGTTTGAACCGGGGATGGACTATACGTATTGGAAGGTGAACATATACGAGGATATCCGTATAAACCCGTGCGGGGATGGACTTACCCTTACCCCCGCCCCGCCCCATCCCATCCCCGTTACCCGTTTTATATATATATATACCCAGTAAAAAAACCCAAGATCTAATCTCTTCTTCTCTTCTCCAATAAACGATTGAGCGCCGCCCCCCTCTCTTAGGATACACATGAACATCGTGACCACAAACCAGCTTAGTTCCTCAAAATCCCAAGCCGCCCGTGACTATTAGCGCAACCCCCCTCTCTCTCTGCTTCTCCTCTCAGTCTCAGTCGATCGATCTCAGAGATCTTCCTGAGGGTTTTAGCAGCTTATCGAGTTTGCGATCTTGAGGTGCTTGAGCTTCGTGGAAATCTTTTGACTGGCCAAATTCCAGATAATCTTTCACAGGCACAAGCATCGCAGGTTATGTCTCTCTCCTCTCAGACTCTTTACATTTCATTATTGAACTTGTGGCTTTACCGAAACACCCCATTTATAGTCCCTTTTGAGGAACTTATGAAGTGGGCTTGAGGATTTGAAAAGAGTTTGAGGATTGAGGATAAGGGTAACCGAAAAACCCCATTTACAATCACAACTTATGAAGTGGGCTTGACTCTTGATGCTTGAGGATTCGAAAAACCCCATTATTTTGTTCGAAGCCACAATTCTCAGTCGATCATCTTCGAAGCCACAACTCACAGGCACAAGGGCTTGAGGATTTGAAGATGATGGAATTTTCGGATTTAAAAACCTTTTATGATTTTGGGATTTTCGGTGACAGGTGTTGGGATTTTCGGTAAAACCCTTTTGTGATTTTGGGATTTTCGATTCCAATAGGAGCAAAATACAGAAAATCATAGAAACGCAGGTATATTTTTATGCTAAAATACATCTTATAATAGAACTAAAACCTGTGTGATGAGAAGTGGATGTAACCAACGATCGACTTTTCAGGCAAAAGGGGAGACTGAGACATGGCATTGAATTTTGTCAAAGATAGCAGGCATATTCTTGGCTTATATAGAAATCTAATACCATGGAATGGACACAGTTTTGCCAACAAAGAAATGCTATGGTACTTCATGGCATTTCTCATGATGCTGATGGTGGTTATAGACAAGACCCGGTGCCCAGGGTTTTTATTTTTTTGTTGCAGTATGCATGAAATCATCTACTAAATTTGGGTAGTAATATGAATTGAAGTAATGAAAAAGGTTATACCCAAATAGTGCTTTGATTATAATTGTTATATTTTCTTTCTGTAAACTGTTCAGGCACAGCTGGACCTCCTTGACTTTGGAATCCAAGAGTGATAGACCAGGTAAAAAAAAATTGATCTTTCAAGTCTATCATTTGCTTTGAATGATATCAAACTCACAGATTGTTATGATTCAATAGACTTGAATAGAAACATTGAATGACACATGCAGTCAACTCTAGAAGAACTAAAAATTATGGATGAAAAAAACTAATAAAGTATACATCTATTAACTATTTAACTCTCTTTGATTGCACTAATCCAAAAAAAAATTTTAACATCCCACATGAATAAAAGAAGAAAAAAAACATCAACAAAAAAATATTTCTGTAGACAACTTTTGTGTTTCTCAACCAACCCCACTCTTAGTGGAAAAGAAAAATCTAGAATCTTACGCAACTAATTCTACATATTTGATTAGTTAAAATCTATGTTACCCATGGTATGACATATATGACATATTTGATTAGTTAATTCTACATATTTAATGTAGACGTGTATTTTTCTTTCGTTAATCATACAAATGAGGATTCGATATTCCAAGATGTTCATTTGGCTTAGACCACATAAATCACAAGATTTGTCAATTCTCTACAATTTGCTTGGCCTAAGTTTGAAACTATTTGTCTATGACAGTGAATGACTTCTTGATGTATGTTACATGATGTCATTGCTTTCTTTGAGGTTTATTGTTTGCTTTGGTTTCTACTTAGTTGATTTTTGCATATAGTTGATGAAGTAGGAATGGAAGGAGAAGAAGTGAGAAATAATATGTCAACTCCTCAAACTTCTGCAACACCGGGTGAAAACAACCAACTTTCAATCTCTATTGATGAAAATCAATCTACCAACTCAACTCCAATGACCCTTGGTGAAACAGATAGGCATAGATCAATTGTGTAGAATCATTTCAAGAGAAAAACAATTGATGAGAAGTTAAAGGCTGAGTACAATGAATGTAAGAAATTGATTGTTGGTGGTGCTAAGAATGAAACTACCCACTTGCATGACCATCTTAAAAGTTGTCCGAGGAAGAAATATAAAAATTTCAAACAATGTTTATTGGTACCAAACCAATTGAAAGAGGATACTGAGAAAACAATGGAGAACTGGAGATTTGTTCAAGAGGCGGGGAGGAGGAATCTTGCCAATATGATTATATTGCATGAATATTCTCTTAGTATGGTTGAGCATCACGGATTTCAAAAATATTGTCACACTCTTCAACCAATGTTCAAAATGATATCCCAGAACACTCTTAGAAATGATATCCTTTAAATTTACAAAACCAAAAAAGAGAAGACAATGAAGTTGTTGGAAAAGATAAAAAGTAGAGTTGCTATTACTACGGACATGTGGTCCTCAAACAATCAAAGAAAGGGCTACATGGCAATCACTACACACTTTATTGACAATTCTTGGACATTGCAAAGTCAGATTATAAGGTACTAATGATCTTTTATTAGCATATGTTATTTATTATAAGGTACTAATGATCTTCTATTAACATGTGTTATTTATTATCTTTAAATTTTTATATGTGCCTTATCCACATATCAAGGAAGTGCTTGTGGAGTGTTTGATGGATTGTTTTTTCGATTGAAACCTTGATAGAAAGTTGATCACTTTGACTGTGGATAATTGTACCACTAATGATGCGATTGTGACTATTTTGTTGGATAAACTTCCATTTGGTTCACTAATATTACATGGTTGGTTATTCCATATGCGTTGTTGTGCACATATTCTCAACTTAATTGTCCAAGATGGTTTGAATGTGATTGGAGATGGTATTAAAAGAATTCGTGATAGTGTTGCTTATTGGACAATATCTCCTAAGAGAGTGCAAAAATTTGAAGAGGCAGCTCATCAGATACATATTCCAAGTAACAAGAAACTTGCTCTTGATGTTAAGACTCGATGGAACTCTATTTTTCTCATGCTTCAAACTAGTTTGATTTATAAAGATGTGTTTGCTCGCTTGAAATATCGAGATTTTCATTACAAGATTTGTCCGACTGAAGATGATTGGGAGGTGGCAAGAGAGATTTGTGAAAAATTAGAATTGTTTCTTACTGCAACAAAATTGTTTTCAGGTACAAAGTATCCTACTGTCAATGTATACTTTCCAACTATTTATGGGATAAGAGTAGAAATATCTAAGTAGCTTCAAAGTCCCAAAGATGTGATAAAAGATATGGCCTTGAATATGTTGGAAAAGTTTAACAAATATTGGAGTGTAATTCATGGTGTTATGGGAATAGCAACTGTTTTAGATCCACGGTATAAGTTGAGAATTTTAGAATATTACTTTGAGAAAATGTATCGAGGTGTGGAAGCTTTAAATGAAGTGAAGAGGATTAAAGAGCTTTGCTTGGAATTGGTAGGCGAATATGAAACGAGACAAGGAAATGATTATGAACCACATCCTTCTCCTCCCCCTCTTCAATCAGATATTGATTCTAAATGCCCATTAATTGATTATCTCTCTGATTTTGATAAGTTTATATAAACAAGAGATACAACAAAAGCACGTGGGAGATCGGAGTTGGATCGTTACTTAGAAGATGGTATGATGCCAAGAAGTTTAGATTTTGATATACTATCTTTTTGGAAGACAAGTGGTCCCAAGTATCCTCTGTTTCAAATGATTGCTAAAGATCTTTTTGCTATTCCTGTTTCTACCGTTGCCTCGGAATCTGCTTTTAGCACAAGTGAGAGGGTGATCAGTCCACATCGCAATAGACTTCTTCCAACTACAATAGAGGCTTTAATGTGCTCTCAAAGTTGGTTATGTGCTGAAGAACGAGGTAATTAAATATTATTTGTATGTGCATCATAATTTTTTTTTTGGGTGGGTAAAATATGACTAATACCTTTTTTTTTTTTTTGTTAGGTTTATCTACTTCGGCGGGCCTAAAGAGCTACACATTATTAGAGGATCTTGATATTGATGATGAGGTATATCGTTTTAGTTGAAAATTTCTCTCTGGATACCGAGAAAATTTCTCTTTGGAAGAATCTAATTTTTTTTTTCTTTTAATGATATAGGAAAATGATATTGAAGAGGTAGATTCTACCACCACCGAGGGTGTTAATTGATGGTTGAGTTGGTGTGAAGTTGGTGTTAAGAGATGTTGAGTTGATTAAGATGATTCTACCATCCGTTATGTTATTTGTGTTATGTTGTGTAATATTAAATTATATCAAATTTAATTAGTATTTTGGACATTTGTGATTTTTGTTATGTTCAAATATAGTATGCTACATTATGTTGTGTTAGATTATTTAGAATGTTATTGGATTATTTAAAATTTTGGATTTATTTAAAATTTTGGATTATGTTGACTTGAACTTGAGCTTAGGTTTAGGCTTGGGTTTGGGCTTATGCTTGAGCTTGAGTGGGTACGGGAAAAGCGGGGACGGGGACGGGGACGGGGACGAAAATTATAAATTTACCCGCGGACGGGGATGGGGATGAAAATTATACCCGTTAGCGGGGATGAACCGGGGATGGACGAAAATTTTTTAAGCGGGTACGGGGATGAAGACTACACCCCCCCGCCCCCGCTTCGTTCCATTGACATCCCTAGCCTGCAGTCTGGGCGTGCTTTTTACAACACTAGTACAACTAATTTAAACGATGTTATAATTACAGAAACACCGACGTTTTCTCCTTTGGGGGAGAGTGATCCAGATAATTTTCTGTAAAAGGCCAGGCCTTAAGAAAAACAACAATGAAATAAATTAATGAATCCTTGAGGAACTACAGCCCATCCCATTGCAATTGATATGGTGAAAGTGATTGCAAACATGACTATTACACTCAGCTAGAGATCCAAATGCAAACACCAAAGCTAGCACTCTCTCAACACCAATATTTTAGCAGGCAAACAAAGGATTCTTGAGAATGGCGAATACGAGGAAAGTATATATGCAACCATTTAAATCTTTGAACAAGGTATTCTAAGAAGAGGATATGAAAATTAGACCAACTTGTCTGGCAAAAATTACAAGTCTACAAGGTATAATGAAGATTGTGAAATTGAAACCTAGATGGGTTGTTGATATAATGGACTCTTCCTATGAGAATGTAATTGCATACATGAGGCTCAATGAGAATACACTAATCCAATTGTCATCAACAAGCTTGGAATGCAGGTGTTACCTCTAGTGTTTGGTTTCTGAAATGAATGCCAAATCCTAACTTCTATCTTCGAACTTGATACTATGCATTATGTTTCTCTTATGTGCTAAGTATGAAGGTTCTGATTTCAAGTAATATAACGCCATAAATCCACAAATGTTTAGAATCGGTGGCCTTCTCCAATTCTGGTGAATGAGACACTTAAGCATAGATCAATAGCTCAATTTGAGACACTTTAACCTTTTATCTCTTGTTCACTTTCCATTCAAGTTGCAACTTGCAGGAACTTGAAAAGACCCTACATTACCATTCCTCACAAATAGATAGACGATCCACTTAGTTGAATATGACGAAACATCAAAATGGAATCCGATAAGCAACATAGTAACTAAGCTTAAAACAATAGTACTCATGTCCATCTCAGTGAGTGTGTGTGAGTGTTTAGAATATCTAAAATATATGTCCCAAATCATTAAAAACCGAATGGTTTTATCGTTTCTTTCCTTTTTCGAATAACCGAACAGAGAATAAAATTCAAAACCCAGAGAAGGATTTAAATCTAATCCCGATTAAAATCAAAACCATCAATTTCTTCAATTTCCCTTCAGTTCGCCGACAACCAATCAAGGGCATAAATTTCCCAAACACCATAAACAATTCAATCCCACACCCACATAAACACAATAAAAATTCAAACAATGCACGCACGCACACACAAACACACAGAGAGAGGTTAGATAGGGAATTACCAGATGGGACGGTGGACACCTCGCCGTAGATGGCTTTGAGTTTGGAGAGAGGGACGAGAGAATTCTCGGCAGAGGCTTCAGCAAAGAGCTGTTGTTTCCAATCCCACATGGTCTTCTTCATGGCCTTGTTGGCTGTGACCAGCGAGTCCTTCTCGGCCTCGAGTGCCTCCATGTTATTTTGCTGGTTCACCGATCTTATGCTCAGTGCCACGAACGAGCCCACCAGGAACACGTTAATCATTGTGTTTTTGCTCGCTGCTCTTGAAGCAAAACCCATCACTTTGCTTGCCCACTCCATTTTTGTTAGATTCGAATCTTCGGCCGAGAAATTTTTGTCGAATTCGATGGGAGGGTTAGAGTTAGATTATAGCTAGTACTGTCTTCGTCTTTCGTGTTGCCAAGAATAGGTCAAGTCTGAGAAAAAAACAAGACTGCTTTCTCTCTTCCTCCTCTTTTTTTTTTTTTTTTTTTTTTTTTTTTTTTTTTTTTGAGAATCTCACTTTGCAACCTAAAAATTTAAGATTTTTCATTTTATACTTTTAAAAATTAAATTATTTACATTGTATTTTTAATGTATTAAAAGTATTACAATCTATTTCTTTCGCTAATTTTTGCTTTTTATTTCATTAAAAACTATTTCATTTATACTAATAGAATAAGTAACAAAAATTAACAAAAATGACTTATTGTAACACTTTTAATACATTGAAAGTTCAATGTTAGAAATCTAAATTTTGAGAGTATAAAGTTAAAATTTTTTAAATTTTTTAGAGTATAAAGTATAATTTACTCTTTTTTTTTGGTTAAACCAAAGATAAAGTTCACTTAAAATGTAATAACAGGACCAACAAATGTAAACTAGGGGATTATCATATGGTGTAATCCCTCAATAAATAAATAAGTGGGGGTGATTACTATAATTCTTTAAAAGATTAGGTCCACTAAACGTTGCACAATCCCTGTTGCCTCAACGTCAATAAATAAATAAGTGGGGGCGATTACTATAATTATTTTAAAGATTGGGTCCAGTAAACGTTGCACAATCCCTATTGCCTCATCGTCAACAATGAATGAACGTGATAACGGATCGAGCCAAGAAGGAGCTAGGGGGTCCCATGCCCAGATGCCCTCACTGAAATATTTTTAAGAAATTGGAAGTCCGTCCTATTGCCCCCATCTGTTTTTGACAGTGTTTTAAAACCCGGCCCGGTTCAACGTGTCAACCCGAAAAACCGCCCTGAGTCGGGCGAATTTCTTAATTGAATCGGTCCAACAAATGATCCACTTAAGAACCGTTCAAACCGGTCTAAACCAGCCATTTTTCAAAACCGGTCTAAACCTGCCATTTTTCAAAACCGGTCTAAACCTGCCATTTTTCATGAACCCGTGACTACCGGTCCAATTTCCATAAATTCAATAAACCCATTTTTATATTAAAACTAATACACAAAATATTAACAACGAAGTTCAACGCTCAAGCTACAAGGCTCAGGCCTATAATATTCGAACTACAGGTCAAAGAATAAAATGTCAAGCCAGCAAGTTTTGACCGTTAGTTGACTAGAAAATTAATAGAAGTGCAGCATTTTATAGGCATACAGTGCTCATAACTCCCACATGAGTTTCCGATGTGGGATAGATACTCCACTTAATCTCTCATTATTTTTTTTATCAATTTTTCTTTTAATTTTTTAGGCATCATATTATTACTATTTATACTAAATATTCAAAATTTCTTAGTGAATTGTTTTATGCTCTGTCAAATTATATCAATTATGTAAGCAAATTAATGATTTAAAGATATTTTTTTTTTTATTTCATTTACTATAACATAAAATATGTTATTTTTGTAACTATTATAATTTTTTAGCATATTTATTATTATTATTTTTTATTAATTATATGACCGGTTCGACTGATTGACCCACGGTTGGACCAGTAACCCATTGACCTAGTCCCCTTGCCGGGTTGGTGTCCGGGCCAGGTTTAAAAACTATGGTTTTTGGCAATGGCGGGATTATTCTCGCTCTCACAAATTTCTATTCTCACTCTCATAAATTTTTATTTTTATATTATTTAATTTTTTATTATCAAACTACTAAACTCATTCTTTCTATACTTACTCCAATTAGTAATTAAATCTACCGCATGCTACATACATGCCTAAACTCACTTTATATTTTATCATAATTATGTTTTATTCTCTATCTCACTTGATGCACGCCGAAAAACACTTTTTTAATATAAATTTTTTTAGTGAGATACAAGCTAATATTACTTTTTAATTTAATTTTATGTTTAATTTCAAGTTTATAGATTTTTATTATTTTCAATGTTTTGATATCTGTGTGTGTATATATATGTATGCTTTCAAATTATTTGTTCTTTTTTTTTTTTATCGTATTTAGGTTTTGCATCTATGCTTGTTTGTTTTTTTGTTCGTTTTTGTGTGTGTACTTGATGCTTGTTTTTTTTTTCATATTCGATTTTGTGTCTTGTGATTTTACGTCTTGTAGTTTTGTTTGTTTCTTTAATTTTTGATTGATTTTTTTTCCTTCTTGTTTCGATTTACTTCTTTTTTTTTTCCTTGTTTCATTCTTTTCTTTTTAAAGGGAGTGTATGTAGCATAAAGTAGAATTAATTACTAATGGGGTGACTATAGAAGATGTAGACTTAGTAGTTTGATAATGAGAAATTAAATAGGGTGGGAATGGAGATTTGTGGAGTGAAAATAGCCCTACTCTTTGGCAATAAAGATATGGAAAGAATTTGGTATGCGTGTAAGGACATTTGCTAGAGTCTTCTTGGTATTAGGCTCACGTACTTTTTTTTAATTGACATTTTTATCATTCAGCTCATTAGCGTTTAATTAGGAGCTCATACCGATATTGTTCAATTGGTATTTGTTTAAATTTCAAGTTCTGTTAAATCAGAAAATGTTTTATATATTGGACCTCTTTAACTCAACGTAGCTGTATCAGTGAAGTTCTTCGTCTTGTTTGTAGCTCCATCAACTTAGTCATTCATTAAAATTCGTAGCTTGTATAGAGGTGCTCTATTTTTTCAATAGTTTGCTATTGTTATTCATCAAAAATTTTCATCAAATTTGGTTTGAATTATATATAATGGTATGATGAATGAATGTGTTTTTGCTTAATGTTCCTCAAAATTGCCTTGAATTAGTATTTGGATAACTGTATATTGTTTGAAGAAATATACTTTGTTTTCATTGTGGTCACCCAACCGTTTTTGTTACTTTCCTTGTTTGCCATAATTGTGGTTTCATTTTTCGAATTTAGCATATGTTTTTTGATTTCATCTAAATATATATGGTTAGGAATTTGTTTGGTTCAGTTTTTCGTTTGTTTCAATTTTTAGTTCAATTGTTAAATTACTAGTAATTGTCTGTTCCTGAAAACACTAAGTAACAAAAAAAAAGTCAAAATTAAAAGACATACAAATTAGAAGATTGCTACAAAAATAATATATGAAGCATATTAGTGTGAATAACAAATATATTTGATCCGACCACCTATTCCACAAACAAAAATTACATAGTAGACGTTAAGGGGAAGAGGGCGGGGGTAGTGGTGTATTAGGCATTTCAACAAACACCAAATGTGCAAGATTGGCATGTGGCTAGTAGTCGTTAGGGGGGAAGAAGGTGGGGTGGTGGCTATGTTTTGGTAGTTTTGGTTACTGGCTCGGGGGTGAATTTTTCCATTCTATAAAATCATACAAATATTTGGTATTATTATTATTTTTTATTGGTGATTAACTTAGATTTGAATGTCTACAACTTGGAAAAAAAATTTAGATTGGTTTTGAATATTTTTTTTTGGTGCAATTGGTTTCACTTTTTTTTTATTGGTCATTGTTATTTTATTTGGTTTTGAATTATTTTTTTTTTGTTTTTTATGGTGCAATTGGTATCACTTGTTAGTTTTTTATTGACAATTAGCTTGGCTTTAAATATCTACAACCTGAAATTTTTTTTTTTTAACATTTAAATATTTTCTCATCTATAAAATCATACAAATGTTTGAGTAAAGAAGTACCAAAAATAACAATAGCACATTTAACATAAAACATATAACAATAATAAAATCATATCAAAGCTGCAAACCTTGAGTAAATAAGCACTGAAAATAACAATACACGATTATCACATAACATTTAACAATAATAAAATTGTGTCAAGGCATTCACAACTAAACCAACAAAAATATTAATTAAAAATAAAAAATATTTAATGACAGCAATATGAATTAAAAAGAATAAATTTTTTACTACTTACTCGATCGAGGAGAAAATTCTTCAAGTATAAGGTAGAGAGAGAATTATACGAGAGATGAGAGAGTGCATGTTTAAAACATGTGAGAGATGAGATAAAGAAAGTTGTAAAAGGAATGAAAGTCCAATTAGGATCATATAGATATAAATAGGATGACATATGTTAATGAACCTATAGTTTGTTTGAGATAATTCTTGCTATTAGAGTTTTAATGGGTATTAGATATATTTTGTTATTATTAGATATATATAGCCGTCCAAGAGAGAGTTATATGAGAGATAGGAGAGTGTGGGAGAGGGAGAGAGTTGAAAAATGAATGAAAGTCTAATTAGCATCATATATATATAGGATGATAAATGTTAATGAACCTATATTTTGTTAGATATAATCTTTATTATTAGAGTTTTAATGGGTGTTAGATGTATTTTGTTATTATTATATATATATGACGTGTGAGAGATAGGAGAGACAGAAAGAGAGAGAGAGAGAGAGAGAGAGAATGAGAGATGGGAGACTTAGAGTTTTAAAAGGAAAGAAAGTCTAATTAGGATCATTGAATCAATAATTTTCAAATGATCTAAGTCGTGAAAAGCTCAAGACAAACAATATAGAGAGAGTATGAGATAGAGAGAGTTATGCGAGAGACAAGAGACTTAGAGCTATAAAAGGAATGAAAAGTCCAATTAGGATTGTCGGATCAATAATTCTCAAACAATCCGAGCCGTAAAAAGTTCAAGACAAACAATCTAACTCCCTTATTATATAGATGTTTTGGGAATTATAATGGGATTTTTATTTTTTATGACCTGTCACTGTGACTTGTTCATGAAAAACTAGTGTTGTAATTGATTTTCATGTTGNACAGATGTTTTGGGAATTAGAATGAGATTTTTATTTTTTATGACCTGTCACTGTGACTTGTTCATGAAAACTAGTGTTGTAATTGATTTTCATGTTGTTAATAGTAATGTAAATAGGTTGTGTTGTGTTGTGGTGTTAGTTATGTTATTGTGTATTTATTTGTTGTTCTATGAACTGTCACTGTGATATTTTTCAACACAAAACATATTAAACTCAACATAAATAAGTGTTTACAGTGTATAAATCCTAGTGACATTTATTAATTTTGTATTACAACCATTAAATGCAGTTATAGTTACAGTATTTTTGGATATTTGTAATTTTTTATAACTGCCACTGTGAATATTAGAAAATTAAAGAATATAAGTTTACATTGTTCATGTACTTTGTGATACTGTAATTATGGTTAATGTATATACTTTTCATTATTATTTATTTTAGAGTATTCAGTAGAGGATTCAATATTGCTTTTGTGCAGAAATTGTGAAGAAACTAATGTAACGAGGATATCAGTTAATTCAAATTATCTAACTATATTGGTTGGTATCATCAAAAGTGGAAAGATTTGGATGTAAGATGTTTGATTTTATTGTACAATATACTTGGACACTCTAGTTGTATACTGCACTATGTTGTTGATTTGAAAAATATGTATCCTTTGTCGTCAGCTTCGTTCCAGTAATAGCAAATTGTTGTGTCACGAAAGCGAGTTGATTCTAATTTTACTGATGGGAGTAAAGTGCTTCAAAATGTGCCTTTTCATTTGGTGGATATCTATGGATATGACACAGAGCATGATTTACTACCTTTATTATGGCCTCATAGTGAAAGGATATTATTGTTGGTTGGTTGGTCTTAGGCCTGTCAAAATTTGACATAACACGAATTGACATGAATTAAACGGGTTTAGGTAGTAAACGAGTTGACCCGTCAAACATGTTTAATAAACGGGTCGTGTTCGAGTGAGACTTGTCAACCCGTTTATCACCAGTTTAAATAAATTTAATATAATAATAAACTATATATATATATATATAATATTGAATGAGTAAAGAAAAAAAAGTAAAGAAAACATTTCACAAAAAAAAAAAAAAAAGTAAGGCAGCAGTATGATTTTTAGGTGAAGAGGGAGACTTCAGTTGGCCATCAGTTTGGCCTTTTCTTTGAATCCCACATCGACAAGGAGTGGAGAGGGAAGACTTCACTTTCCTATAAAAAAAGATAGTGGGCTCCTCATTTTAGCCAATTTTTGTGGTGTGATTTTTACGTGAGTTGTTGGATGAAAATTTTCAATTGAAGAAAGTATAGTTAAAAGCAAAGAAATGGAGTGTAAAAATTTATTAAAATAATATTTTTTATTTTTTTTAAATGAGTTAAACGAGTTGTGTCGTGTAACCCGTTTATTAAACGATTTGTGTTAAAATTGTTTACCCGTTTATTAAACGTGTCGTGTATGGGTGTATACGTTTTTCACCCTTCACCCATTTAACCCGACATGTAACCGTTTAACTCGATATAATTGACATCCCTAGTTGGTCTAATGATATTTGAGGAACAATAACAAACACGTCTTCAAATCTTGTCATACGACCTTATTGTTGATGACATCCGGGAGTAGCCTTCAACTAGTGCTGTAGACGTCACACAATTTCATTTTGGATATGGTCTTACAATAACCTATGACAATGCATGGATGGGTGTGGAGAAAGCAAGAGGATTGCTAGTAGGAGGCCATTCTAAATCGTACAACCAATTATCATGGTATATACAAGCTATCATTGATACGAATCCAGGTATCCACATTATGATGGACTGTGATGCTGAGAGCAAGTTTTTTAAGAGGTTGTTTTTCTCCTTTCACACTTGTATTCATGGGTTTAATTAATGTCGTCCCATGTTGTTTCTTGATGGCACTTTTGTGAAGTTTAGGTTCAAAGGGAACATGCTATTTGCAATTGCAAAGGATGGGAACCAAGATAAATTACATGTTTTTGTCACTAGAATAAATTTTACATCTTAGTATTACTGTCACTTTGAATTGAATTATGTTTAAAACACTATCATTGTTACCTCAGACTTAATAGTTTGTTAACCTTGATTGCTAATTCACAGGTTTATTTTCCGTTGTGTTTGTTGTTTTGAATTTTGAAAATGAATCATATTGGCATTGGTTCCTAAAGCATTTATAGTAAATTATAGTTCTTGATCGCCAAGTCACATTCATATATGACCAAAATGCTGGTTTGTTGGAAGCGTTACCGAAGGTTTTTCCTAGACATCATCATGCATTTTGTTTAGAACATTTGAAATCTAATTTGAGGGATAAATTAAGTGGAAGCCGATTTTTAAATTTATTTAGAGAACATATGATTTTTTTTGTTACATGAGTGTGCTTACGCACCAATGAAGAAACTATTTTTTGAAAAGCTAGATATTTTTAAGCGGGAAGATGATAGTAATGTCGATTGATTCCTTGTTATTGTTCCATATGAAGGTTGGGCGGATGCCTTTTTTGAAGGTCATAGGTATAGGGAGATGTCATCTAATGATGTTGAGTCATTTGATTCTTGGATTATGAAAGCACGACATTTGCCTATTCCTAATATGGTGGTCACAATTAGGGGCCAGATTATAAATCAGATGGGTTGTAGAAGGAATTTGGCAGAAAAATGGAATGGATTAATATGTCTGAACATGGAAAACAGATTAAAAGAAGCATTTTCTGAAGGCAGGATGTGGACTATTAGAGTTTCTACTGATTCAATTTTTGAATAAATTAAAACCCTTTTGTTACCGTTGACATTGGGAAATTGGCTTGCTCATGTCATTAGTGGTAGATTAATTATTTTCCTTATTCTCATGTTGTTCTTGCCATACATAGTAGCAGTAGAAATCTAAATGATGTGATCGACGATTATTATCATGTCATTACTTATAAGATGACATATGTTGACGCTATCTATCCAATTTCTACTCTTGGTTGTTCGGATTTTCAAGTTGATTGTGATGTTGTATTATCGTCTTAATTGAGAAAGCAACCTGATCATCCCAAGAAACGCAGGATCTGTTTTAGAGGCGAAGAGATAAAGAAGATTTATTGTGGTTGTCGGGAAGCCACAATAGGAGGAACTACAACGAATCTATGTAATCGACACTATGTTGTTGTCGTTTCAATTCTAATATGTCAGATTACTGCCCTCTGCTCTTCCTTTTTTTTTAACCATTTCAGACTTTTGTCTTCATATTTTGTCACTATGATTGTAGGTTGATTATTGAAAATGAGTATAATAAATGGGTCGTTGTTACTATCGTTGTGATGTGTATGTTAAGTTTTTGTAATTTTGATGTATCGTTAATGTAGATGCAATGCAACATCACCATGTATATGGCAACTATTGGCGTGTATCTTTCTTTTTCATAGACACAAAGGCATATAATTCTTTTAAAAATTGTTTTGTTGCGATCTCGATGTGAACATTGTTCTGTCACTGCGAATATTAGTATGTCGGAATGTCGATGTGGAAATTCTGTTTGCATAATTTATGTAATTTACCACAATAACTAACACACAATATTTGTTCATAATTAGGCTGAGTAAGATTGGATATTCATTAACAAGCTTAATATAAAATAATCTCAGTAACAAGATCAGGCATCACAGTGACAACATCAATATCATTTCAATTAGTCCCATAAGTGCTTCTCAGTTTTGCTCTGGTGTGGTAATCTTCTTTGCTTCATGACCTTCTGTGATTTAGGAATTTGTGAACCATGTTAGCACATATTGTTATCATCTGGTATGTCGTAAGGTTATCAGGAATCTCCTCGCCATTCACAATTTTCTATATTATGTGGCAAACATGCAACTCATGGTTCAGCCTGAAACGATAAATTTATGTTTGTTAGCAAGCCTTATAATTTTATTTATACTTGTATAAGAAAATATTGTAAACATGACTTACAAATTAGAATGTTGTCGTGGACATTTATCGACTCAAATCATTTGATGCCCATAGTCTTGTGTGCTCATAAAAGCATCTCCATTTGGTTTTAATGACTCCACATATTGTCTCTGCATCATGTTTTCAAAATATTTTTTCTACAAAAAAAATAAATTATCGAACTGTAACACACATAGAATAAGGTAAGAAAACATAACTGAATTAGATATAATAATAAAATATTTTTATTTGATTACCAAAATCATTGCATCATCAAAGTAGTAGTCTCGCAAACTCTTTCTTGATTTGAAGGAATTGAAATGCATCCACAGTCATTCTCTGACATCCAGCACGAGCAAAGTCCAATGTCTAGGCATTCCTTCGTCATTCTCACGCAATGAATTTATGGGAAATAATAAAAATCGAATATAATGTTCTTTTATTTTGTCGTCTAAGACCTTGCGATATTCATCCAGCACAGTTTCAATTACGAGTGTCGGCGTGGAGATTTGTATGTTAGTTTTGCATAATCATATAATAAGTTTGATACACTGTTTGTAAAATCCGAGTAAATTTAAACTCTTTACCAAAAGAGGCAAAATGGTAATTTGTCACTACAGTACGAGTTGTAAACCTGAATTTTTCTAGAGCTCGGATGACAAAACGGAGATTCGTCTCACTAAATCTAGTTACCCCGTCAATTTTCATCGAATTCTGAGATAGTCGAAATTTTTACATTTTACGAGATGGTCAGGTCTCGGTTGACCCAAAAATAAAATTTTTAATAAAAATTCAAGATTTGGAAAAGAATTTGATGTAAGTTGAAATAAAAATATTTTGAACTTAAATCGGGATAAAATTTAATCGTTTCGGGGTGAAAACGGACCTGAAAAAAAAATAGTTGTGTGACACGTTGTGGACCAAGAGTTTAGGGAGTATAACTAGGGGGAGAAAATCTGATTTCTGCCCATTTTTTAGATGGTATTCAACGTTGGAGAGGAAGAGAGGAAAAAAGTGAGAAATCCAACCTTCTCTCTACAATCTACGCCTCATTGTTGTTTAAATCAACTCGAGCCAAGTATTAAAGTTGTTCTCCTTGACGAGGGCTACGCATCCATACAAAAATGGATGGATTCCATTGAAGTTTTTGAGACAGGATTTTGGGAAATTTCAAGATTGAGATTGGATGGTGTTCTTAAAGGTTCTACAACTTATTTTACGCTTCAAGAGGTAAGATTTTCATCCTAACTAGGTTTATTTTCAACCTAGAAATGTGATATGGAATGGGTAGGTTGTTAAACATCTTTAGCACTTGCCTATTATTGAGAATTTGATGATTTGGGTATCTAAAATGGGTAGAATAAATTCTATCTTAAATTGAGTATGTAGAAATTACCTAATGTGATTCTTGAACTATGTGATGAAAATTGGGCATATATGTGATTATACGATTGAGTGCCTTGAAAGTGTTTGATTAAATGCCAAGATGGAATTAGGTGTGTTTTAATTGCATACATAATGTGATAACATGCTTGGAATTTGTTGTTTGGTGTGATGTTAATATATGCTTTATGATATATTGACATAGTGATGGTTTATGAAAATTATATGTTTAGGATATAATTTATGATGAAATATGTTGTTAGGTGTTTAAATTGGTCCATTTGGCATTCATAGCATATTGGACATGAATTGGTTATTGCAATGGTTCATTACATTGCATTTACACGGGGGCATCACATTCATAGGCATAAGGCGTGAATATGGGTGTGTGTATGCATGGTTGATCAAACACCATTCTTGGTGGATGATATGTGGGCTCAAAAAAAGTTGGAACGAAGTTCTGACTGAGTTGCATGGTTGCATGAAAAATTTGTGTCGGGTACAACAATCATAACTAGGTGCAAGACTCAACTACCTAGTTCATACACTCCCTTGAGGTGAAATTCTAGAAAAGTGTATTGGTGTGTGGAACCAACGGTGCAATACCAAAATTTTGCTACGAAACAAAGACACATGATTTTATTTTATAAAATAATCATTCGATGTGTAACGTCCAACAAAGACACATGATTTTATTTTAAAAAGATCATTGGACGTATATCATCAACGACTGATTTATACACATTGACATTGCATTGTGTTGAATAAGGCAAACAGAGCTCGGGTTGAAGTGCATGAGTGAGTCTCATCTAATTTCATAGCATGACATAGGATTTTTATAATTGATTGCATATTCTTGATTGGAATATTTGAGTGATTGATTGTCGCATGTGAACATTTCATATGTATCAAGGTTGGGGAGTAACCTCTTTAGGAGATATCTTATTGAGCGTGGCTCACCTTTTGTGAGACAACATTTTAGGTGCGGGATATACGCTAGTGGACGGCTCTCATTCGGGCCCTTAAGGAAGAGGAAAAGGTGAGATGTGGCTTTATTTTGAGATTTTATAAAATTATTATGAAAACTTAATTTTGGCATGTAAATATAAAAGAATTGTAATCAAACTCACATAGACTGTTTAATGAAAAAAAAAATTGCATGTGGTTATATTAGTATGAATAAATGGACCCGGTGTGGTCAATTTTTACTTATAAATAGACCCTGTGTGGTCAATATTTATTTATAAATAGACCAGGTGTTGTCAATATAGTATAATTACACAGATTGTGTTTTTGGTAGAGCTCCCCGTACAAAAGAGATTTTGCTCGAATTTTGTTAAATTAAGGACCCCCAATTTTTGGGGCATCATAGCTTGGTATTAGAGCTCAAGTTATATGATTTACCTAGTGCTTGCGGGGCACGGGTTTAGATTATTGCATCTATTGTACATTTCATATTGTGTGCTTTACTTGTTACATGTCATATGGTATATGCTATCTAGATTATATGCATGGTAAGATGTATGTGGAAATGGACACACTAGCGTTGAAAAATTTAACCTTAGGGATCGAAAAACAAATGAACGGGGCGGTTCACGAGGTAGATGTCTACTAGTGGTTGACATATGGTCTACTAGTTAGACAAGGAGGTAAATCTCAAATTTTGAACTTTGATCCCTATTTTGGGATACTAAGTAAATGCTCTATTACTATTTGACATGTGTGTAGATGGCAATTAGAGGGAGAGGATGCGCCAAGGAGGTGGGTAGAACGACAACCAATCACCACCGGACTATGACTAACAAGTCGTTATAGAGGCTATAAGTACGATGACTGCTAACCTAGCACATACGAGTGCCAATATGAGCAAAGGGGCTCAAGTCATCCAAAGGAGTTTAAGTTCCATAGGCCACCAACATTCATGGAAAAAACAGAGGACATCAAACCCACAAAAATCACAGGAGCAGGGCCAAGCCCAGAATCGTTTGTCCCAAGGAGGGAAGAAATTCAAGGGGACGTTTCGAGGGGCCAGAGGACATGTTTCTATTGTCGACAGCGGGGTCATGTAAGGAAGGATTGTCCCTTGAGGCAAAGCTCATGGAGTTCCAAGACATGTAAATCCCAGTAGTCAGTGGGACTCACATAAGTACAAGTTATTCCTCCCTGCCCCATTAGGGACCAGAGAGAATTGTCCCAACTACAGGGTACTGCACAAGCACCTAGTACTTTACGTGCTGGTACTCCGCAACTAGGGCCAGATGAGCTAGGATGTGGGCCAAGGCCAAGGCCAAGGTCAATCCTCCCAAGACAAAAGACACTTTAGGACTTCCAGCCAGGTAGGTCCACGACCATGTTTCCATTGCCACCAACTGGGTCACTAGAAGTGGGATTGTCCTCAGAGGCAGGGATCCTAGAGTTATGAGACATCTCAGTCCCTGTCGTCGGTGGGGCAGCCACAGACTTACTTTGTTCCTCCTTACCCTACCATGGGCCAGAGAAACTATTATCAGTTTTAAGGTGCTACACAAGCCCCTACTACATCATGTGCGGGGACTCTGCAGTCAGGCTAGATGGGTCATGGCATTGGTTAAGGCCGAGGACAGGGCTTGTAGGCCAGGACTTCGAGGACCCAGACGTGTGTCTACACCATCACACTTAGATGAGCCGATGGATTAGTCGACAACCCACGATACATTTCTTACTCCCTTGTTTATGAGCACATGTGTCATTTGATTTAGGCATGTCATATACTGTTATTTTCACGTTTTGTTGATGAAACAGATTTAGATTTCGCAACCCTAAAGGAGTCCTTATGGGAAAAGTCAGCCTTAGGAACTAAGGTTTGTATTGATCAGTTATGTTGGGGGTGTGAGTTAAAGATCTCAGGGATTCTACTCATTGTGGACCTTAGGGTTATGGACATGTTAGAGTTCGACGTCATCCTTGGGATGAACAGGTTGGTTGCACATCAAGTCGTCATTGATTGTGATCAGAAGAGAATAATTGCCTACACAACGGGCGGTGTTTGTTTCAAGTTTTAAGGAAAAAAGTACGATGTTTTGTCCCAAATCGTGTATGACACTCGATGACACGGACAGTTGATGGGTTGGCTTGTGAGCCTTACTCTAGAGGACAAGGTGAGACAAGAGTTAAGTCTACCTCGAGTGATTTGTAAGTTTGAGAACATTTTTTTGGACAAACTACCGGGATTACCTCTACATAGGGATGTAGACCTCACTATTAAGTTGTATCCCAGTACATCTCTTATTTCTATGACTTTTCATAAAATGACAACAGCAGAGTATAGGCCATAGATCTTATATGGGCCTTGTGGAAAATGAGTCTATCATCTTCCATTGTGAGAGTGCAAGAGGTTTAGAGTTTATGATATAGCCTAGGCTCTAATGACCATCATAGCTTGGTCCAACCCTCCTATACCGAAGACTACCATCTGCATGAATGGCCCAATTAGCGAATCTAAGAGAGGAGATCCTTAGGGAGTTTCATTGTTCCTGATTTAATGTGCACTCAGGTGGCACAAAGATGTATCATGATCTTCGTCGCCAGTATTATTGGAGCGGAATGAAGAGACACGTTTGAGACTTTGTCAGTAGATGTTTTACGTGTCAGCAGGTTAAGGCTGAGTACTAGAGACCAACAGGATTGCTCCAACCTTTAGAGGTGGTTAAGTGGAAGTGTGGGCACATCACGATGGATTTTTGTGACTCACTTGCCACGGATATCACAGGGGCACGATGCGGTGTGGGTAATAGTGGACCGACTTACCAAGTCGGCACACTTTTTGGCAGTGCAGATGACCTTTAGATTGGAGGAGTTATACAAGTTGTGTATAAGGAGATAGTCCGACTATATGGGGTGCCTGTATCTATAGTATCAAATCGGGACCCCAATTTTATGGCTCACTTTTGAAAGAACTCCCAGCGAGCCATTGGGATATAGTTGACGATAAATACAACTTTTCATCCCCAGATGGATGATCAATCATGGAGTACCATCTAGGTTTTAGAGGACATGTTGCGGGCATGCGTCTTAGATCTCAAGGTTAGCTGGGAAGAACACTTACCTTTAGTGGAGTTCACTTACAACAATAGTCATACAGATGACACCCTATGAGACACTATATGGGAGGCCTTGTAGTTCTCCGGTATGTTGGACGGAGGTGGGAGAGAGACTCTCTACGGGTCTAAATTTGATTAGAGACACCTCAAAAAATATGGACTTGATTCGCAAGCATCTTCTCATAGCTCAGAACCGGCAGAAGAGCTATGCTAACAGAAGAAGACGACCTCTAGAGTTTGAGGTTAGGGATCACGTCTTTTTAAAGGTGATGCCTAAGAGGGGAGTGGTCAGGTTCGAAAAGCGGAGGAAGCTATTTTTGAGGTTTATTAGGCCGTTCGAGGTACTCAAGAGGGTTGGTATAATAGCTTACCGGTTGTCATTGTTGCCAAATTTATTGGGTGTTCACGCGGTGTTTCATATCTCTATGCTCCGGAAGTATATTTCAGATCCGACACATGTGGTGGATTAGGGCAAGTTTGTTGTTGATGCGGATGAGACCTTTGAGAAGGGACCGGTGCGTATCATGAATAGTCGGGAGCAAGTTTTGAGAGGTAAGACTGAGAGCCTAGTGAAGGTGCTGTGACAGCACTGAGGTATGGAGAAGGCGATATGGGAGCATGATGACATTATACGTACCAATTATCCTTTTTTATTCGAGAATGGAGGTACATTCTTATAGTCATTTAATATTATATGACTGTTGCATATGCATGTGGTTGAATGTGCATATGTGTGTGAATTCCATGAACGAAATTCTTTTAAGGGGAAAGAATGTAAAACCTGGATAAATTTGAACTTTTTACCAAAAGAGGCAAAATGGTAATTTATTATTACAGTGTGGATTGTAAACTGAATTTTTCTAAAACTCAGATGACGAAACAGATCTCACCGTTGGATTCGTCTCACGAAATCTAGCTATCTCGTCAATTTTTATCGAATTTCAAGATAGTCGGATTTTTTAAGTTTTATGAGGCGGTTGAATCTCGGTTAACCCAAAAATAAAATTTTTAATAAAAATTCAAAATTTAGAAAATAATTTAAATTAAGTTGAAATAAAAATATTTTGAACTTAATCGAGACAAAATTTAATCGTTTTGGGGCGAAAACGGACCCGAAAAAAAGAGAGTCGTGTGGCGCATTGTGGACGAAGTGCTTAGGGAGTATAAATAGTGGGAGAAAATCTGATTTTTCCCCATTATTCAGTTGGTCTTCAACGTTGGAGAGGAAGAGAGGAAAAAAGTAAGAAATCCAACCTTCTTTCTACGATCTACACCTCTTCGTTGTTCAAATCAACTTGAGCCAAGTATTAAAGTTGTTCTCCTCGATGAGGGTTACACGTCCATACCAAAAAGGACGGATTCCCCCAAATTTTTTGAGATGAAATTTTGGGAAAAATTCAAGATTTAGATTGGGTGGTATTCTTGAAGGTTCTACAACTCATTTTATGTTTTAAGAGGTAGGGTTTTCATCCTAACTAGGTTTATTTTCAACCTAGAAATGTGATATGGAATGGGTAGGTTGTTAAACATCTTTATCACTTGCCTATTGTTGAGAATTTGATGATTTGGGTATCTAAAATGGGTAGAATAAATTCTATCTTAAATTGAGTATGTAGAAATTACCTAATGTGATTCTTGAATTATGAGATGAAAATTGGGCATGTATGTGATTATATGATTTGGTGCCTTGAAAGTGTTTGATTAAATACCAAGATGGAATTAGGTGTGTTTTAATTGCATAGATAATGTGATAACATGCTTGGAATTCGTTGTTCGGTGTGATGTTAATAAATTCTTTGTGATATATTGGCATAGTGATGATTTATGAAAATTATATGCTTAGGATATAATTTACCATGAAATATGTTGTTAGGTGTTTACATTTGTCCATTTGGTATTCATAGCATATTGAACATGAATTGGTTATTGCAATGGTTCATTACATTGCATTTGCAAGGGGGCATCACATTCATAGGCATAAGGCGTGAGTGTGGGTGTGTGTGTGCATGGTTGATCAAACACCATTCTTGGTGGATGATATGTGGGCTCGGGAAAAGTTAGAACAAAGTTCTGACTGAGTTGCACAATTGCATGAAAAACTTGTGTCGGGTACAGCAAGCAAGACTAGATTCTCCCCCGGGTGCAAGACCCGATTACCTGGTTCATACACTCCCCTGAGGTGAAATTTTGAAAAAGTGTATTGGTGTGTAGAACCAACGGTGCAATACCAAAACTCCGCTATCCAACAAAGACACATGATTTTGCTTTATAAAATAGTCATTCAATGTGTAGTGTCCAACAGAGATACATGATTTTATTTTAAAAAGATTATTGGATGGATATCATTAATGGTTGATTTATATACATTGACATTGCATTGTGTTGAATGAGTCAGAGAGAGCTCGGGTTGAAGTCATGAGTGAGTCTCATCTCATTTCATGGCATGACATAGAATTTTTATCATTGAATGCATATTCTTGATTGGAATATTTGAGTGGTTGATTGTCACATGTGAACATTTCTTATGCATTTAAGTTGGGGAGTAACCACTTTAGGAGATACCTTATTGAGCGTGACTCACCCTTTATGGGACAACATTTTAGGTGTGGGATACACGCCAGTGGACGGCTCTCATTCGGGCCCTTAAGGAAGAGGAAAAGCCAAGATGTGGCTTTATTTTTAGATTTTGTAAAATTATTATGAAAATTTAATTTTGGCATGTAAATATAAAAGAATTGTAATCGAACTCATATGAACTGTTTTAATGTAAAAAAAATTGTATGTGGTTATATGAGTATGGATAAATGGACCCTGTGTGGTTAATGTTTACTTATAAATGGACCTGGTGTGGTCAATATTTATTCATAAATGGACCCAGTGTGGTCAATGTAGTATAATTACACAGGTTGTGTTTTGGGTAGAGCTCCTCTTATAAATGAGACTCTGCTTGAATTTAGTTAAATTAAGGGCCCCCTATTTTTGGGGCGTCACACTGTTGAATTTACACTTACCCAATTCGGATTGTTAATTATGAAGCATCTATTTTCAGAAGTTGTGAAATCATCATTGTAATGCTCTTCCATACGTATAACATTTGAATTGAGACATTTTCATCAAATATTAAAAAAGTAGCTAGGTTACTTATTAAACAAATTCATATGCTAGTTGATGTTTTGTTCTCGAACAGGATTGTTAATGTCGTCAGCAGTGACAAACATTCCATCATTCTGGCTTGACCATTTTATAGCCCTGTTTTCACAGTAATATAAGGCATATGCATAGTAATCAAATACAGTGACGATTGGTGTAATTGTTATGTTAACATGTACCGCAATGATAGTAACAAATGTGTTATTGACGTTGATATTGTCGTTATCTTACAATTTTTTTAAAAAAATATTAAATTGTTACTTACCTAGTTACCTCAAGTCGGACGATTTAAAAAATCTTTGAGCAATCCACAAGATCTAATTTCTTCCATACTGGCCACTTCGCGCTCCCCATGATCTTCTTTGTGGCCTTTGCTTTGTCATTTATCTATCTTCAATTTCATCTGCATTAACAATCACCTTTTGTTTTTCTGAAGTCTCAACCATTTTTTCTTTTGTCTGCTTTCTTTTTGATGAATCTGTCTTTTGAACACCTTTTTGACCCTTTTTCTTCACAGAGTATTGGAAGTCATCATCTCTTTTTTTCCTTTCTTTATTTTTTATATCCTTCTCCATTGTTCTCTGCACAACTTTGATCTTCCCTTTCTCCATTTCTTTTTTATGTATCTATAGCACCCTTTTTTGCTGGCTAGTTGAATTGTTGGATAATTTCATGCACTGTCATCTTAGCTATTTGTTCATGTATTAACTCATTATCATTTTTTATTTGAAAAAAATGCTTAGGTAGTTGCAAGTACTTTGTCATTTTTTTAACCTCTCTTGTTCCATCTCTAAAATTGTTTATTGCAGAAGAACAATTTGTGTGTCCTTATCAAGTAGAATCGATGTGAATTTAATAATTTTGGACTTAAATTGGCCAACTACATTATCTAGCTCCTCATCTGTTTTTTGTTCTCCATTGGAAAGGTTGTAGCATCCATATATTCCTTGCCTTGAATGATTTCGGGATTGTTGTCCTACTATTTTTTTCCTATAGTACTGATTACCAACTTAAGCATCTTAATTTAAGAAAAACACTTTGTAGTCTCTGTTTAAGAACATCATTTTCATTTCTCATAGTTGATACATTTTTCAAAGCTTCATCTTACTCTACTACAATATGTTGCAATTCTTCTTGTTGATCAAACACCTCATTCAGTTCGGTTTGAGTGGACCTCATATTTTGGCGTTCCCTTGAGTTATCATGGCAAATTGCATTGAACAGTGCACCGAGAGGCTCAACCAACTTATTCATTTCATGCCTCTCTTCAGAGATCTCTCCATCAACGTACGCATAGGCAACACTTGTTGGATTATATTGAATTAGTTATATTTAATTTTGACTATCTCTTGCATCTTGTCCTTGGTTTGCGGTTCATTCTTCATGACTTTCAATTTCTTTATGTTCAAAACTAATAGTGTGAGGTTCATTGCTGTCACAAAAATTCTCATTTCCATCATTTTCGTCATCAATCATTATAGTGACAGGTTCATTCACAACAACTATCTCTTTCTTTACTTCAACATGTGACAACTCTAAAATTGGGGGTCCTTTATGAACTCGTTGATTACCCATCAACCCGCGGAAGTACCCGTGATTTCCGCATAACTCGACACTACGTCAATAAAATTTCCTTTAGCGGAGTTATAAATGACCCGACATTTGGATAGAGTCTCCGTTGTACTGGGCACTCCCAAATGCATAACCTATATACCATTCAATCACATGACCCATCCAAGGTCCAATATACATCAATTTACTCTAATTTATTGTCCATTTATATCATTTGAACAAAAGAACCCAAGACCTGAAAGTTTAGCAAAAATATTTCAAATTGAGATTTGAACAGAACCTACTAGTAGAAGAACTTAGAGATCTACCGGTAGAAAAAACCTATTAGAAAAGTTCTACTTGTAAGAATATCAATGTTCTACCGGTAGAAAAATTCACTAGAAATGTTATACCGGCAAAACTCGACATTCTATCTGTAGAAGATGCCTACTGGAAAAGTTCTACTTGTAGAAGAACTTTGGCATGATAACTCAAGGTTCTACCTGTTGAATTGCAAGTTCTACCCAATTTTTTCCCTGATTCCATCATTTTTCAATTTCAATTCATTCCAACCTTATTCAACATCAACCCAAACTCACACAAAATGCAATTTTACATAAAACATAGTACATATGAAGTCGATTACAATCCCTTACATAAATTACATGCTAAAAAAAAAGTAAAATGCATATTAGTTTTACAAAAACATAGTTACATGTTGGCTTTTCTTCAACAATGAGGATCCGTGTGAGAGCCATCCACTAGCGCATGTCTCGCACCGAAAATATTGTCCCCATAAAAGGTTAGCCACAGTTAATAGGGTATCTCCTAAAGGGGCTACTCCCCAACTTAGATACATATGAAATGTCCACAAGCAACAATCACTCCATTCAAGAATATGCAATTCAACAATGAAATTCTCTATGCCATGTTATGATATGAGATGAGACTCACACATACAACTCAACTCAAGCCTTCATCGGTTTTAATAACACATGCAATATCATGCATATGAATCTGGGCATTCCAAGCCCTCGTCATTGATGTTACATATCCAATGATTATTTATCAATCTTGGGTCTTTCTTGGGGTGAGTATTCATGGACTTACACCAATGGACACCCAATCAACACGATATTAATGGACTTCCACTAACTGCTCCGCGTACGCTGACACATTTTATGGACTCTACATTAACAGAGTGCGTATCCAATCATCGGGTCTTGCACCCAAGGGACATTCTAGTCCTTCTTACTAACTCCGACCCTATATTCAATGCAACCCGCGCGATTCAATCAAACCTCGGTCCAACTATCCCAAGCCCATACATTATCCACCAAAAATAGTGTTTGATCAACCCAGCACACACACCCACACTCATATCAATTGCCCACGAATGTGATGCTACCCGTGCATATGCAATGTAAATGTACAATTGCAATTCCTCAACCATGTTCTATATGTCATGAGCACATTATGAACATTCCAATATCCAATCAACATGCCTCATGGTAAATTACATCGTAAGTATATAACCACTATTAATAACCTCAATGTCAATATATCAGATGTATATACCAATATTTTCCAACATCAAGTTCCAAGCATGTTATATAACGTCCAATGCAACAATTTTATTTTGCTTGTTGGACTTAATTATATCCTTCTCGTAATATGTGTATGCTTGCAGTTACATGGTTTGCATTTTTCGTGATATATACAGTGACAAATAGTTTCTATTAAAAATAAAAAAATCTCAAATGGTATTCACGATATACTTGGTTTGGTTGCAATTGCTCAAGTTTACCCTGTTTGACTGCGTTATTCAGCTTTTCAAGATTCCACTTGATGACTTGGGAATACATGTGGATTGTTTGTAACTATTATGCTTGTGTGTTCACATAACTNTAACTGCATTTTTCAGCTTTTCAAGATTCCACTTGATGACTTGGGAATACATGTGGATTGTTTGTAACTATTATGCTTGTGTGTTCACATAACCAATATGGACACACATTTGTAATTTGTTAAACTTCCTTAATATTTGAGGTTCAGTAATATAAAAAGCTACTACAATGACATTTTAATTTTGTATGCAATTTAATGTTATAGTAGAAGTTGATACTCACCAAAAATGCCAGCACACATCCTATGACCTTTGTTGGATTTATTGCATTTTTGACAAAAGATGACAACAGTGAATCATGAATGATCTGTGANAGAAATGCCAGCACACATTCTATGACCTTTGTTGGATTTATTGCATTTTTGACAAAGATGACAACAGTGAATCATGAATGATCTGTGACCAAGTGAAGGTTTTAATTTTGTCCAAGTTGTTCATATATGCAACATACTCCCAAGTAATTGTATGATCACTTGTGCATAGGAACAATGTCACCAAAATGTACAATCACATTAGCCTCGCAACATCTGCATAATCATTAACATGTTTTCCCTTTGTAGCTACTATCAACCTTTCTTTTATTATTGGGCAGTTAGCCTACTGTCTCAGTGGAATTGCCTAGACACTAACATGGTGTCCTCCTTTGAATATTTGGTAACATTAATCTTTTCATAACCATCCTGAATTCCAAATATCATACTGATATCGGTTCATCTGAGTCTCAAAAGTTTACCTCCTATATTAAATTTTGAATTGTCTGAATTGAATATTAAAATCAGGTCATACACATTGGAATCACTCTTCTTGCACGATTTTGCATCGACAACTTTGTTAATGATGGCCTCAATCAGCGACCAAAATGGAGTGTTGCTTAACTCAATTAAGTGTTCCTCCTACAAGGTGATATAATCAATTGTTTTAAGGGCAAACTTCACTTTACCCCTCCCTAGTATACCCCAAATGCACTTTAACTCTATACATTTTAAAAACCTCCAAATAACCCTCACGCGGTTAGTGGACTAAATTGTAATGTCACATATTCCGTCCAACTTAATAGAAGGCGTGTCTCACGCAAAAGATCTGAGAGTTGATATGTGTCAATTTTTTTAAAAAAATTTTGAAGACAAAAATAGCACACACACAGAGAACACAAACTTACACACACACACATATAGCACAAACTGCACACACCCAATTTCAATCCCAAACAGAAGAAGGATGAGAGAGAAAGGGTGATTTTTTAGGTTAGAATAATTGACTGTGTGTATATGTGTGCTCATGCGTGTCTGTTGTGTGTGTGTGTGGGGGGGGGGGGGGGG
>CAUOFW020005214.1:130561-150520 GCA_963454935.2 Ilex paraguariensis | reverse complement strand
GTTTTGTGTGGGGGGGGGGGGGGGGGACGGGTCAACATAGTGCGTGTGTGGGTCACTGTAATTTCTTTGGTTTTGGTTTCGGTTTCAATTTGATTTTGGTTTGTTTTTATTTTTGGTTTTGTTCTTATTTTTTATTTGGATATATTGCTTCAATTTCAAGCAAGAATGGTGTTGGGTGCATGGAAAGAAGAATGAAATAAAGGTATATAGGTCATTTAGAGGAAGGAGATGAGGGTACATAGGTCATTCTAATTTTTTTGTTAACAGAGTTAGCATTACAATTTAGTCCACTAACTGCATGAGGGTTATGTGGAAGTTTTTAAAATGCAGGGAGGTAAAGTGCAATTGGGCTATACCACAAGGGGTAAAGTAAAGTTTTCCCTTGTTTTAATTAATGCTTGCAAGTTTGACCTATATTGGAAGGAGTAATTCTTTTTTCTTCCTCTCATGATACACACTTTTTTTTAGGTACAACCTTTTTCAAAGGGTGCGATGCTTCCTCTTAGTTGAAGTCTTAGCCTCAAAGTTGTGTATGACAACTTGCATATTTCTACGCTTTATCTCATATCTTGATTTTGATTGATTTTTTGTACTTGCCATTTTCCCTAACATCATAACAACATAATGTTAATCCACACTGCCATTTCCAGTGAAGATCAAACGAAATTGGTGCATGTTTATTCCACAGTGACAGTACTATACAACATTTTATAAACAATTTTCAACACTAGCGGTCCTACTTAATCATTTAATTATGAATAAATGCCACAGTGACATATTTTATAAATGCAAAAAAAATTTTAAAAAAAAGAGAGAATATTATATCACAGTGATAGATTAAAATATATGTTTAATTTACATAATGAGTTTTTTAGGTTTTTTTTAAACACATAATTTCATAGTGAGAAACTTAAAAAACCTTTTCACACACTTTTTTCCTCACCCTTCAACTAAATTTTATTATGAAGAATTTTCATAGTGACAACAGTTGTAAGTGCGACAAATTTAGGAAAATTTCAGTTTATTAAAGCATAAAGAGCATAAAATTCACATAATTATTTTTTTTATATTTTTATCAAACAACTACTGTATCTGTGGTAATATAACAATATAGCAGGCATGTCAATTATTCACAATGACAATTAAAATTTACAGTGACAACAAAGTAATTGATGCCATTTGATTTATATTTGGTCTAACATGTTCACAAAATACCAAAAAAAAAAAAAAATTTTACGATTAAACGATTACCTTAATTTACTTCGTAATCAACCAAAAAAAAATGAAAGATACATACATGTCTCTGCATTATGAACAAGATACCCAACGCAGTGATAGTTTTAATTCAAGTATTTATTATATTTTGTTACATATTAAACCAATATTCTTTTTTAAAATTTTAACGAAATTCGTATTTGGTATGAAACCCTGGGTTATTACAAGGATCAAAATCACAGTGACATGTTTGTGATTTTTCAGGTTTTTTTGGAAAATATGATAAACAATAGACCCAACTTGTTTGTTTCCTTCACAATAGTAGCTTTAATTCGATTCCTTCGTTCTTCGCGATGAAGATTTTCATTGCACTGACAACTCTTTCACCGAATAATTGTTGCTTCTTTTGGATATTTTTCAAGATGGTTATTCCACCAGAGTTTTGGAAATAGCGGTAAACGATATTAAGAAGGCTAATTACGTATTTTCACTGCACTTTGTTCTAATGACCCAACTGTGCACTCCTTGTCTTCATTGGCCCAAACTCTATCATACTATATCAGCCATCAAAAACCCCACAAACTTTTATATTTGTATATTTTGAAATTCATTCCATAAATTTTAATTTTGTCTACCCTTTCACTTTGTTACTTCACTAGTGTTTTTCTAAAAATCTGTCATATAAGACCATGTTTTGTACTTTTTTTGTGGGTTAAGGAGTTATTTAGATTCACCTTGATTTGTATAATTCTATTCTTTAGTTGCATTCTTAATTCGAACATGAAATTGTGATCGGAACCCTTTTTGCCTTTAAATTTTTGCATCTGAATTGCGATATAAATAAATGAGTTATTTATTTTACGCGTTATGAGAAAAAAAAATTAAAATTTATTGTCAAAGTATCAACCCTTAATCAAATTCTTGGCTTCGCACCCGAACATGATGATCACCACAAGGTGGCTCTTAGAAAATGGCTAAATGAGTTGCTGAAGCTTGGCTTGAGGTTGGGCATATAGTATTTTGTAGGTTGATTTTGGTTGCTAGGTGTGTTTTGTGTCAGTTGAATTTGGGGGTTGAATCTTAATAAGGTAGCTAAATTGGTCTCTAGATGAAATGAGTTTTTTCTTTTCAAGCAAAAAAGAGAAAGCTGAAAGGGATTTACAAACATCAAAGTATTAGAGCAACTCCAACCACTATCTTAAAAGCCAGCTGGAGCTCGCAATGACCATATTTGACAATTGATGCTTTTCCAATGGAGATTTCACATGTTTAGGTGGCAAAATGAAATTTCACATGTCCTCTTTGCCATGACAAATCCTTCAAATGCATTATTTTATTGACTAAAAAATTTTTTAATGCAAAAGCTTCCAAACAAAATTTATAGCCGTTGAAGGCAAAAACTTCCAACACATAATTTGTAGCCTTTGGGATTGCTTGGATCACCACTATAAATTTAGCTATTGTGCTAGCAAATTTTTCATTCCTTTGAAGATAATCAATTTATTTTGTCCTTTTTCATTATTTATTTCTTTTCTTAGTCACACCATAAATTCCCATTACTCCAAATTCCCTGATTTTTCAACACAACAATCACAATTTTCTGGTGAACACCTAAAATCCCTACTTAAGCATCACATAAAAAAAGAGCCAGTTGATGTGCAGGCTTGAGTAAAGAAGAAGATTGTTTTCTCGTTAGTGCATGGATGAACACCAGTATACATGGAAATGAGCAAAAATTATTTTTTTAATAATATTTATTTTAATTGATCCCAAAATTTATTATAAAAAATATATTAAATTAATATTTAAAGATAAAGATGTAATAAAATTAATTATTTTGATATATTAGTTGGAGTTCAATGAGGTGAAACTGTCAAATTCTACGATCAAAATACTATATAAGCTTTCAAATTTAAATTTAGTATCTCAATTTTGACATATCCATCGGATGCTCTTAATCCATCCNCCGTCAAAATACCATATAAGCTTTCAAATTTAAATTTGGTATCTCAATTTTGACATATCCATTGGGGATGCTCTTAGTCCATCCAATTATTTACTTCCAATCAAGTTCATATCTTGGTGCAAAAGTGGGGCCCACCCCATCACCAAATTCAACAAAGCTACGTCAACCATATAGTTTACCAAATTGTATACACCAACCAACGTATCTTCCCAACTCACATTTTTATTGGGGCCCACAAGTCAAAGGCAAAAGACCTATTTCTGCACATCCTTTGCATAAACACATTTTAAATTAAGGATTAATTGCACTGAAGGTGCTTATGAGTTTTGTTTTATTTTGGTCCTTAATATTTCAATTGTATCATTTTTATCCTTACAATATTGAATATGTTTTTATATAGTCCCTCAAGCAGATAACGTCTATATTGCTAACGATATTTTTATCATAAACTTGTCACGTGATACTTAAATATGAACAAAAAAATAATTTTGATAATTCTTGACCAAATTTTTACTCAAATTTTGGTTAAATAGTTACCCAAATTGCACAATTTGTTTGCTTGAAGGNATAATTTTGATAATTCTTGACCAAATTTTTACTCAAATTTTGGTTAAATAGTTACCCAAATTGCACAATTTGTTTGCTTGAAGGATCATATAGAAACATATTCAATATTTCAGAAACCAAAATGATGCAATTAAAATATTAAAAATCAAAATGAGACAAACTTCATACTTTGAGAAACTCCAGCGCAATTAACCCTTAAATTAATGACTCTAAGAAACACTTTATTCTGTTGGGTGGCGTGCAAAGCAAGTGGTGAATCATGTCATTGTAAATGACGTTTTTAGAAGTAACGTTTTGACCTATTTTTATGTTGTTTAAACAAGTCATTTGGAATTACGTTTTCAAGTTGAAGATTTCATTTGTAATGACATTTATTAAAAGTGATTGAGTTTGAGAAATAAGTTTGAAACAACATTCTTTTGGGAAATAAGTTGGTCAAATGCATGGGATTGGTGAAAAGCTCTCACTTGCCATATCTAATATTCAAAAAGCCGAACACCATCACTAATATCTAATAATAGTCAACCACCAAAACCAAATGCTACCAAACAAGCATAAGGAGAGTTCTTTATTATTTGTATAGTATGCAACTCCACACTAGCTATAAAATAAGGGACTAGTTGTCAGTGGTTAACATGTATATGTTAGATGTACAAATAGGTATCATGAGCCAGACTTTGTATAAAAAATGACTTTACATCAATAATACTTTACTTTTAGTGCTTTTCATGGTATCAAAGTGTTCTTTGTATTTTTTTCACTAAGTGGTGCACATGTGCATTGCACGTGAACCCTTTCAAGCTATAATTTTATTTTTAGTTTTGTCATTTTTATCTTTGCTTTAATAGTTTGGAGAACTTTAGTTTGAAAACATTAAACCATAGCAAATCTAAGTGTCATTTCATGCAACAAGGAATTGACAGTAGAAGATTATCGAAACCTATTAATGCAATATTATAGTTTTTTTTTTTTTTTGCAATATTATAGTATTGAGAGGTATAACGGGTTACAAAGGACATGGTAGCCATACGTAATGTGAATGCAAGTAGACCTAATAGACAATTTGATAAAACAATAATTTTTGTTAAATTTGTCTTTAAGCAAACAATTATAAAAGTGAAACTTCAACAATATCTCCATAAATCTTAAGCATGATAAGTCAAAAATTATTTGAAAAAGCCTTTAATTTGTCACTCTAAAACTGAAAAGCAATATTTTCCTCCTCAAATCTTTAATTTGTTCTATTATGTCCTTGCTCTCTTCTTTCTTATTAGCTAGTTGGTAGTTCCTATCCCAGTATCCCGTTTTCCCTATTATGTTCTTCATGTCCCTTTCTTTTTGATGATATAATAGTCTCTAGGAAGTTCTCAAAATTGCTCTAACAAGTTGTTTGGACCTAAAATATAAAATTATGAGAATGTTTGATGCATCGACATTTGGCGAATCTGAAGGCATTAAGAGGATGCCACGTGGCAGAATTCAAACAAAGGCAGGAGATGACTAGCCACATCCTTATTTGAAAAGAAAATAATTGCTTGTGAGTTACAAGTTAGATAACTATCGATGGAGATAAAATCGTCAAATATAGTTGCTATAAAAGGAAGACAAGAAAAAAGTTAAATGATACATTCAAACCCCCACAAGACCTACGATCTGGACATTTTTAGGAGTAGTGTTAAGTTAGTTTTAAGAAGTAATTACTGTTGTAATCAAGGTTTTTAATTTAGCATTTATGTAACTGAAATCCTCTTTACTAGATTAATAAAGGAATTCTTTTTTATTAGTTAATTGTTCTATGTGTTTATCTCTTTAAAATTTATTCAAGCAAGTTCTAAGACAAGACAATTGAACCCATCACAAGCAATCGTCTGAGAATTGTCTATTGATTGAGTTCTCTCTGTCAATAACACCAGGTTTTGGAGCAATAATCTTTTGGCACGCTTAGTGGGACAACATTCCTAACTTGGATCAAGAAAAATAATGAGAACAAGGAAACAAGATGAGATTGTGTTGGGACTAACAAAACTATGGAAATGATGCCAACAAATGGCAATTAGGATACAAGTTCGAGTACCAATCTATTAGAGTCCAAAAACCCTAGGAATGGCCAATCCAATGGCCAAGATGGTCTGCAGATACAAGTGTTTGTGTAGAATTTAAAATGGATACTACACAATCCCAATTCTGGCATTAGTCAATAATTAGTTAATGCTATACATGAGTTAATGAATGTCCAAACACCAATGTCATGACCAATTAATTAGAAATCCAACATTGCAATTAGAAACCAAGTGATGGAGGAAGGGAACACTAGTCCTGTGGTATTCCCTGTAGAAAACCAAAGACCTCCACTAGCATTCACTGATGAAAAACCAGTCTTATCACACCAAAATCATTTTAACATGGTGTTTGATGGGGAGCCTGCCAAAGTATTCCCAAATTTCTTCCCATGGAGAAATCCTAGGGAAGGAATAGGCCAAGGATGGCCTCTAAATTTCCTAGAAGGGGTCATAAGAGTCATGTTTTGCCCCCAATGGAACCTATAGAGGAATTTAATCCAAGGGCAGGGGGCAACCTTTTGACCAAATGGAACATATGGAATGCCATCAAAATGTGGCTTTCAATAGAAATCAAATGGTAGAGATAATTCAAGACTTTTATGGTACTGGCCTTAGAAAAACAGAGAGGCCTGTGTTTAGAAAACCTTACCCACCATGGATTGACTATGAGGAATTCTCAAGAGGATAAAAGGTCCCAAAATTCCATATTTTCTCTTGTGAAGATAATCAGTCTACGGTAGAACATGTAGGAAAGTTCACTTTCCAATGTAGGGAAGTTGGAAGCAATGAGAATTTAAAAATGAAGTTAATTCCACAATCACTAACAAGAACAACCATAAACTTGCCTGCGAATTCAATCCAAACATGGCAAGAGATGGAAGAGGAATTTCATGCTCAGTTCTTTAGAAATGAACCGGAAGTTTCGATGACANACTAACAAGAACAACCATAAACTTGCCTGCGAATTCAATCCAAACATGGCAAGAGATGGAAGAGGAATTTCATGCTCAGTTCTTTAGAAATGAACCGGAAGTTTCGATGACAGATTTGCCAAGACTAAGGACACATATCAAATGAATCTGCAAAATAGTACATCGACAGATTCAAGAAGGCTAAAAATACATGTCATGTTTACTTACCTGAAGTGGAGTTAGTAAAGTTGGCCCAAAATGGTTTATACTTCGAATTAAGAAAGAAATTCGAAGGAATGGAGTTCATAGATCTCTTTGAACTCTCAATCAGGGGCACTAGATATGAAATGTTGCTTAGAGAAGAGAAATAGAGAAAAAACAATTCATTAGGAACTTATTTTCAAGACTTTGATGGCGAAGTTCAGAAAGATATGACAAAAATCATAGGAAGACACCAATCAAATGTGATACCCTAAAAAAAATTGAAGACACTGTCGATATGCCATCCAGTAATCCTTTTAAAAAGGATGCACTCTCAACCTCTAGGCAGTATTCATTTAGCTTATCGATGACTGTCGCTCTGTTTCATGAGATGATCAACTAGAAATTCATAATCTTGTCTCAGGTACATAGTATTCCACCAAAAAATATAGCAAAGGGAAGGAATACTACAAATGGCATAATTCATTTAAGAATTCAACTAAAAATTGCATCACCTTTAGAAATTGTGTGCAAGACTTAATCCAAAAATAGATGCTTAAATATGCCACAAAAGAAGAAAAAATTATAGGAGTAGATAAAGATGATTTCCCCAAAGAGGTTAGTGTTAATATGGTTTCTGCTAATGTGCAAAGAGACAAGAATGTTGCCAGTCTGTTGGTTGGCACAGAAAAGATTGCCTCTAGGATAAGAATGTCAGTTCATAGTAGGCTTGGTCCTAGAAAAGATGAGCCACTAGTTATGTGCTTCAAATGTGCTAAAGAAATAACCAAGCCAGATACATGATATGGTAAGAGAGTTCACTAACAAGGGACTCCAATTTAGCACTAGGGGTGAAAGTGATGTGCAAATTTATAATGGATTTGAAAAGATAGTCGATGGTGCAGACTCAGACATCTTTCAGATTAAGGGAATATACTGGTCTGGTCCCCATTATTTCCCTGACACTAAGAGGGATGCAATGGGAACTAACTACCAAGGTCAAGCCAGGAAGGAGAGAATACAAGGAATGGACCACTCTATTGGACNCACTAAGAGGGATGCAATGGGAACTAACTACCAAGGTCAAGCCAGGAAGGAGAGAATACAAGGAATGAACCACTCTATTGGACAATCGATGGCCAATTGAAACTATCTAGCAGAAGATCAAAAGGCAGGATTGCTAAGAGTAACAGACCAAAAAANGGACCACTCTATTGGACTATCGATGGCCAAAAAAACTATCTAGCAGAAGATCAAAAGGCAGGATTGCTAAGAGTAACAGACCAAAAAAAGTAAAAGAAAAGTCATTACAAAAGTTGGGTCTAGAACAGTGAATCCCCTTAAGGTTTATGATGAAAAATGACATCTTGTGCAACACCCAAAGTTTTCATCTGGAGCATGGTACGATCCACTCAATAGAACTCAAAATAGGAGAGAGCAAATGAAGTTTGCCGCCTGAATAAGTAAGTAAAATCCTACTCCCTTTGAGGCCTATTCAAGGCCAAGTCCATTGATGGGAAAGAAAAACCACACCTGGACAAGGGAGCAACAAAAGGATATCAAAGAGGTCTAGATTAAATAGACATCCTAGATCAGAAGACTACTGAGTTTAAATAGATATTAGATCTGTTTGAAGGAGACATAGAAAAGGTGTCAGCAAATTCATTAGTAATAAGAAAAGAAAAGATGGAAGATGATAAGTGCATGCTTTCAGAAAAAGATCTTATGGACTTTAAGGATATATAGTCCTTTGCTTGACTTATTTTGTCAATCCTAATCTCCGACCATGATTCTGGTAATATGTATGTGGCTTATATGGTTAGGTGAGTGTCACTTTCCCTCAGATATCATGCAAGAAATGGGAAAAACGTGTGTGTAAATGAAAATGTGTGTGTGTGTGTGTAAAAGTGCTCCCCAAGCGTAGAGAGACTTTCAAATGTCGTGTTTTACTTGGAATTGAGTATTCCAAAATCGTCTCCTCAAGTAAGGAAGGTTGAATTGTGATAAAGGTGATTTTGTAAAAAATAGAAAGTGTAAAATCTTGTGGATTTGTATTTTGGTGAGTTGTGTTTTTGATGAAATGTAATGGAAACAAGGTTGGCTAATCCGAAGAGGTCATTCCAATGGGAATGCCAAATCAACTCAAAACATTCATCCAATGGTGCCTAGGTGTCTGATTGATTCATAGGAAGTGAGGGGCTAAAATAGAGGTGAGGGCTCAAGCATATCCTGTGACAAGTCTACGTTGTATCAAGAGTTCACGACCATGTCTGCACTTAACCTAATCAAACTAAACCATCTTACACTAAGGAAGAATGAAAAAGAGTTGATTTAGCATATCTAAGAGGAAATCTCCATTAGATTAGCCAACTTAAAGCTTAGCGACTCATATTAAATACNAGGAATGAAAATGAGTTGATTTAGCATATCTAAGAGGAAATCTCCATTAGATTAGCCAACTTAAAGCTTAGCTACTCATTAAATACAAAGACACACATAATGTAAAGAGACATTGTGAAGAAACAAAGATTGAAACTTGTATTAATGCAANAAGAATGAAAAAGAGTTGATTTAGCATATCTAAGAGGAAATCTCCATTGGATTAGCCAACTTAAAGCTTAGCGACTCATATTAAATACAAAGACACACATAATGTAAAGAGACATTGTGAAGAAACAAAGATTGAAACTTGTATTAATGCAAGAAAAGTTAAACTACAAATAAGTGCATTTAATACTCATTTGAAAAGTTTGAGAAGGAAAACTTAAATGTGAAAATGGTAGATTTAAAGATACATAACTAAACTGGAAATACACTTGAAATAAATGAAGATTACAAGATTATTCTAGCTTACTACAAGTGAAATGGGTAAGAAAATGCAAAAATCCAAGATTTCTATCTCTAGACTATGTCTTCTTCCTTGAGCTTCTCACTAAAATGCTGAATAATGCTCTCCAATGTTGTAGCTCCTTTGCATTTTTGTCCATGAGGCTCCTATAGCCTGTGTGTGCAGGTCTCCCATCAATGAGGGGCTGAGGTGATGAGGCTAGGACAAGCATAGCTCGCACCCACCATACCTCCCTCCTTCTCTCTCTTCATTTTCCATCCTCAAACCTCAAAAGTCAGAAGCTAGGGTCTTTGTAGNGTTGTAGCTCCTTTGCATTTTTGTCCATGAGGCTCCTATAGCCTGTGTGTGCATGTCTCCCATCAATGAGGGGCTGAGGTGATGAGGCTAGGACAAGCATAGCTCGCACCCACCATACCTCCCTCCTTCTCTCTCTTCATTTTCCATCCTCAAACCTCAAAAGTCAGAAGCTAGGGTCTTTGTAGGCATGGATGTATCTAGACAATGTTAGGGGATGTGTAGGAGAAGCAATGATGGGCCCCCAAAGCCAGTGGAGGATGAGTTGCAGAATCTGGCATTTTTAGCAAAATCAACTGGTAGGTCAATGGTAAAAACCTACCGGTAGGTTTTACTCTAGTGAGCAAAACCTTCTGGTAGGTTTGCGGTAGGTTGAATTCTAGTGTGTAAAACCTATTGGTAGGTTTATGAGCAAACCTATTGGTACGTTTATGGGCAAACCTATTGGTACGTTTTTACTTGATTTGCTCATTTCTTCCTCTTTTCACCTTNAGCTAGGGTCTTTGTAGGCATGGATGTATGTAGACAATGTTAGGGGATGTGTAGGAGAAGCAATCATGGGCCCCCAAAGCCAGTGGAGGATGAGTTGCAGAATCTGGCATTTTTAGCAAAATCAACTGGTAGGTCGATGGTAAAACCTACCGGTAGGTTTTACTCTAGTGAGCAAAACCTTCTGGTAGGTTTGCGGTAGGTTGAATTCTAGTGTGCAAAACCTATTGGTAGGTTTATGAGCAAACCTATTGGTACGTTTTTACTTGATTTGCTCATTTCTTCCTCTTTTCACCTTCCAAGACATCCGTTGAGCCTCCCATTCATCTCCATTGACTTCGAGCACTATAATGGGGGCTTAACTTAAGCCATTTCCTACCTTTCATCTACAATCACACAAAACTTCATTAATTTCTTGATTAATCGCATTTTCTCCCATTTTCACCACAAAAAACAAGTATAGAAGGGGTGCAAATGCATACATGATGTGCAATATTTTGTGTTATTCATCCTTCCTGAGAGATTATACATCATGTAATATTATATTGGCTCTGCCTGAAGCATTCAAGAATAAGCCAGGACAATCAATTCAATTGGAAGGAGATGTGGAAGATAACACTGAGTCAATAGAAGTGTTTTGCAAAAACTGTGAANAAGGGTGCAAATGTATACATGATGTGCAATATTTTGTGCTATTCATCCTTCCTGAGAGATTATACATCATGTAATATTATATTGGCTCTGCCTGAAGCATTCAAGAATAAGCCAGGACAATCAATTCAATTGGAAGGAGATGTGGAAGATAACACTGAGTCAATAGAAGTGTTTTGCAAAAACTGTGAAGCATTTTAAACCAAGGTTGATTGAATTATTAAAGGAATTCAAAGATTGCTTTGCATGGAATTATGAAGAAATGCCTGGTTTAGACAGATCGTAGGTTGGGCATAGGCTTCCGATCAAGAAGGGTTTTCGTCCTCACAAGCAATCACCTAGGAGAATGACCATTGAGGTTACATTGCTGGTGAAAAAAGAAATCGAAAGGTTGTTAAAGGCAGGATTCATAAGAATTATCAGATATGTGGAATGGTTGTCTAATATTATTCTTATAATAAAGAAGACTGAAAAGTTTACAGTTTGTATAGATTTCAGGAATTTGAACACTGTTACCCCTNCAATCAAGAAGGGTTTTCGTCCTCACAAGCAATCACCTAGGAGAATGACTATTGAGGTTACATTGCTGGTGAAAAAAGAAATCGAAAGGTTGTTAAAGGCAGGATTCATAAGAATTATCAGATATGTGGAATGGTTGTCTAATATTATTCTTATAATAAAGAAGACTGCAAAGTTTACAGTTTGTATAGATTTCAGGAATCTGAACACTGTTACCCCTAGAGATGAATATCTAATGCCTATAGTAGATATCTCGATTGGTGTTGCACCAAACATGCTATTTTAACATTTATGGATGGCCATACTGGTTATAACTAAATATTTATAGCAGAGGAAGATGTCCACAAAACTGCATTTAGAAGCCTAGGTGCATTGGGATCATATGAATGGGTGGTAATGCCATTTGGCCTAAAAAATGCTAGGACGACCTACCGTAGGGCAATGAATCTAATTTTCCATGATATGATTGGGAAATCGATGGGAGTTTACATTGATGATGTGGTCATTAAGTAAGATAAGTGAGNGTCATACTGGTTATAACTAAATATTTATAGCAGAGGAAGATGTCCACAAAACTGCATTTAGATGCCTAGGTGCATTGGGATCATATGAATGGGTGGTAATGTCATTTGGCCTAAAAAATGCTAGGACGACCTACCGTAGGGCAATGAATCTAATTTTTCATGATATGATTGGGAAATCGATGGGAGTTTACATTGATGATGTGGTCATTAAGTAAGATAAGTGAGAGTCACATTTGGAGAGCCTGAGAAAGATCTTCTAGAGGATGAAAATGTTTAAGTTAAAAAATGAATCCTCTGAAATATGCACTTTGTGTTTCTGCTAGAAATTTCTTAGGTTTTTTGGTCCATCAAAAGAGGATCGAAGTGGACAAGAGCACAGTCAGGCCCATTTTGGAAGCCCAAGCGCCAACTAATAAGAAGGAATTGCAAAAGTTTCTAGGCCAAGTAAACTTCCTAAGAAGGTTCATCTCTAACATTGCAGGAAAGACGATGGCTTTTTCACCTTTGTTAAAACTTAAATCAAAGGCTGGTTTCAAGTGGGAAGAAGTGCACCAAAAGGCTTTTGAGAAAATCAAATAATACCTGATAAAGCCTCCACTGTTAATGCCACCAAAAGAAGGCAAGCCATTGAAGTTGTATGGAATGTAATTGTTCTTCCATANGGTGGCTTTTTCACCTTTGTTAAAACTTAAATCAAAGGCTGGTTTCAAGTGGGAAGAAGTGCACCAAAAGGCTATTGAGAAAATCAAATAATACCTGATAAAGCCTCCACTGTTAATGCCACCAAAAGAAGGCAAGCCATTGAAGTTGTATGGAATGTAATTGTTCTTCCATAGAAAAGCTTTGTTTGACTTTGTATTTTTTAGCAATAAAACTGAGCCATTATCTACTTCCATTGACTGTGTCCCTTATTGCTTAGACTGATGTAGTCAAATACATGCTCACATGACCCTTACTATGAGGGAGGATGAAAAAATGGATTCTTGCATTGACAGAATATTGTTTTCAATGTAAGCCACAAAAGGTAATTAAAAGCCAAGCTTTAGTTAATTTATCAACAGATCATCCAAGTATTCTTATTGAAAGAGGCACATTTGAAGTAGGTTGCATAGAAACGGCACCTTGGAAACTAATGTTCGATGGATCAAAAAATGAAGGAGCAGGAGCTGGAATTGTTCTAGTGTCTCCAGAAGGGAGAATGCTCCAATTTGCTTACCAATTAGATGAGACACTAGTCTTATCANTCTCAACAGATCATCCAAGTATTCTTATTGAAAGAGGCACATTTGAAGTAGGTTGCATAGAAACGACACCTTGGAAACTAATGTTCGATGGATCAAAAAATGAAGGAGCAGGAGCTGGAATTGTTCTAGTGTCTGCAGAAGGGAGAATGCTCCAATTTGCTTACCAATTAGATGAGACACTAGTCTTATCAAATAATCAAGCTAAATATGAGACTTTAATCATAGACTTAGAAATAACATTGGACATGAAAATCAAGAATCTTTTGGTAATTGGTAATTCATAGTTGGTGATTCGACAGGTGCAAGACTGGTATAAATACAACCACCCTACCTAGAAAAATATATCACAATGGTGCAAACTCCCATGCAAGATTTTAAGGATGTTCAATTTGAACATGTTATGAGGCTCTACAATGGAAAAGCCAACAAAATGGCCCAAGCCGCCTCTAGAATTAGGATTCTAGAAGGAATGAATGAGAGGATCATTAAGATACAAAAGAGATATTTGCATACAGTGGTGGAATGGTCCGTCAGTGTTTTGGCCATTGAGATGGAGAAGTTAGATTGGAGATTCCCCATTATTAAATGTCTATAAGACCTATCTCAAAAAATAGAAAGGTTTGTGAGAAGTTGAGAAGTGAACTATGTCCTTTTGAAAGAACAAATGTTTAGAAGAAATCCAGAGGGTTTGATGCTGCTATGTATTAGCAAGCTAGATGCCATGAAGGTTATGGCAGAAATTGATGAGGGGATTTATGGATCTCACTAGTTAGGTGAAAAGATGAGATGGTTAGTTCATAGGTATGGACAGTATTGGCCAACTTTGAAAAAAGATTGCATTACCTATACTAAGGGATGTCAAACTTGCCAAAAACATGGACTAATCCAAAGGGTCCCTACTATTGAGTTGCATTCAATTGTGAAGCCATGGCCATTTAGGGGTTGGGCAATGGACTTGATTGGCCAGATCCACTCTTTCTTATCAAAACAACATTCTTACACCTTAATGACCACTGATTATCTCACAAAATGGGTAGAAGCAGTGCCTATGAAGGCTTTAGATCAACAAAAGGTGATTGGTTTCATCAAGGAGCACATTATCTACAAGTTTGGTTTGCCTCTGACAATTATTGTCAATCAATGCAGTATGTTAACAGGAATAGAAATAATAGAGTTTGCATCTAAGCATGGAATCCAGATGTTAAACTCATCACCCTATTATGCCCAAGCTAATGGGCAAGCAGAGTTAACTAACAAGACATTGAATTTGATTTTGAAAAATACCATAGAAGACAACCCAAGGCAATGACATGAGTTGCTGCCAAAAGCCTTGTGGGCATATAGAACTTCTAAGAAGACCAGAACAAGAACAACACCATTTGAGTTGGTGTATGGGCATGATGATGTAATACCTATGGAAATAACTGTAAGATCAAGGAGGGTGGCGGAGCACACAGATATGTTGATAGACAGTTACACTCAAGCAATGTTCCTTCAATTGGAAGATTTGTAGGAGAGTCGATTAGAGGCACTAAATCATATCCAAGTTCAGAAGAAGAAAATAGAAAAGACTTATAACAGGAAGGTCAAGTTAAAAAGTTTCTCTAAAGGGGATTTGATTTGGAAAGCTATCTTACCCTTGGAGAGTAAAGATAAAGAATAGGACAAGTGGTCCCCTACTTGGGAAAGACCTTTTAAAGTAGGGAATGTATTGTAAGATGGAGCTTACCACTTGCAGTCCCTTGAGGGGGAATGACATACAAAACCCATTAATATGAGGCATTTAAAGAAGTATTGTTCAACCATGTGGGAATCCTACAACATTAATTAAAGTAAATATGTGAGAGGGCCACTAGGCATGGCAGGCAATGATAAAAGCCATAAAATAAATACTAACGGAAAAAAAAAAGATTTGCATTCACAAAAGTTATTTACAAAGTGAAAGGGTCACATAAAGTTTGGCCATTACATAAGACAAAATAAGAGAATTACAGGGAAACAAAACAACAAACATGTCATAATGTCATTTGTTGGCTAAAAGTCCTTCGATTTTGCTTCAATCTAAGAAGAATTAGAAGATATCTCTATTTCAGAAGAGGGTACATCAGAGGCAGACATTTTGCTAGTAGTAGTCCCTTGGTGGGTTGGGGAAGAGGTTGAGTCAGCCTCAGTTGCTATTGTTCCATATGCCATTTGTATGGCTTGCATGTAAGAGGAGACACATTATTCTTCAATCCCTACTTGTTATTTGGACTTCTTCCTTCGAGATGAATCATCCCTAGTAGCAAGATCAACGAAAGGATTCGTCATGAGATGGCCTTCAGTAGTGAAAGAAAGAATTGTAGATGATTTTGCTTGGAGTTCACTAAGTAAGTCTGATGGTAAAAAGGATAGATTATTGAGTTTTCTATTGGCAAAGCATAGCCTGGATATAGAACCATTCGGGTGATCATTAAAGATTAAGGTTGAAGCACCTTGCCATCAGTTTATGAACAAAGAAGAGATAAATGGTTCTCCATGAAAATGTTCAAAATGAAAATTCTTCAAAGCCTTATTGTAAGCTGAGGATATAAGATGGATGTGATATGGGTCTTTGAGTCTAACCCTTCGATTTGCATGCTCATCAACAATGGGATGCATGAAAGGTACATGAACTCTCTGGGTAAAGCCAAATTGTCTAGCTATCAGACTGGGGGAGTAGTTCTCAAAACTACATTAGGAGTATTTGGAGTCATAGATTGCACCACTTACGTGGAAGTAGCGAGGGAAAAGGATACTTCCCCCAAAAGATGTGAAGGTAGTTAGCTTGTTCATCAGTAGGATCGATGGAGCCATAAAAGAATGCCTCCAAATGCAATGAAAAGTAGAGGCCAGAAAAGGATAAGAAGATAGGAGAATATCTATCGAACTCTAGGCCATGAAAGGCTTTAAACTAGAAGTCAAAATCCTTGTGAANAAAGATTAAGGTTGAAGCACCTTGCCATCAGTTTATGAACAAAGAAGAGATAAATGGTTCTCCATGAAAATGTTCGAAATGAAAATTCTTCAAAGCCTTATTGTAAGCTGAGGATATAAGATGGATGTGATATGGGTCTTTGAGTCTAACCCTTCGATTTTCATGCTCATCAACAATGGGATGCATGAAAGGTACATGAACTCTCTGGGTAAAGCCAAATTGTCTAGCTATCAGACTGGGGGAGTAGTTCTCAAAACTACATTAGGAGTATTTGGAGTCATAGATTGCACCACTTACGTGGAAGTAGCGAGGGAAAAGGATACTTCCCCCAAAAGATGTGAAGGTAGTTAGCTTGTTCATCAGTAGGATCGATGGAGCCATAAAAGAATGCCTCCAAATGCAATGAAAAGTAGAGGCCAGAAAAGGATAAGAAGATAGGAGAATATCTATCGAACTCTAGGCCATGAAAGGCTTTAAACTAGAAGTCAAAATCCTTGTGAAGAGATGGAGAGACTTACATAAAGCAATAGTGAGTATAGTTGATAGGACGGAATTTTGACAAAGGAAGGTACTCAATGACCCATATTTTAGGGAAATAAGAATATAGCCATCCTAAAATAACCAGAAGAGTCCTCCACAGTGACTGTTGATTCCCTTTTCGACCATACTGAAGAGGCATTTGTAAAGAACTCCCAAAACAAAAAGGGCGAAGGCCAACAGTTTCTGATCTACCAACAGAATGACAATATTATAGTACTCAATGGTGACTTGGAGAAAATGGATACACAAAGAACAGAGCGGCAGAGCTAGTGAAGAAGAAAAATTACGTGCTCTTAAGGAGGGCCAAAGTTTGGTTTGTAAAAGAAGGTGATATAATTAGAGTAGTTGAAATTGGTTGGGATATCTATCATAATGTGATCAGGCTTCAGGTTTGCAATTACCTCGATCCCAGTTAATGGGAGCCCAGTTAAGTGCATCATATCAAGAATTGATGGGGACATCATGCCAAGGTGAAGGAACATGACATTACAAGATTTTGACTAGAAGCAATTTTTGTGCCTATGAGCCAACGAGCTTGTTGAGAGATTGATTTGTTTGTAAATCTTTTGTTCTTTCCATTGGTCAAAGAAATGTACCTCCATTTATTTGACCGAGTCAGACCACTATTGGTCTCGATCAACCCAAGTCTTTAGAGGAGTGATTCCTTGGTCCCAAAACTTCCATCGAAGATGAGGGCAATTAAGCGGTAAGAATTCTCCTTTTGAAATAGGATAATGCTCAGATAGTGCTGAAAAAATGTCTAACTTAAAGGCAGGACCTAGTGCGAAGTTTGAGCTAGAATCCTCAAAGGGAATTAGAATTCTATCTTCATTTGACTCTCGAATAGCGTATATGAGGCTAGTAGAGAATGAAGAACATGAGAGGTATCTAGAGGAGGATTCATAGGTACGGGATGATCCACCTTTCCTTTAGATGCCATTAAGAAGAATTGAGGGTTTAAAGGAAGCAAGGAGAAATTACTCAGAGTAAAGGTAAAATGAGGAGTGTAGACGAAAGACTTGAGTGAACAGTACAATTACTGAAGCCTTTAAATAGATGTTCAGGGATTAATTAGTTATAGACCATTCGATTGCCTGAGTTGTTACTTGACTGTGTGGTTCAGCCATTCAAAAGTACTTTGAATAGGTGATTCAACAAGAACCACAGTTATGACTGTTCATTTATCTGGGTTAATTAAGGTTAAACCCAATTAAATGAAGGGGGCATTGTTTGAACCTAAAATATAAAATTATTAGAATGTTCGATGCATCAACATTTGACGAATTTGAAGGCATTAAGAGGATGTCACATGGTAGAATATGAAGAAAGGTGAGAAATGATTAGCCACAACTTTATTTGAAAAGAAGATAATTGCCTAAGAGTTACAAGTCAGATAACTGTCGATGAAGACAAAATCATTGGAGATAGTGGCTATAAAAGCCAGACAAGTAAGAAGTTGAAGGATACATTCAAACCCTAACAAGACCCACAAATCTAAGCACTTTTAGGAACTAGCAATGTACCACTTGCGTTGCACGTGATATGTTTTGTTAAAAAAAACTTGATAATAACTATATAAAAAATTCAAAATATATTTGTAATCTAATTAAGTATTACTTTGTTTTCTACAACCTTAATGAGTTGGACTTATGGATGAATGGAGGATGTTGTTACCTTTACATATGAAATATGCCACTTTTGTTGTTCCACACAAGTATCTAGAGCATTGATATTCCATTGGGTACCTCTACCACAACACCAAAAAATATTCTTACATCTAAAGAGCACCACTCTGCAATGGAAGAGATAAACCCCATTTTTGAGTGGGTAAAGATTTACCACCAATATATTTGATTTGACCAAAAAAAAAGTCTCCAAAAAGAGTGTTCATAAAGATTTTTTGGTCAACAAATATCTAGTTTGTGCAATATTCAGCTTTTAAACAAGAATGGCGTGATAACTAAACCTTCAAGTACCCATTAAGGTGCCTCAAGACAAGCCCCACCCTAAAAAAATTGCAAACGAGAGATAGTATGGATGGGAATTAGATTTGTTCCAGCAAGGCCAGATAGATTGCATTAAACTTCCATATAAAAGAGATAACAACTTATGTTTAATCTTAGGAAACTACATAGCTCAAATCAATCCAAAGTATGTATTAGAAAATAGAAACATTTCTAGGCACATGATTTGCAAGAAGAACATTTAAATTTTCAGTTCTAGAATCTAAGCAAGTATGCAGAAAAACAAATAAAAATATACCATCACTCTTATTGCTAGTTTCTCCAGTGACCTATTGTGCTTTAGCTGGCTTTCGTCACACAACGGGAAAGTTCCCCATCTCCAACACCTACACCAAAAGTTCACCACAAAAGGTTAAAATCATCTTGTATGCCTAACGGATTGAAGTTGTTATTTGTGGTGTTCTCCCTTGGAGAAGTCATCCAGACATTACATCTCTAATCTTGAGCCGCCAAAAAAAAAAATGGTCTATGTGAGGTTTCATTCTTCGAAAAACTGCGTTGGTTATTGTTTATCATCATTAATAGAACTGAAGAGCCAAAAAATTAAAATGAGAAAGCATGTCAAATAGATGCAAGCTCTAACTCGTACATTGAAAGTAAATATTATATTTATTTTTAGAATTCATAATGTCTATTGTCAAATGAGTGAGTTATTAATCAGTAGCTATTGATTATGGACAAAATTTAAGAGAGTTAATTGACTCCAATGCTTTGGCTGAAGATAACCAAAAACCTTTTATCAACACGTTAAAAGAGAGAGGAAAAGAGTTAAATTGATAGGTTGCTGATACCCAAGAGTCATTATAGTATATATTTTAAATCTCTTATTAAAACTAAAAAGGATAATTTTGGTATTAGTTGCATTATGAAGGTTATTCTAGTCAACTAAAGTTTTTCTCTTTTGTTGATATTTTATAGCAACTAGTCAGTGTACACGTGTGTTGCACGTG
>CAUOFW020005214.1:29627-130522 GCA_963454935.2 Ilex paraguariensis | reverse complement strand
CAAAAAAAAAAATGGTCTATGTGAGATTTCATTCTTCAAAAAACTGCGTTGGTTATTGTTTATCATCATTAATAGAACTGAAGAGCCAAAAAATTAAAATGGGAAAGCATGTCAAATAGATGCAAGCTGTAACTTGTACATTGAAAGTAAATATTATATTTATTTTTAGAATTCATATTGTCTATTGTCAAATGAGTGAGTTATTAATCAGTAGCTATTGATTATGGACAAAATNTCGTAAATCTTTTGTTCTTTCCATTGGTCAAAGAAATGTACCTCCATTTATTTGACCCAGTCAGACCACTATTGGTCTCGATCAACCCTAGTCTTTAGAGGAGTGATTCCTTGGTCCCAAAACTTCCATCGAAGACGAGGGCAATTAAGCAATAAGAATTCTCCTTTTGAAATAGGATAATGCTCAGATAGTGCTAGAAAAATGTCTAACTTAAAGGCAGGACCTAGTGCGAAGTTTGAGCTAGAATCCTCAAAGGGAATTAGAATTCTATCTTCATTTGACTCTCGAATAGCGTATATGAGGCTAGTAGAGAATGAAGAACATGAGAGGTATCTAGAGGAGGATTCATAGGTACGGGATGATCCACCTTTCCTTTAGATGCCATTAAGAAGAATTGAGGGTTTAAAGGAAGCAAGGAGAAATTACTCAGAGTAAAGGTAANGGACTATTTTAATTAGAGAATGAAGTATACTATTATCTAAAAAATACAAACGTTATCTGATGAGAAGTTAGCTAATAAGTTGCAATGATTCATAAAAACAAATTAAAAATTAAAATTTTTTTCATATTAAGAGAGTTTTATTTGTAGTACATATATAGATTAATTCATTTTTTCTTTTTTGCTTTGCCATCATCATAATTCTTTTAAATCTTACCTTCAATGTGTACTTAATTGGTGATCATGTAAAGATAGAACATAATTTTTTACTACTTTACCAAACATCATAATGCGGTCTCAAGAATCTAATAAGAAGGCCAAAAAACTCAAATCCAAGCATCACCTTCATATTGTCAAAAATGAAATAGGAGTATGCTTTGGTTTTCTTGTTATTTGTTCATTAAGATTGCATTCACCTTNAATAGAAACATTTCTAGGCACATGATTTGCAAGAAGAACATTTAAATTTTCAGTTCTAGAATCTAAGCAAGTATGCAGAAAAACAAATAAAAATATACCATCNAGGGGTGATTATGTAATTCGAGTATTGACAATACCTTCCTTATGATATATACAATGATTTGTGTATGTTTTTTTTTTTTGGGTAAGTGATTTGTGTACGTTACTCCTACAAGAAAAAGGAATAGATGTTAATTTATCTATGAGGATCGAACCTAAAAGGGTAACTTGTTTCCACTATAAAAGTTTTCTTTAAAAAAAAAAAAGAACTTGAACTCCTAACCACGTTGCACGTATGCCATTTTTGCATATTATTGTTGTCAATATTGCCATTTTTTTCATTATTGAGATTTTAATAAAACAAATAGTCTCTTAGCATTTTTTTCATTACTGATCTTGTAGCACTTACTACTATATTTTATTTCGTCTTTTTTTTTACGTTTGTTCAACATAAGCAAGGCTATTTAGATGTCAAATTCTTGCTTAGATATTTCATTTTGTTGAAATTTTACTAATATTGCTGAATTCGGCATATGAGCCAAAACAACATGATCAAGCTTTTAGTTCATTCACAAGGTCCTTGATATCTTTCAGGCAAAAAATTTTAATGCAATTTGAGTTGTGAATGTTCAGCACTAATGGCACATTACCTTGGCAAAAATTATGACCACAAGTCTACCGAGAACCAAGATTTTCAAAACATCATCCGTAAAAAAATTAATGTCTTCCCCTTCTTTGCGCTCTGCGATATAGGATCCATGAGTTGAAATGAGGTTCAACAAACAAATTCTATGAATATATTTTAGATTTAATTTTTCAACAACAATAAAATCTTATTCAAAATAAAAATTTATGACTCACTATCAAAGGAATAGAGATCATTTGAAAATACTTTTTAAATGATAGAACCACAAGTAAAAAAATAACTTGAAAAGATCACACCTTATCAAATTAACTTANAAGGGCGATTATGTAATTCGAGTATTGACAATACCTTCCTTATGATATATACAATGATTTGTGTATGTTTTTTTTTTTGGGTAAGTGATTTGTATACGTTACTCCTACAAGAAAAAAGAATAGATGTTAATTGATCTATGAGGATCGAACCTAAAAGGGTAACTTGTTTCCACTATAAAAGTTTTCTTTAAAAAAAAAAAAAAGAACTTGAACTCCTAACCATGTTGCACGTATGCCATTTTTGCATATTATTGTTGTCAATATTGCCATTTTTTTCATTATTGAGATTTTAATAAAACAAATAGTCTCTTAGCATTTTTTTCATTACTGATCTTGTAGCACTTACTACTATATTTTATTTCGTCTTTTTTTTTACGTTTGTTCAACATAAGCAAGGCTATTTAGATGTCAAATTCTTGCTTAGGTATTTCATTTTGTTGAAATTTTACTAATATTGCTGAATTCGGCATCTGAGCCAAAACAACATGATCAAGCTTTTAGTTCATTCACAAGGTCCTTGATATCTTTCAGGCAAAAAATTTTAATGCAATTTGAGTTGTGAATGTTTAGCACTAATGGCACATTACCTTGGCAAAAATTATGAGCACAAGTCTACCGAGAACCAAGATTTTCAAAACATCATACGTAAAGTCTAAAAATTAATGTCTTCCCTTTCTTTGCGCTCTGCGATATAGGATCCATGAGTTGAAATGAGGTTCAACAAACAAATTCTATGAATATATTTTAGATTTAATTTTTCAACAACAATAAAATCTTATTCAAAATAAAAATTTATGACTCACTATCAAAGGAATAGAGATCATTTGAAAATACTTTTTAAATGATAGAACCACAAGTAAAAAAATAACTTGAAAAGATCACACCTTATCAAATTAACTTAAGTTCTTATTTAAGTGCCAATGATTATTTTTTTTCCTCTGAATTGACAATGATGACAACCCATGAAAAGACTTGAAAAGTTCACTACATTATCCATGAAATGGGTCAAACTTAAGCCAATTTAAAAACAAGGACCACCAAATGCAATTCTAAATATTCAAAGTTAAATTAATTTAGTAGTGACACTTGTTCTATTAAAAGGATTACATGGTTTACTAAAAATCCATAGTAATAAAAAATTTAAATGTTTCTAAGAACAAAGGCTTTTACGAATCCATGGCCAATCATAAATGCATTTTTGAATTTTGTGTTTGACATATATAAGTACTAGTCATAACCTGTGCCTGAAGACACGATAAAATATAAAATTCAAGCGTCCAAAAAATCGATTCCATTATATTAATTTTTTTCAAAATATATTAACTACAAATTAATTAAATATTAAATAATTTAATATATGATAGGAATGAGTGATGTGATATTTTTAAGAAAGAAATATATAAATGATTAAAAATATGATAGAAATAAGTGATGCGATTTAACGTTTGAGTCTGATAAAAGGATGATGGGTGAAGTAAGTGATTGATGCTGGTTTTGAGAGGAAAAATATGACTGGGATAAAATTCAAACACACTCCTATTTTATTATATAAATATCCTGAGTAATCTTATCTATAACTACCCCCTTCTCTCAACACAAATAATGAAGACAAACTTCAAGCACATTCATTTATATCAACAATTTCCACCACAAAGAAAAAAAAGAATTAAGAAGTAACATCTTTGCTTGAGTGAAGACCCATAAAAATGACGTCTCCCACTCAAATAACCCTTTTAAAATGAACCCAAGAACTATAGTTGAACTATTGGGTAAGAATAAGTTATTTCCTGTTTCCTGCAACAACATACTGTCAATTTATGTTATCAAACACAAATGATAATGCCAAACAAATATAGAATATCCACAATCTACAACTAAGCAAAAAAAAAATTTAGTGATAAACAACTTTTATGAAACAATCAAATTTCAAAATAAAAATTAATCCATGAGTTGTGCCTACTATAAAGTATAAACTATCTCACCATGCATTAAAACCAAGTCAGACCAGGAGTCATGTATGAATCATATAAGAATAAATTTGTCACAAGTTACCCTAAGATTTCCAAACTACATAATTTTTTACTCCTCCATACAAAGAGATATTGTGCATTGTTATGCAGTACCGACCATTGAAAAGCTTAGAATTATGTCTTTGGATTTGGAAGTGTTTAGGTTGCTTGCTCATATGCATTATACATATATAACTTGATGCATGTAAATGGGATCCTTTAATTGAAGTAATAAAGGAGAAGGTGAAAAGTGGTCTTGAGGATGAAACTCCAAGAGGCCTATAATGGTTAAGAATAAATATTAAACTCTTATCTTTGGGGTGTGTCAATTTATGACCCCTGCATTTAAGCAAGTAATTCAAGTAGCTTGATGAGTAGTAAATCATCTATAGACTAATGAAAAATTGTTAAAAAGAATATTGTTGTCTTTAACAAAGCCTAAATAGTCATTCAAAAGTTTTACATATGTATTAATATTTAGAAATAGAATAGATATAGATATGTATATGAAACAAATAAGAATCTCAAACGTATGAGATAATTCAGATACAATGTCATACTTAGATATATTGATTGTAGATTGATTTTAAAAAGGTGTAAAGGTTGAATCAAGTACATTTTTTGTGGAAAAGAAAGAATATTACACTTTTTTAGATATTTTATTAATATTAGATATTGGATAATCAAATACATAAGTGTCTTTAATTTTCTTAATAGGGACATAATGGTCAATCAAAAGTTTTCACTTTTGTTGACATTTTATACTATTATAATTAAGGCTGTTAATTCAATCTTTCTATAGTTGAAATCCTTTCGACCGGATTAATAAATGAATTCTCTTTTATTAGTTCACTGTTCTTTGAATTTATCCCTTTAAAATTCATCCAAGGAAGTTCTGAGACAAGACATTTGAACCCATCACAAACAATATCTTGAGAATTGTTTGTCGATTGAGTCCCCTCCATCGATAACAACAGGTTTTGGAGCAATAAGTTAGCAAGAGAACCACAACGCTTTGCAAGTGTCCATTATTTGTGCAACTATGTCAAGCCATCCACCTAAATGACTAAACAGTATATTCCTTGACATCTTGCTTTGAGATTCAAGGTTTGTCGAACAATAGTTTCCTTCCACCACAAATCTTTTATTGAAATTCATTGGTTTCCCACAAAAAGGGTAATGCGCTTGCTATGTGTATCACTTTGCTGTCTCTTGTAAAACTGCCTCCCAAGTTCTGCTAGCTAAAAATTGGCAACGCCAACACCTCATTTGTCAAAAATACCTTGCACTGNATTTTTCACTTTTGTTGACATTTTATAGTAGTATAAATATAGATATAAATTGTGTTAAGTTAGTTTAAGGGAGTAGTTACTATTATAATCAAGGCTGTTAATTCAATCTTTCTATAATTGAAATCCTTTCCACTGGATTAATAAAGGAATTCTCTTTTATTAGTTCATTGTTCTATGCATTTATCCCTTTAAAATTCATCCAAGGAAGTTCTGCGACAAGACATTTGAACCCATCACAAGCAATATCTTGAGAACTGTTTGACGATTGAGTCCCCTCCATCGATAACAATAGGTTTTGGAGCAAGAAGTTAGCAAGAGAACCACAACGCTTTGCAAGTGTCCATTATGTGTGCAACTATGTCAAGCCATCCACCTAAATGACTAAACAGTATATTCCTTGACATCTTGCTTTGAGATTCAAGGTTTGTCGAACAATAGTTTCCTTCCACCACAAATCTTTTATTGAAATTCATTGGTTTCCCACAAAAAGGGTAATGCGCTTGCTATGTGTATCACTTTGCTGTCTCTTGTAAAACTGCCTCCCAAGTTCTGCTAGCTAAAAATTGGCAACGCCAACACCTCATTTGTCAAAAATACCTTGCACTGGAGGAATTTAGATTAGAACATTCCAAAGATGTTCGTCCCCTTTCACCAAACTTTTCATGAACAAAGGTAATCTTATCCTAATTTGCAAATGTGACTGCAAATCCGGTCAAACGATAGAATGAATACATTACCTACCTAAACCTTCAAATCACAACTTGTCAGTACCAATGATATAAACAGATGTATTTTTTAAGTGAATTGTTGGGGAAAACAACACTACAAATAGATTCAACCAAAGATATAAAGTAGCTCAAGATTATTGGATGACCATAAACTGACTAAACTACTCCATTCAACTATGAAGGAACAACATTGGAAAGTAGTAGTAGTAGTAGCAGGAAATGGAGAGAGAACATAATTCAAAAAAAAAATGTCAAAGTACTGGTATATTTGATAAGAATGGTCAAATTTCAAGAAAATTCCAAGAGTTTGAAAATTACTTGTTCCATTTTATTTGCCCACAATAGTCATGCCTGGAATATGCAAAATACAGAAGGGTTTATCNAAAGTACTGGTATATTTGATAAGAATGATCAAATTTCAAGAAAATTCCAAGAGTTTGAAAATTACTTATTCCGTTTTATTTGCCCACAATAGTCATGCCTGGAATATGCAAAATACAGAAGGGTTTATCCACATGAACAAAGGGGAACCTGGGAATATCCTATGCTTTTTAGTAGGAAAATGGTGCTTATTTTTCTAGAAGCAATCAAATACTGGAAACCTGCTAGTTCCTCAATTGTTTCCAACCAAACTCCCAAATTAATGAGATAATTTCCCCTTTTCTACACTTCCTAGGACCGTCCACCCAACCAAACATATATAGGGTTTCTGAAATACTCATCTATTGCAACATGTTTAAGTATAGTTCCCATGTTGGTTTCTGTCTAACACCAATATAGTGGTGACATATTCAAGGATCCATTTTCAAGAAGCCAAGCCATACATTCAAATCATTGTTTAAAATAATACATCTCAAAGAATAGTACACCGTTGTAGTTCCTACACATATTACATTGATATGTGCTCAACTTAACAACAATAAACCATGAATCAAGTGACACATCTTCATTGGCAAATTTTTGCAATAAGGGCCTGCAATCATAAATTTTACCAATGTATAAAAGATATTAAGAACATGTTATATTAAAAAATTCTTAAGAAAAAAACTTTGTAAAGCACACAAAACAACCTAGTGCTTGGACTTCTTTATATCTCAATTTCACTTATATCTTTTTAAAAATTTAGAACTTGGAAAAAAATTATACACATAAGTTTTAGTGCTTTAACTCAAATTGATTTCTTTGGAAGCACACAAAACAACCTAGTGCTCATCTAAGCACGTAGGAAAATGTCGGGTAGATTCGTAAAGCATCAACCTTTTATTACACTCTAATAAACTCATAAGAAGTAAATCAAGCTCGACAGAAAACAGATTATAATTACTTGTTGATTGAGATGAATGTAACCAAATCATTATAGACAGCATAAATCTACCTAGTAGCAGGCCGAAAGTCTTTATTCCCTTCTGATATGAATTTTTAGTACTTTGGTTTAGGGTACTTATCATTTATATAGAAGAAAAACAGTTAATATATGATAAAATTTCAGTTGAAAAGACAAATTCTCATCCCTATGAATTACTTTTGAGAATGAACTGGCCAAGATTTCATACTACAAACTCAAGCTGTGTTCGGGTCCTTGGAAATGTCCGCAATTGAGGAGGTTGCCTCTCGAAGCATATGCTTGGCCATGCCTCTGCCTAATGTATCCATCCCCAAGAGTACACAATAAAGATTTCAACTTTTTTGTTATTCCTCACAAAATTATCCCAATATCAATAATTTATCCTAGTAAACTAATCCATAAGCCATAAAATTCAATAACTATTTTAAGCCTATATATACCAACGTGCCCAACAAACCAAAATGTCATACTAGAATACCGATCACTTTATTCTCCAAAAGCCACATAGAAAATCAAATTCAAATAAAACCCAAATCAATTTAAAGTTTCTCACAAAAACATGTATGACGCATGCAAGATTATTACCAACAATTGCCAAAAATTAAAATGCACCAAAAAAAGAATAAAAAAATAGAATTTTTTGAACAACCCATTTGGCGACCTAAATGGTCTATACAAGTCCATTGCTTAACTTTTTTGTTTTTTCCAGATTCCTTCGCAGTTAATTACTCAATCCCTTGATAAAAAAAACTACTTAATCCACAAACAATAGTGCTATATATATATATATATATTCTAATAACATTATTTATGTGATTAGACAAATTCGGCAATTCCAACTCAATTACGGTTAGATATTGGGTTTGGATGAAGGACCTCTTGGAGGAGTCTTTACCACCCAAAAGGATGTGTCGACATGTCCCTCTCCTAAGCACCTATTGATTGTCTATATAAACTCTAAGGCAACCAATAGATATGACTGATTATTCCTAACATTAAAGTTCTCCCATTCTGCTTCTCTCTCTATATATAACGTTGAAAGGTTTTTGTGCGGTGAAAATTTGGTATTAATTCTTGCTGTGCAACAACACTATATCGCTCAAGCAAACAAAGGAAAAATGGTGATTTTGGATTTCTAAAGAACGTAGAATATTTTCCAACAATTTCAAGATCAAAAAGAATAAGGTATGTTTATGATCCTAAACTTTTGCAATATGTGTATGATTTCTCAACAATTACAAACAGAGTTGAAGTATAACCATGTGTCAAATTCTATAAGCAATTTTCCACTTACTCATTGTATCTAATGGTTACATAGCCAACCGCCATGACTAATATCTAATAACAGCCAACCACCACTACTAAATGCTACCAAATAAACATGAGATTGTTTCTTTATTATTTGTATAGCAGACAACTCTACAATGGACATAGGTAAGACTATTGCACCGAGTTTAGTATTGCGATGAAACTTACTACAACATTAGACTGAAAATACAACTCATTGTAGTGAATTACGGTTTAATTCGAGTCAAATTACAATACGAAGATATTAAATTACCACTAAATTAACAATGGTAAAATCTATCTCAAACGACCATCTAACCTAAATATAAAAAATTCAAACGATTCTTACTTAGCACACGAAATTTGACCCCATAAAAGCAAAATTCTAGCTCGCTTCAATATCTAATATACAATTTGCCTATGCCAATCTGAAAATGATGTAATTAATAAATTATCGAAGTGCATTAGAATATCTTATGCCATTAATTGCATTGATAGGGTTAGAATTGAACAATACAAATTGCGAATACAAAATTAGATTATTTAAATGCGGCGTAATACAATTCGATTGACACCGTAATATTTTAGTCCAAAATCATTTTAAGTGCCTTGAACTTGTGACTAAACCAAGCAATTAAAAAATATTGTCATAAATAAAATGTATATATCTATCTAATATTACAATTAAAAAGTTGAATTTTCAACTTATAAAAGCATAACAAAATTGATTTAAATTTTATCTACTTTGATTAAATGGTATAAAATTAATCCCAATCCTTTTTCCTGCTAAAAAATAACATATTCTTTACAGGACCCTTAATACCAGATAATTCAATTAACACATTCTCCAATGCAAGACACTCCACTAATCTTTACATACATCTCTCTTTATTTTTTTTTCTTTTTTTTTTTTTAATTTTAAACTACATAATTAAAAAAAAAATTATTATTTAAAATATAAATACTGTATGATCAATACTCAATTTCTTATATTACTCGTATGTATATATACATTTATAAATTTAAATCCTGATACTTTCTACACACAAAATTTAGAACATATAAAAGATTCAAAAAAGAGTTGGCAAATGGCATTTGGACCTCATGCACACATGCATCACTCTCCATCACAAGATTGGACGGTCCAGATTTGTCCCCACATTTACCAAATGTCCCCACTTGTGTGATCCAAACAAAAAAACGACACCTTTGCTATTTAATTTAATTCCACCAAAACGCTTTTATTGCCGCAACACAAAATACTACAAACATAAAAATACGAAAAGAAAAAATACAAAATAAACTCTGCCACCGTTCACTTCTGAAAGTACAATCCTCTGAACTCTCGATATCTCCGCCAAACCCATTTGCTATTTAACACACCTCTTCTTTGGGTTTTTGGGTTCTCCATCAGCTCCTCTGATCTCTGCGAAACCCAAATTTTAAGCTCAGTCGTTGAGTTCTTGTAAAGCTGACCATTTGAATTTGGTTTTGTTTTCAGAAACTTGCTTTCTGAAATCACCATTTGAAGGTATGTTTCTTTTTCAACCATTTCATGTTTCTCGAAATTTTACTTGTTTTTGCTTCTTCATCATTTCTAGCATTTCAATTTTGTTTTTGTTTTCTTATGGTATCTGAATTTGGATTTCTTTGGCTTTGAGCTGTGAATTTTCTTGTTTTTTGATTGTATGTTGCTTTTTAGGTGCTTCCATTGGTAGTTAGGGATTGAATTCGATTCTACTTTCACTCGGTCCATTTTGAAACACTGATTGCCTGCATGCATCTGTTGTGTAGTTAAAGTTGACAAACATTGTGTCATCACATTAGTAGTGGGTCTTGACAAAGGATCTCTTAGTGATTGTTATGAATGGAATCTATATATATTTATCATATGTTTTTCTTAGTGGGTTTTGATGCTTTCATTTATATGCAAGTCAGAGCGTTTTAAATTTTGATTTTTGGTAATGGTTTCTCTGTGTTCTATGATCATCATTACCATGTTGACGCACTTCTATTAACATCGTGTTTTCTACATCCATGCTTATCTTGAATAACATGTGGCCGGGGATGTCGAATTTTACCTTCCACATAGACTCAATTCCGCAACATGAAAACTTTAAAATTCTGGAATGAGAGTGTTTATGTTCGTGTATGCACTTGGGCTTTTTTTTTTTTTTTTGGGGGGGGCGGGGGGTAGCACGCATTATGTGTGTTCAACTATTCATTTTATTCTTTTTCCCTGTGTGGGTGGTTATGCCACAGTTTCTCATGCAGTTTCTTCTTTGTGTTCTTACAATATGGCCAAGTGGCAACAAATTAGGAAGGAGTTAGTAGCTTCTGTTGTGCCTTTGATTTTCACTTCTGTCTTTTTTATTTTGGGGGTTGGGGGTGGGCTCATGTAGCGGAGTACATTATGCATGTATTCTGTGCATTGGGTGCAAGTGCCTAATATAATATAGCCTTATATGTGAATTCAAGGGGTTTCGCCAATCTTTCTTATTGCGACATGAAACAGGGTTTTAAATCTATTGTTATTTTTGCAAGTCCACCTACAATATTGTGATGTGTTTGTAACTGTCTTTATCAGAAAGCATGGTGTGTTATTTGCTAAAAAATGATTTGCTATGTGGAGATGCCTGTGGTAGTTGACTTTGGAAAGTGGTGGCTGGGAAGTGACTTTTGTACTTCCTGGTAGCTGATTCTTTATTTTTTGTTTCTAAAGAAAAATCTCAGAACAATTACCATTTTGAAATTTTATCTGATGCTTGACCTTTAATTAGTCTTGATAGAGTTGTTGCTGATTTGAAAATCTGAAAGGCATCCTCATATTTGAGCCATTACTTCAAGTGACCTTTATCTTTGGTCTGTCCTAGTCAATTTCTTACTAGGTACTGTATATTTATTGGTAATCTTGTATATGCATTAGCACTATCTGTGAATTTCATTTTTCTGCTGGTTTCAGTTGGACCTGACTTTGGTCTTAGGACATGCATTTTCTGTGGGACCTTTTGCTTTTGCTGTTAAACAGATTACAGATTTTGTGAAAATATATATTATTATGTGATAAGGATTGGAATTGATTGATTCTGTTGGTCACTCCAGGCCTATAATCCCTGGAAGATGGGTGCATATATTGTTGGTGTGCTTGTGCCTCTTATATTTACTCTCTTATTTCGGAATTCCAAAAATGGAAAAAAACGGGGGTTGCCAGTTGATGTTGGTGGACAACCTGGGTATGCAATCCGAAACTATCGGTTTACTTCTCCAGTAGAAACAGCATGGGAAGGTATCACAACACTCGCAGAACTCTTTGAGCAGTCATGCAAGCTGCACAGAGACAAGAGACTACTTGGAACTCGGAGATTGATTTCGAGGGAGACAGAAATATCTGGAGATGGAAGGTCCTTTGAGAAGGTTCATTTGGGTGATTATGAGTGGTTAAGCTATGGAAAAGTGTTTGAAGCTGTGTGCAATTTTGCATCTGGCTTAGCAAAACTTGGGCACCAAAAGGAAGAACGTGTAGCAATTTTTGCTGACACAAGAGAAGAATGGTTTATTGCACTGCAGGTGCTTTTCTTCCAAGTCCTGTACCATTAGGACACATCATTCTTTTTGTTGTTGTTTGACCATCTCATTATATTAATTTTTATATCTATGTTCTGCAAAAAAGATAATTATGTTTCACTATACCTTTGGTTTGATCATAGCCCCAGCCAACAGTTATTACAGAACTTCTTTTTTCTATAAATTATAATGATGCAATGTGCAAATGGTCCAATTGATTTCCATCTTAGTACAGAAACATAAAAAATCACGTTCATTTATCACCTATTAAGGTGTGAATTTATACCTACCAATGCCTCTCATAAACTTTTAATAATATAATTTGGTTTCTTGTATCAGGCTTGTTTCAGGCGCAATGCCACTGTGGTGACCATATATGCATCTTTGGGGGAAGAAGCTTTGTGTCATTCATTGAATGAGGTCCATCTCTTCTCTCTCTCTCTCTCACACACACACACATGCAGCTCCCCTGGGTAACTTATGTTGTTTTTTGTTTACTTAAAATATTGAATGTAATGCTCAGAATTCAGGGTAAGACTCTCAGTTTTCTATGTGCAGTTAATTGTTAAGACGCTCATTGCGGGGATAGCCAAGGGAGTAGATATTGCTACTGGTGCTTGTTAGGGAAAGATATATTTTTCTTGTTAATGTAAATTTAATTTTATTTTGGAAGTCCATTTATATAGAAAAGAAAACCTAGTTCAAAAAATATGGACCTGATTGGGTGCCTTTATAGGGCACATTTGCTGGCTTAATAGTTCAGCAGGAAGCCCTTGATTATTTATCAGCAACCACAATAACATTGCCAAATCAACTTAACACTGAAACCACAATGATAAAATCCATAGATTGTTAAGGTGAATTAGGCAAATTTGAAATCTTAATCCAACTTGAATCATTGTTTCTTTTATAAAGTTACAATGTTCTCTCATACCTATCCCAACTTCATAATTTGTCCACCATCCCAAAGTTGATGCTGCTGCTAAACCACTATTAATAAACTGCTGCTGTCATCATTGCTTGGTTGAAAATTCCTTCCACCGGTGATTGTTACTGTTACTGCCACTAAAGCTGTTACATCTGCTATTGGTCAAAGTCTTCACATTCCTTTTATTTTGGGTTTGTTACTATGCAGCTACTGCTGTCGCTTCTAATAATAGTTATGATGCTGGTGATGTTACGCCACTATTATTGGTCATCACATCATCGTAATTCCATAAGTTTTAGTAGTTAACTTATTCGGAAGAAATAAAGTTACACCACATTTACATTAATCAATAAAAGGTTATTATTAACTTCTAAACTCCTTAGCTACCAAGGAAAGATCCTCCGTTATAGCGCTTTTATGCGATCTAGTTGTTTTTCGCTTTATTATTTTCTACTTTTTGGTTGCATTCCAACCATTTTTAATGTACTTTTTGGTCTTTATTAATACAATAGTTCTGTTTTGTATCCAAAAAAAAAAAAAAAAAAGAGAGTTCACTGAGAATTGATACGTCGGTACTATGGTGGTGAAAGCTATCTTGTGAGGTTTGCTAAGTGTTCTTACAATAGTTCTGTTTTGTATCAAAAAAAAAAAAAAAAGAGAGTTCACTGAGAATTGATACGTCGGTACTATGGTGGTGAAAGCTATCTTGTGAGGTTTGCTAAGTGTTCTTACAATAGTTCTGTTTTGTATCAAAAAAAAAAAAAAAAGAGAGTTCACTGAGAATTGATACGTCGGTACTATGGTGGTGAAAGCTATCTTGTGAGGTTTGCTAAGTGTTCTTACAATAGTTCTGTTTTGTATCAAAAAAAAAAAAAAAAGAGAGTTCACTGAGAATTGATACGTCGGTACTATGGTGGTGAAAGCTATCTTGTGAGGTTTGCTAAGTGTTCTTACAATAGTTCTGTTTTGTATCAAAAAAAAAAAAAAAAGAGAGTTCACTGAGAATTGATACGTCGGTACTATGGTGGTGAAAGCTATCTTGTGAGGTTTGCTAAGTGTTCTTACAATAGTTCTGTTTTGTATCCAAAAAAAAAAAAAAAGAGAGTTCACTGAGAATTGTTACGTCGGTACTATGGTGGTGAAAGCTATCTTGTGAGGTTTACTAAGTGTTCTTTTCCCTATAAATTTGAGTCCTAGTTCAAAATAAAGTTGAATTCTCCTTCGGTTCAAAATTATCCCCCTCTTTCTACTATTGGGTGTCCATAATGCAGACTTCTTAAAATTGATATGCTTGATTTTTTTTCAATCTCCGTATCCATTTTGCATAATTTTTGTATCTCTAAATTCTTGGGGTAATTTTAAATATCTAAACTTTCGTAGTATGACATGAATGATTTGAATGCTCTTCCATAGGTGGAAGTTTCTGAAATTGGGAAAAGAATATATACAAAGAGCCACAAAAGAAAAAACCCATTGTTTATTGTTGGTCCCACTTATACACATTGTTGGGTAGGTTGACTAACTAGAATATGCACTCATCATGGAATTGTACCATGCAACTACCCCGAGTATAGGATAGCCGAGGAAGTGAAACTCCTCATACGCTGATCACTGTGGCTGGACTTGCAAATAAGCCCGGTTGAGCTCAATTTTAGAATGTTCGAGTTTGACTTGGCTAAAATATTTAAAGTTTATAGTTGAGACTTTTTTCTATGGACGCAAGCAATCACCTGCAGACCTTCGAGGAGGGCTGATTTTTGGCATATGGTGCCCAAGCCCTTGCATTGAAATTACCCGTATGTGGGTTTAAGCATAAAGTTGTTTCTCAAAGGTGTTGGGATTCATGTTCATGGACGTTGTGTTGGATAGAAATGGAATTCAAGATGTTAAACCAAAAAAGTTAATGTTTCATGTTGAAGAAGAATGGCATCATTTCCCCATGGGTTTTCAGTGGATCACCTGTATTACGTCAAACTTCACTTCTAAGTTTTTCTTGCTTATTCTTTTCTTTCCCTTATGTTGATCATCAGCTTTAGATATAGAAGTCTTAGATAATACTCAACATGACAGCATGAGCTGCAGAATATTTACAACTGATTTCTTAGAGACAAATGGAACATGCCATGAATGGAGATTGCAGGGTGCATGCTCCTTTGAGTCTTAACATATGGAATTGAGTCTCTTGACTAATTCTGTCCTCCTTTGAGTTTGCTCTCCATCATGCTTTTTACCCTATAGATGTTCTACACATCTTCTCAAGCGAGATTGCAGGATGCCTGCTGTGAAATACTTACTGTGAAATTTGACAATGAGGATGGATCACTGTCCTACGCTGAACAGGAGGTCAGGTGGGCGTGGCAAGATAGGCAAATTTTGATTTAACCCGATGGACTCAAGATACTAACTCCAAATGTAGCAGTGGTTGTCAACATGGATATGAACTTGGATGTTTAGTGATGCCTACGGATTATACAGAGCTGGAGGAGGAAGAAAAGTGGGGCTTGGGAGAACACATGTTCGGAATGGGAGTCTGAGTTCTTGTGCTGAAATACCTTTTAGTGGTTAATTAGAACAATTTTTGGGCGGCAACATCTGTTATATTAATGTTGACTTCCAGGAGGATATTATGAATTTGGTGACAAATGACCGAGAGAGCTGTTTGAGTTTGATAATCATCTTGCTGAATGAAAAGAACATAATTGGTCCTCCCTCCAGTACATTCAATGGCACTTGTTTACTCTTTTTTTTACCAAATCCTTCTTGTATGATGTCTTTTGCTCTTGCTGTTTAATTTGATATTGTTTTTCTTAATTGCATTATTTATAATTGTTATACCATCATTACCCTTTACTTTCTCCGTTTACATTTCAATCTGTTCTTCAGACAGAGGTTACAACTGTGATTTGTGGGAACAAAGAACTAAAGAAACTTGTAGAGATAAGTGGACAACTTGACACAGTGAAACGTGTAATATGTATGGATGATGAGATCCCCTCAAATGCTTCGATAATTGTGAGCAGCAGTGGCTGGACAATCACTACTTTTTCTGATGTAGAGAAACTTGGCCATGAGAATCCTTCTGATGCAGATTTACCAGTTTCAGCTGATATTGCTGTCATAATGTACACAAGTGGGAGTACTGGTTTGCCCAAGGTTAGTGGACAATTTGTCCCTTACTTTAGATACTTTATCATCCTGTTTGGTTGTTCACCTTACTTTACGCAACTGATATGTTCTATATTTGATGTGTGCTTGCATCTCGTTGAATTAGGCTAATTTGCACACGTTGGTATTTCCTTTTTCTGCTCAAATCACAATAGAAAAACTTCCCAAAAATAAGTTATTTTAGTATGATTAATAGAAAGAATAGAGGATGCATATTGTATTTCTTCTTGGGTGAGGTTGAGGGTCAGAAGGTGAAAACTGTGGTTGGACTTGAATCCATTCCTCTGGAGTGGCGTCTAATTAATCTTAACGATTAATATATCTAGAGGAATATGGAAAATACTGATGAACAAAACATTTTCTCTTTTGCTTGTGTCATAAGTGAACTTGTTGTTTCTCTATGAATTGGTGCTCTGGTTGTTCTGTTTATACCTCCATGGGCGAGAGTGGGGGTTGCATGTGTAGGGAGTGTTAGAGTTTGTTCCACTTCCACATTGATAGGATAGCACCTTCCAAACTAGTATATGAGCTTTGAGGGCCTCAATTCATTGGCAATTAGTTTTGAATGGGATTTTTTAACAACACACATACCCATGCCCATAATTATATATATATATGTTTGTATATGAATATAATGTATGTCTTGGTTCCCTTCCTGCACCTACCAGTATTTCCATGAATTTTTGATAATCTTATGACATCTAAAGAGATGTCTAACTACTTTCTCTCTCTCTCTCTCACGCACACCCCCACAGACACAAACACACATATACTCAGCTGCTTTTTAAGCCAGTATTGGTTGAAAACATGATCCATTATTGACCTTGTGCTCTATATATGACTTGAAATTGAAAATTCGTATGTATCATTAACTTGTGCCATTCCATATGATACAGGGTCTTTGTGATAAATGGCTATCACAAGATACCGTTGAGTTTGCCAAATTTTACTAAATAGTGTGCTTTATTATCTTGTCGCATTTCATGTTCGGGGAAGTGGTTTACCAAAACCAGATAAGCTTATGCTAAGTGCACCATTTCAAGCTGATTGCATGCCTGACTTCTCTCTCTCTCTCTCTTATATAGCATGTGGTTGATTTGTGTGGAATATTGAGGTTATAAATTTTTTTTTGCGGTGTGGTATGTTTGTATCAAGACTGTATATATTCTATGGGACTTCAAAGTGTCTATACGACATGCTTTCTGGAGTCATATTTTAACATATTCTCCATGGCATGGTTTATTTGTATTTTATGATTTCAAAAATCTCTAAAAAAGCCTGCTAAAGCCAGTTACCACTTTAGTATTAATCTATGGGCTTAACTCCTGCTCCATACAGGGTGTGATGATGACCCATGGCAATGTTTTAGCCACACTTTCCGCTGTCATGACAATTGTGCCTGGTCTTGGAGGCAAGGATGTTTATTTAGCATACCTACCACTGGCCCATATTCTTGAATTAGCAGCTGAGGTATTGTATATCTTAAAAAATTATGTTGTAACTGTAGCAGCTGAAGTGTGATGGACATTATTTTCTCGTTTGCTTCTTTATCACTTGCTTCTGTAGAGTGTTTTGACAAATTTCTGTTTTGTATATGTAGAATGTTATAGCTGCCGTTGGAAGTTCTATAGGATATGGATCTCCTTTGACTCTTACTGATACCTCAAACAAGATTAAGAGGGGAACAAAAGGGGATGCCTCTATGTTAAGGCCAACATTAATGACTGCAGTCCCAGCAATTCTTGATCGTGTTCGATATGGTGTGCGTAAGAAGGTTTGTGCAACCATATATGCGCAATATGTACATTAATGATTGTTTTTTTATGTCTGAGAAACTTGATTTTTATAGACACGTTTAGCAACAAAAGGAAGTGAAATCTTTTAAATTTCAGGTAGATGGAGCAGGTGGACTATCAAAGAGACTGTTTGATTTGGCATATGCTCGCCGATTATCTGCAATAAATGGAAGTTGGTTCGGGGCTTGGGGCCTAGAAAGGCTTCTGTGGAGTTTTCTAGTGTTTAGGAAGGTACGAGCAGTTTTGGGTGGTCGCATTCGTTTTGTACTGTCTGGAGGGGCTCCTCTTTCTGCTGACACACAAAGATTCATCAACATTTGCCTTGGGTTAGTATGTTTTCTTGACTTTTGTTTGATCGTTATATGCTGAATTAGCAATCCTCAAGTTCATATAGAATAGTTTATAACTTTGAAAGTCATTTGCATCCATAAATTTTAAAGACAATGAACAACAAGCGTTAAGCATGCAAATGGACTTGGTTGAATTCCCTTGTTTTCAATTTCAAATGGATCAGTTTGTGCTCTCTTCTCTTTGATTGAATTCCCATGTTTTCAATTTCAAATGGATCAGCTTTTGCTCTCTTTCTCTTTCATGCCTGCTTTCGCACATGTGCATGCACACGATACAGGCATACACATATGCACATTTTTTAATCAGTCACTGTCAAAAATGGCTTCACTGCAGGAGACAATCAGCTGAAAAAGATTTACATAGTTTATTAAGTCTCTGAAGGGAAAAAAGAATACATATTCGGCTTGTAATTGATCAGTCACCTATAAACTCTCACCACCTCCCCCAAGCCAAAAAGAGAAAACCCCCAAACAAGAAAAAAGAAAATAAGAAGAGAAGAATCCCTGTTTTTCAAAAGTAAATGCCTCTTGTTCCTGGTGCTTAGACATTACATTTATATGGTTGAACAGCAACTTAGTCAAGCAAGATACTTAGAGAGAATTGCTAAAGTTGATATTAGGGTTTATGAGAAAAATGAGGGAGAGAGAGAGATTGAGAAGAATAATCAGTTGTATTGGCTAGATTGCCTACAATCTCTTATTTATAATTGAGCAATATTAGGTGTAATTATCATATTACCCTACAATAATTAAATTATGTCTAATAGAGAAAATAAAAAATCTTAACACTCTCCCTCAAGCTGAAGTATAAAGATAAAAAAATACCCAGTTTAGAATATACACCACTGAAGGCATATCAAGCCAATGGTTTGGTAAGAATATTACACAGCTGATTACCAGACTTGATATATGGAGTGATGATCTCCTTTTGAAGCAAGAGATCTCGAATAAAATGATAATCCACCTTAATGTGTTCTGTACGCTCAAGAAATATCGGATTACTTGCAATAAAAATATCTGATTGGTTATCACAATGTATCTTTATCGGGGAAGACACATCAATCCCATGCCACGAAGTAAATAATGGATCTGTGACATCTCATAAGCAATACGTGCCATTTTACGATACTCGGCTTCTACACTAGAACGTGCAATTACATTTTGTTTCTTACTGTGCCAAGTAACAAGATTACCATCAATAAAAGTACAATAGGTAGAAGTAGATTGTAAATTACTATGACTATCGGTCTAGGCAGTGTAAAAAAAATCAACAACAGTTATGGATAATGATAGACGATATAATAATACTTTCCCCAGAGCTCTTTTCAGATACCCAAGTATATAACATATAGCCTCTTAATGAGGCTTGTGAGGTGCATCCCTGAATTGATTAACCACACCAACAATATAAGTAATGGTAGGTCATGTAAATGTAAGACAAATTAGCTTACTAACCAACCTCTGATAACATCCTATATCATGAAGGCTTCATTACTCACAATATCTAACTTAATTGTAGAGTTCATAAGCGTATTAATCAGACGCGCACCAAGAGTACTAGTCTCAAATAGTAAGTCTTGTACGTACTTTTGCAGGTACAAATTGATACCTTCCTTTGATTGGACAACTTTAATCCCTAGGAAGTACCAAAATAGACCTAAATCTTTGTGATAAAACTTTTTTTCCAAATAGACCTTCAAATGAGCAACACCATATGAGTAATTACCACTGATGATAATGTCATTGACATACACTATAACAATTATAATGCCTATAGAGGATCGATAAATAAAAACTGAATAATCTGAGGTAGAGCGCTGAAAGCCAAACTAAAGTACTACAGTACTGAACTTATCAAACTAAGCACGTACAATGCTTTCAAGCCATACAATGCTTTCTTCAAACGACACACTAATTGGTCGTAGCGAAAAATAACCTAGACTGGAGGTTGAATCATATATATCTCCTCCTATAGATCTCCATGTAAGAAGATATTCTTTATGTCTAGTTTATACAAGGGCTGGTCTGAATTGATTGCAATAGAAATAAAAACTCTTGACATAATTAAGATGTGCAACAGGAGAGAAAGTCTCACAGTAATTCACACCATATGTTTCAGTTTAACCCTTGGCAACCAACCGTGCTTTCAAATTCTTAACAGAACCACCAAGATGATATTTGATATTGTAGACGCAGAGATTACTACCAGGCTGTGTATGATGTCCCAAATATGATTGTCAATGTATTTTTCAATGGAAGACAATACTGATGCAAAATAACAAAAGGATGAGAAAAATAGATGCAAAGAAACAAAATTATAAATGGGATGCTGGGTACAAATACGAGTATCTTTTCTTAATGCAATAGGTAAATCAGTAGATGATGACACAATAGACGCCTTAGGAGGAAGGACCTTCGAATCATACATTGACTGGGGAGCTTGAGAATATGAAATAACCTGTCTATTTGTGGAATGAACTTGATATGGAGTGTTAGATGCCAAAGATGGGGAAGAGACACAATCTGGCATAAGAGACAACATGAGCTCCTCCTGACTAGTAGAGATTAGATTTGGGAAAAGTAGTTCTGGAAGTAGAAAAAAAAATGACTCAAAAAAAAATGACATCGACACTAGTATAATATTGGTGAAAGGCGTGGTCATAACAACGATAATCTTTTTGAGTACGAGAGGATTTCAAAAAGACATTTAATAGAGCGAGGTGAAAGTTTATCTTTACTTGGATCAAGAAGGTGAATAAATGCAACACAACCAAAGACACGAGAATTTAGACTGAAGGGAGATGTATCAGGATTAGGTAAGAAAGACGAAGATTTGTTACTTAAGATTAGGGAAGACACTCGATTATTTAGGTAAATTGTAGTGAGAATAGTGTCTACCAAATATTGTTTGGGGATATACTTGTTAAACACGAGGGTACGAGCAACATCCAATAAATAATGATGTTTGTGTTCTGTAACACCATTTTGTTGGCATGTATGTGGATATGTAGTTTGATGAATGATACCAAGATCAACACAAAAAGTATGCATAAAAGATTGTACATACTCAGGTTTTTATCAGAACGAAATATTTTAATACGTTTATCAAACTATAGTACGTTTATCAAACTACACAAGGTTTTCATTATAGAAGGTAAGAAAAATTTTAGGCAATTCAGAACGATCATTCATAAGAAACGAATAAGTTATACGAGAATAATCAGAAACGAATATTACAAAATAGTGAAATTCAAAAATATTTTTTATTCTTGAAGGACTCCAAATGTCAGAGTGAACAATAGTAAAAGGACTAGACTAACGACTCGTATTACTAATAGGAAAAAGAACTGCGGTGATCCTTGCCTAGTTGGCAAGCTTCACATTCTGACATAACAAAATGACTCAAATTAGGAATAACTTGACGAAGCTTTTGTAGTGGAGGATGACCCAATCAAAAATGCCATTGGAAGGGAGACATGGCAGTACTCAAAGCAGGAACTGTTGCTCTAGAATCCAATAATAAAGTCCGTTCTTCTTATGTCCCAAACCACTCACATTCTTCATCTGGAGGTTTTGAAAAAAAAAGAAGATGGAGAAAAGGTCATTGAACATTGTAAAGATTTGGATAGCTGACTTAATAGGTAACAGGCTAAAAAGAAATTGAGGGACACATAAACTAGATGTTAATGACATGGATTCAATAGGATGGAGATCCCTAGTCCCACGTATTGGTCTAGAAGAACCATTTGCTAACACAATGCGAGAGTTAGAAGAACGAAAGTTAGAAAACAAGCAGAGAATACCAAACTTGTGAACGCTAGCCTGAATCAATAATCCAAGATGGTGAGACTGATTGAGCTGTCGCATGTGGAAAATTACCAGTAGTGGTTAAATTGACAGTTGACTGATACCTTCTCTAACCAAGGATCTTGTCACAGGGCGATTCACTGGCAAATCAAGTTCCAGAATCAGCTTCTTATCTTTTTTACAATTCTTTGAGTGACCTATTGTGAATTATAATCAAACTCATCAAAGGGAGTTTGACACCTTGGACCTCGTTAGAGAGAGCTCCAATGTCTATATTTATGATTAAAATTCGGCTTAGAGTTTTTATTAATTCTAGAGTCCTTTAAATAGGACTAGTCTCCTTACAAATATAGGAAACCTATAAGTTAGGCTCCTTATAACCTAAATCACTGAAAGACCTAATTAGGAGATAAGTCTCCAACTAAGCAACAATAATGTTAAAAACTAAATAACAAAACAAAACCTAAGTCATATAATTCCAGCTACTTATTTGCCACGCCTTCTATAAGAGCAACCCACAAAGGAGTCTATAACATCACCCTCCCCCTGGAGAAAGAGCTTGTCCGCAAGCTCAAAGTCCGGGTAAGCATGCTGGAAATGTTCATGGCTCTCCCAAGTGGCATCAGCAATGTTAGTATCAACCCAATGCACTAGAAGTTCCCAAGTGCCTCTATTAAGACGAGCCTGCAATATCGAGGCCGGGGTGGGAATGACACGGCCATTTTTTATAGGATACAGCTATGGAATGGAGGGTGGAGGTCGTCCTTTGTAAGGCTTAAGAAGGGAAACATGGAAGATGTTGTGAAGCTTTGATTCAACTAGTAGTTGAAGCTTGTATGCTATGGTTCCAATGCGCTGCAAAATGGAAAATGGACCATAGAATTTCTGGGACAGCTTGTGGCGGGCTGTAGCAGAGATAGAGTGCTGACGATATGGATGTAAGCGGAGCCAAACTAGATCCCTTGCAGCATATTGCACATCTCGATGCTCCTAGTCATAGAACTCCTTCATACGACTTTGGGCCTGCTGCAATTTAGCCCGTGTCTCTGTCAAAACTTGATCACGAGTAAGCAAGGCCTGATCCACGGCTTCAACTCTAGAGGATCCAGGTATATAAGAAAGGAGACGAGGTGGTTCACGGCCATTCACAACCTTGAAAGGCGTACTTTGGAGGCCAATATGAAATGATGTGTTATAGTAATATTCAGCCCATGGAAGCCACTCAATCCAGCTTTTAGGCTTATTCCCAATGAAGCAACGGAGATACATTTCAATGGTGCGATTCACAACCTCTGTTTGTCCATCCGTTTGTGGGTGGTAAGCTGAGGAAAAGGCAAGCTTTGTACCACTGAGACGGAAAAGTTCCCGCCAAAAATTGGTTGTGAAAACAACATCCCGATCACACGTAATGGTCTCCGGAATCCCATGAAGACGGACAATCTGCTCCATAAAAACATGGGCAACTTTGGTGGTAGTATACGGTTGAGCCAGAGGAATAAAGTGGGCGTATTTTGAGAATCTGTCCACAACCACAAAAAGAACTGATTTTCCCCAAACCTGTGGCAACCCATCAATAAAGGCCATGGAAACATCTGCCCCAATTTGAGTGGGAAGGGCCAAGGGTTGAAGTAACCCAGCTGGGAGCAGATTTTCTGATTTGTGGTGTTAGCAAATTGGGCAAGAGGACACATAATCAACAATGATTGACTTCATCCCTTTCCAATAAAAATCTCCTTTGACGCGATGTAGAGTCTTCTAGATCCCCTCATGTGCACTATCATGATAACTAGACAAAACTGAAGCAATCAAAGGAGAAGAGGGCAGCAAATAAATAGGATTTTTATAAAGAATTAGCCCTTCATGAGTAGACCAACTAGGATCTTTTTTCCCTTTTGAAACCTGTAAAGATAGATCTTGTAAGGAAGAATCAGCAGTGACTTCCTCACGGACAGCAGCTAGAAGCAAAAACCGAGGGTGACTGATTGCACTTAACACCTTTTCATCATTGGAGCGCCTTGATAGAGTATCAACAGTCCGGTTTAAATAGCCAGCCCGATATTCGACGGTAAAATCAAACCCCAAAAGTTTGCTAATCCAGTGTTGTTGGGGAAAGGTTGTGATCTGTTGCTCTAAAAAAAATTTCAAGCCGTAATGATTGGTGCAGATAAGAAAGGCTCTTCCCCACAAATAAGGTCGCTAATGTTGCACTGCCTTTGCCAACCCGATCAATTCCCGTTCATAGGCAGCAAGTTTTTGGTGCCTTGCAGCCAATTGGAGACTGAAAAATGCAATAGGGTGGTTGTTTTTTTGAAGTACAACCCCAATACCTCCTCCGGACGCATCACATTCAACCACGAACAGCTGATCAAAATTTGGTAATTGCAATACCGGAGCAACCGCCAATGCTTGCTTCAATTTATCAAAAGAGAGCTTGGCGCTCTAATCCCAATGGAAGGAGTTTCTTCGTAACATACTAGTTAATGGTGCTGCCAATTGCCCATACTCCTTAATGAATTTGCGGTAATAACCGGCCAGCCCCAAGAATCCGCGCAAGGCTGTCACTGATTGTGGTTTTGGCCATTCTGTTACAGCTTGAATTTTTGTCGGATCCACTGTTACACTTGTTGCAGAAATAATATGCCCAAGGTATGCAACTTGGGTCTCCCCGAAAGCACATTTAGACTTCTTCAAGTACAGATGGTGAGCAAGCAATAATTCAAAAGTAACACGCAAGTGGAGTAAGTGATTTGTCCAAGAATTGCTGTAAATTAAGATATCGTCAAAGAAAACCAATATAAACTTGCGTAAGTGAGGACGAAATACCTCATTCATGAGTGCTTGAAATGTAGAAGGGGCATTGGACAAGCCAAAGGGCATGACCAAGAACTCAAAGTGCCCATGATGTGTCCGAAAAGCTGTTTTTTCTACATCCAAGTCATGCATCCTCACTTGATGGTATCCTGTTTTCAGATCCAATTTAGTGAAGTACTTGGACCCATGTAATTCATCAAGTAGCTCGTCTACCACCGGAATGGGGAATTTATCTTTAACCGTTTTAGCATTGAGCTCACGGTAGTCTATACAAAACCGCCAAGTTCCATCATGCTTCTTAACCAGTAAAACCAGCGAGGAGAAGGGAGATTTGCTTGGTCGAATAATCCCTTGGTGAAGCATCTCAACACACTGCCTTTCGATTTCGTCCTTCTGCAAATGTGGGTATTGATAAGGCCTGACTACCACCGGTCCTGATTCGGTTTGTAAACAGATTTGGTGGTCACAATGACGGAGAGGAGGTAGGCCAGAGGGCTCCTGGAACAAATCAATAAACTCGGCCAAAAGCTGCTCCAATTCCTCCCAATGAGAATGGGGTCCGTTAAGCATGTGAAGCTATTGGCTGTGGTGGGGCTGCATTCCATGTAATATAATTCTAGTGCCCCGAAATGTGAAACTCATGGTCAGAGATACAAAGTCCCAAAGGATGGGTCCCAGAGTTTGCAACCATTTGATTCCTAATACCAAATCAAAACCAGCCAGGGGAAGAACAAAAAAATCAGTAGTAAACTCATTATCATCAAGTGAAAAAGTTACTGCATTACAAATTCCCGCACTGTGGACATTTTCTCCATTTGCTACTGAGACACTTGCCCTTGTTTTAGGCTGGGCATTGATTCCGAGGCTTTTTGCAGCTGTTAAATTGATGAAATTGTGCGTACTCCCCAAATCTACCAAACCCCGTAAATTTTGATTGTGCAAGACAGCCTTCACTTGCATGGTGCGTGCCCCTTTTTGACCAGTGATTGCGTGTAGGGAGATCTTTGATTCCCCATCGATAGTGACTGTCGGTTCCATCTCATCTGAATCTGCCAATTCAAGCCAGAAAGCCCTTTTACATTGATGCCCAGTTGAGTATGTCTCATCGCAGTTGTAACAGAGGCCCTTAACTCTTCTTTCCGCCATCTCTGCCCTTGATAACTTCTTGATGAATGGCGTGTTCATGAGTTTGACCTCTGTTTGCCCTCCACTAGCAGCAGTGGTAGTACTTTTGGGTGGCGCAGTTACTGTAGGTAGTGCCCTAGAGGTGGCGCTAGTTTTACTGTTTAACCATGAACCCTTCTTTGACTCTGCTTCTTTTAGAATACGATGTTTGTACTCAAAGGCTCTTGCTAAATTCATCGCGTGAGCCAAATCAGGTGGGGCGTGAAGCTCCACATCCAGACGAATTGAATCTGCAAATCCCGCGGTAAACAAACTCACATGCTGATCAACCTGAACAACCCTGTTGGCTCTTGCCAAGCTTTCTTGAAATTGCCTCTGATAGTCCTCTACTGAACCGGTCTGTTTCAAGTTCACCAGTTCCCCCATCGGATTGCTTCTGGCTGGCAGTCCAAAACTCAGAGAACAATAGTCCTTGAATCCAACCCAATTGATTGTGGGCTGTTCAGATTCTAACTGATGGTACCATAGCTGCGCTTCGCCGAGCATGTGGAAGGCAGTCAATCCCACCTTATCCCCTTCTTGTGTGTGTTGATTGGCGAAGAACTTCTCACACCGATGCAACCAAATTAAAGGATCTTCAGAGCCGTCAAAAGTTGGGAAGTCCAACTTGGTGTAGCGGGGAACGACGCTGTTACTTGGTTGTGGTGTTGCACCTTGCAACCGATTTCCTGCATAATGCACTTGGGGTGGATGCTCTTGTGGGTTGTTGCAGCTTGCAGTTCCTTCGAACTCAATTCTTATGCTTCGATTAAACCCAACCAATATCTCCTTGAATTGCGATGACAACTCCTGTAGGTGACTGTCCAATCGCCGTTCAATCTCTACTACCCGTGCTTTGTTTGCGGCTTGTGCCTCTTGTAACATCAATCGCAAATCCTCTTTTGTGGCAAAGTTGCCCATTGTGTTTGGCTCTCATACCAATTTGATACCTTCTCTAACCAAGGATCTTGTCACAGGGCGATTCACCGGCAAATCAAGTTCTAGAATCTGCTTCTTACCCTTGTTACAATTCTTTGAGCGACCTATTGTGAATTATAATCAAACTCATCAAAGGGAGCTTGACACCTTGGACCTCGTTAGAGAGAGCTCCAGTCTCTATATTTATGATTAAAATTCGGCTTAGGGTTTTTATTAATTCTAGAGTCCTTTAAATAGGACTAGTCTCCTTACAAATATAGGAAACCTATAAGTTAGGCTCCTTATAACCTAAATCACTGAAAGACCTAATTAGAAGATAAGTCTCCAACTAAGCAACAATAACGTTAAAAACTAAATAACAAAACAAAACTTAAGCCATATAATTCCAGCTACTTATTTGCCACGCCTTCTATAAGAGCAACCCACAAAGGAGTCTATAACATTGACATAGGCAAATGAGGAGAGAGTGAAGACAACTGTTGGATGAGCTAATTGAACTGAGAGTTACGATCATCATGAGAGCTAGATGTAGTTATAGCATGTCCAATAGTTGATGGCTGAGATACAAGAGGAATTGGCTGGTCTCCCATGTTTATCCCAACAATAATCTTTAGTATATTCAACAATTCCACAATAAGAATATTTCCATTAAGAACGGTTGCCATGACCACCACGGCCTCCACGACCATTACCTCTACCACCACGATTACCACCAGTGGTTGTATGACGACAAACTACCTCCACAACTACCATCAGTTGAGAATATAGCAGAGGACTCCAGTGGGTGAAGGAGCCACTCAAGTCAGAGAGACTCTTTGAAGACAGGAATAAGAATTGACAGCAGTAGGAAGTTTCTCATTAACCAAAATCTGATATTTAAATACATCATATTTAGAGTTAAGACTAGACATAGGTAAAACAAACAGAAACTCTTCATGCTGTCGGTGTTGTACCTCTAGATCTGCAATCAATGGCTGATAAAGTAGGATTTCCTCCCCTTCAAGGCACCATAATACTCGGCCAAAGACTTATTTCCTTGCTTGATATTAAACAAACGCTCAAAGATTTTATAGATTTGGGATTCATTATGTTCCTGTGAATACATCTTCTCAAGATAGTCCCATATCTTCTTTTAGTAGTATCAAGAAGTTGGACAATAGAAGCTACAGATGGCTCTATAATAAGTTACTACAAAGTCATCACCCAGGAATTCTCATTCCACCAGCCTTTAGAATCTTTCGAATCCTTTTAAGGAGGGGTGTCAAAAATACTCGACTTTCTTTTTGGCCCACAGAAAAACTTTAATTTGCTCGAGACCAAGAATAATAGTTGCTTCCATTTAATTTCACAGAAATAATTTGTCTAGTGAACATATCTAATCGGGAGCATGAATTTCTTTACCTCTTTTGAAGTTGCCATAATAAACTCGAGAAAAAAAACAACACAGCAGTAGGGAATTAAGACACCAATAGCACACCAATGAACAACACCACACACCATAACAGATGGACAACCACAGAAAATACCCAATAAACAACTCAGAAAAAGAACTTGTTGAACCAATCTGGTCCAAAAATAATCACGTGGAGGCTGCCCACACAAATCTTGTCCATAAAACACACCCAGGAGCAAGAAAGGAGCAGAGACACTACCAGTGAAGGCCTGGACAGAAGCAGATCCACTGCTGACAGCTACACAGTCATGAAAACCACAAAAAACCAACCCAAATTTCAACCGGTCAAGCAAAAACTCCCTCTGGAGTTTTATTCGGGCCTCTTTGGCATGGAAGCAGGCATTGAAAAACTCCAGAGACTCCCTAGGAAGAAATCATTGTAGGCACCAATAAATTTCAAGAAAACATTCGAAAATTGGAAAACCCATTCAAATGATCTCAAAATTTTTTGAAAAAAATACCATAATTACCAGGGCACAAAGTCAAGTTAGGCTAGGGCTGTAGTTGCCTGAAAATTGCTCACATCACTTTTTTGGCGATGGCTTCAGAAATCCTCCTGTTGTTTATACTGTGTTCTTGTGATTATTTGCTAAGAAAAATAGAAGAGAGAAGAAGAGATTGGGAGGAATAATCATTTTATAGGCTAGACTGCCTCCACATTTATTTATAACTGAGTAATATTAGGGGTAATTACCACATTACTCTACACTAACTAACATATGTCTAATTGAGAAAATAAGAACTCTTAACAACTATTAACACTCAATAGGTACCAACAATGAGCAAGAGGCCAACTCTTTTGGGGACAAATTATTTACAGTAGCCTTGGCTTCTGTCTCATAATTAGTATGCCTACATGATGTCTGTTCTATTCGACCTATCTAATGGCCCATTATCAAACCTTGGACCCTTGTAGACCCACCAAAGAAAGAGATGCTACTATAGATCTACAGCTGGAAAAATCTTTTTGTATTTATCTTTTTGTATTTTCTATCATGTGCTCAATGCTCATACCAATAATATTGATGTTAATGTGGTAATTAAGAAATGCCAATATTCTCAGCTCTTGATCATGAACTAGTAGAAAAGACAAACCGAACCGAACCGATTTACAAGATTAGCTGAACCGATAACTGACCTTTAATGTCGGTCGGTTTACGGTTTGGTTATCGGGTGGGCTTAAATTCTAGTTTAGACCTAAAATTGCTTTGGCCCAAACCCAGTTAATTTGCCCACGTCTATAAACTTAAATTGAATCCAAAACATTCTTTTCAAGCCCAAGACCATGTCATATGCTATGCATCATTTGGGGCCCAAACCAATTTGGTATTTTGTGTTACTGTGCCATGAATTATTTTACAACCTACAACTCAATCAAATAAGAGTAGAACATTAAAATGAAAATCAAGAGTGCAGGCTGTAGGCTGCAGCAACTATGCCAGTTTGCTTCAAAAATAGTTGTATAGCCACAACCATCAAAACTGTAAATCATTTACACTGCCAAAAATAGTAGTCTAAATACAAAAGTCAGTATGCTTCAAAAATCTGCAGTGCACCATTCAAAAATTCTAGTTCACCATTCCAAAAATTAGGAGTCTTAACAGTCTATAATCTGCAAGGTAAGTAGTGCAAACATAGATTTACAAACACAACCATGATTCTTAACAAAATACTTAAGATTAAAAACATAACGGACATGCTAAATTGATTAAAAACATAACTAAGAGTAGAATTTTTTTTGTCAAAGCAGTAGCCTAAATACAATGATCAATAGCAGTTGCATGTGTTCCACTCCCATCCAGTTCTAACATAAAATATAAAAAGAGTTGATTACATTTAGAGAAGTAACATTCTATAATAAAGAATAATAACAAGTTAAAACAATGAAACAATATATGTGTTACGTGAGTCAAGTTCAATGCTTTCCATGTAATCCATTGCATCTTGGCCATCAAAAGGATTTAGATATTCTAACTAACTTTGTGAACAAATAATGGCCTCAACTATTTTTGGGGATAATGAACTTTGAGATGGATCTAGTTCACGCTCCCTTGTACTAAACATAGACTCAAAAGCAACTGTGGATATTGGAATAGTTAATACATCTTTTGCAACATGAGAAAGGACGGGATACTAGCCGAATTTAATTTCCATCAATTAAGAATGTCAAATTCTGGATTTTTTTGCCTCACAACCATTACTCAAATACTAGTCAACCTCAGATTTAGTCTCCAATTGAGCACTACTTGACTCAAATTGAGCAAATACTAGTCAACCTCAGATTTAGTCTCCAATTAAGCACTGCTTGATTCAAACTGAGCATATATATGCCAAAAGGCTTGGCTAGTATCTACAACACTCGTACTTGAAGAACTAGGGTCACATAAAGGAGGATTAGAGACATTTTGCAACTGTATCTCACTAGAATTCCCAAAAACTAATGCATACTCATCATACAACTGGAATTTTTACTTTGCCCAACATTTCCTCTGCCTCATTTTTGTTTGTAGCAAAGTTTTGTTTGAACAAAAATGATAATGCACCCAACTTACATCGTGGATCTAGTAAAATAGCAACAAATATTAATAAATTTATCTTTTCAATATTTACCAAATATTTATCATACTTCTTCATGCTCATTGCCATGACACTCAAAGTGGGATCACGACTCTTACATAGTTTGGACAAACTAGTTTGAATAATACATAACTCTTGACAAAGTAAATTGCATGGGACATACAANATTTTGTGTTACTGTGCCATGAATTATTTTACAACCTACAACTCAATCAAATAAGAGTAGAACATTAAAATGAAAATCAAGAGTGCAGGCTGTAGGCTGCAGCAACTATGCCAGTTTGCTTCAAAAATAGTTGTATAGCCACAACCATCAAAACTGTAAATCATTTACACTGCCAAAAATAGTAGTCTAAATACAAAAGTCAGTATGCTTCAAAAATCTGCAGTGCACCATTCAAAAATTCTAGTTCACCATTCCAAAAATTAGGAGTCTTAACAGTCTATAATCTGCAAGGTAAGTAGTGCAAACATAGATTTACAAACACAACCATGATTCTTAACAAAATACTTAAGATTAAAAACATAACGGACATGCTAAATTGATTAAAAACATAACTAAGAGTAGAATTTTTTTTGTCAAAGCAGTAGCCTAAATACAATGATCAATAGCAGTTGCATGTGTTCCACTCCCATCCAGTTCTAACATAAAATATAAAAAGAGTTGATTACATTTAGAGAAGTAACATTCTATAATAAAGAATAATAACAAGTTAAAACAATGAAACAATATATGTGTTACGTGAGTCAAGTTCAATGCTTTCCATGTAATCCATTGCATCTTGGCCATCAAAAGGATTTAGATATTCTAACTAACTTTGTGAACAAATAATGGCCTCAACTATTTTTGGGGATAATGAACTTTGAGATGGATCTAGTTCACGCTCCCTTGTACTAAACATAGACTCAAAAGCAACTGTGGATATTGGAATAGTTAATACATCTTTTGCAACATGAGAAAGGACGGGATACTAGCCGAATTTAATTTCCATCAATTAAGAATGTCAAATTCTGGATTTTTTTGCCTCACAACCATTACTCAAATACTAGTCAACCTCAGATTTAGTCTCCAATTGAGCACTACTTGACTCAAATTGAGCAAATACTAGTCAACCTCAGATTTAGTCTCCAATTAAGCACTGCTTGATTCAAACTGAGCATATATATGCCAAAAGGCTTGGCTAGTATCTACAACACTCGTACTTGAAGAACTAGGGTCACATAAAGGAGGATTAGAGACATTTTGCAACTGTATCTCACTAGAATTCCCAAAAACTAATGCATACTCATCATACAACTGGAATTTTTACTTTGCCCAACATTTCCTCTGCCTCATTTTTGTTTGTAGCAAAGTTTTGTTTGAACAAAAATGATAATGCACCCAACTTACATCGTGGATCTAGTAAAATAGCAACAAATATTAATAAATTTATCTTTTCAATATTTACCAAATATTTATCATACTTCTTCATGCTCATTGCCATGACACTCAAAGTGGGATCACGACTCTTACATAGTTTGGACAAACTAGTTTGAATAATACATAACTCTTGACAAAGTAAATTGCATGGGACATACAAGGACCCAGATATTCGCAAAGTAGAATCATAGAAACTCTTTAGAAACTTCACAAAAACCCTCACATTTTCCCAATCAACAAACCGAGGAGACCTTTATGTCCCTTCACTAAAGTAAGGGACATATTGACCATCATCATCCTCTAATCTTTCAAAGGCATTTGGTATTTTTTGCAGCCTCAAGCATTAGATAAGTGGAGTTTCATCTAGTTGGAACATCAAGGCATACAAAAGTCTTACAATCAATTCTTTCTTTGTCTACACATCTTTTAAAATTTTCTATCATTGTCAGAGATGACCTCATATACCTCACAACATTACGCACCCTTATGAGTGAATCATTATGTTCTTTTAAGTCCTCACTCACGACAAGGTTCAAGATGTGTGTACAACACCTCATGTGAAGAGACCTCCCAATATATATTACCCTTGATGAGTCTTCTTAAATAATCTATAGCAACACCATTTGAGGAGGCATTATCAATTGTGATTGTACAAATCTGATCAATACCTCATGTAAGTAAACAAGCCTCCAATTGTTTTTCAATTGTGTCCCTTCTTTGATTAAGAATTAAACAAAAGATTATAATTCTGTTGTTTAACTTTCAATTGTCATCAATGAAGTGAGCAATAAGGCACATATAGTTAAGGTTTTGAATAGAAGTCCATGTATTTGTTGTGAAACAAAACCTACTATCCCTTTCATTTTTGATATAGTTTGATGCAGTCTCTACATAAAAAAAAAAATTAAATTGAACAAATTAAACATACAAGCTTAGATATAAAAAAATCGGGATTCAATGAATACAAATAGGCACGAATCAGATAAACAAAAAAAGAGAACATATAGAAACAATTTGTATCATACATATATTAGGTAGAATAATTTATGGTCTGATATCCAAAAAATTAGATAGAATAATTTATGGTCAGATTCAACCTATAGTCATGAACGTTTATGGTCAAAAAAATGAAAGATTTATGGTGTAGGTATTGCATTTAAGAAGAGAAAAATGAACGAATTCTTCGGCTTCTTTCAAGACCAAAAAAAAGAAAAGAAATGTATTTAGAAATGTGTATAAGAAATTAGAGAGTAAGACAAAAAAAGAAAAAAGAAATCGATAGTTGCAGAGAGATGGATGAACAGAAATAGTGAAAGAGAAATGCACCAGACAAGGAAGGGTTGAGATATGCTTCTACTCGATAATTGATGGCGTCTTGTGGTTGACTGGTGGATCCATGGATGTAGAATAGTAGAAGAAGAGGAAGTTTAAGATTTTTCCGTTTTAGAGAGAGATAAGAAAAGCGACGGAAGAGGTAGGGGTGTTCTCAAAAGTAGAAGTTTAGGGTTTGGCTGCTTATATATATATATATATTTTTATTTTTTTTTAATTTTTTTTTGAAGGACAAATTCGGAGTATAATCAATATATTAACATTATATATATTTTTTGTATTATTAATAAATACTATTTGGGCGGTTCGGTTAATTCGGTTTTGGACTTGAACCTATCCATCAGCCGAACCGATTTAATTAGTTAATCATTTTTTACTTCTAAAAGCGAACCAGGATCAATATTAACCACCTGTTTTGTATTCAAAAGGGTCAGTTTCGGTTCGGTTCTCTTTGTAAGGTACTCGGGTATTTTGCACAACCCTACGTGCACACGTGAACTCCTCTGGGTAAGCGTCGGATCACGTAATCTGCAGCCATGCTCTCTTACTGAATCACAACAACAAAGTGCTTCTGAAAAGTCCTCCATGCAATTAAATCTCGTATCCCAAGTATGTCTTTAAGTTTTTATATATTTGATGCAAGTGAAACGGTGCAAACATTATTTTTTTTTGACCTTTTTCTAACAAATGTTACACAATGACTATGACGGTTCACCATTCTCTGACACCCTATCTTGTAAGATACAATTTCTAATTTTCATTTCCTCTATTGTTTTTGCTTAACATGCTTCTCATTGCATTCTTCTGGATTCTTGTTTCCAGGGCTCCAATAGGCCAAGGTTATGGTCTCACTGAAACTTGTGCTGGTGGGACGTTTTCTGAACATGATGATACATCTGTTGGTCGTGTTGGTGCTCCACTACCCTGCTCATATATTAAGGTAAAATAAGAGTGGAGGAATTCCACATCAGTTCTCCATAACGTATATTCTTGGGTAAACATTCCTACCTTTATCAGTTGAGGGAATTCCATCTTGCAAAGCTCCCATCTAAAGTTAATATTTTTTTTTCTTCATTTGGCTAACATTGCTAACTAACACTTTATTTTACAATTTTGACGGTCCCATTGCCCCCATCCACCCTTGTCAACTTGTGTCCATATATATTTCAATTGGCATTTTATCTTTCTGGGGCTAACCTTTGTATGAGTGGCTTGTAAACTATGATCCTGGTGATCTACATTGCATTTGGGATTGAGTGCCATAGAAAGCTAATAAGAAATCATATCAATGTTCAAAAAAAGAAAAAGAAAAAAGAACTAGACGTTATTTTCAGATGAAAGATTACTATTCTAATCTAAGAGTTAATATATCCTGTCTCTCTCTCTCTCCCTCCTTTGTATGTTTTGCTTGAGTTTCTCTTGCTCCCCTTTATTTTTCCTACTCGAGTTGATTACAATTTTGATATGATCACTAAAAAATGATGGTTTAGTTGTCATTAATACATTCGATGCAAAGATATATCAACTCTTTATCATGATAACTTAATCTTCTGTATTTTAGTTGATAGATTGGCCTGAGGGTGGATATCTAACAAGTGACTCTCCAATGCCTCGAGGAGAAATAATTATTGGTGGGCCGAATGTCACGGTTGGATATTTCAAAAACGAAGAGAAAACAAAGGAAGTGTACAAGGTAATAACTTAAAGCATTATGTTCTCTTATAGTTCTACCAAAAGTGCTGGTCTTTCTACTGGCTTAAACTTTTATTCCAAAAAGGTTGATGAGAAAGGGATGAGGTGGTTCTACACGGGTGACATAGGGCGGTTTCATGCAGATGGTTGCCTTGAGATAATTGACCGGAAAAAGGACATAGTTAAATTACAGCATGGAGAATATGTCTCTCTAGGAAAGGTACAAGCATATTTAAGTCTTATTCAAGGTTCATTCATTTGTTGGTCAGATTTCAATGGAGACAGATGTTGTCCTTTACAGGTTGAGGCGGCTCTCAGTGTCAGCCCGTATGTTGACAATATTATGCTGTATGCTGATCCTTTTCATAGTTATGTTGTGGCTCTTGTGGTAGCTTCACAGCCCATGGTGGAAGATTGGGCTTCGAAGCAAGAAATTAAATATGCTGATTTGTCAGACTTATGTCTAAAAGAAGAAACCTTGAAGGAAGTTCATGGTTCACTCGTAAAGGTAATTTTTTATGATATCCATCTTTTATAAAGCCTTGGGGTTTCAGCATGATGTTGCTGAGAAGGCATGTTTATCATGAGCTTTCCTTTAATTCAACATTTTTATGCTTTTTTAACTCTCGGAGATGATATTTTGGTCATTCCACAAAAATATCTGCTTTATGTCCTGGCATAGGGTTGCACACGTAGTCAAGAATTACCGAGTTTGGGATGACAATAGCCAACGTTGCTAGACGTGTAGTTTATAGCAACCAATCTATGTGGCATATGGTTTAGAGCGATATTTCAGTGCTAGAGCTCACTTGTGGGCAACCTAGAAATCGGTGGACATTAAAAGGAGCTCTTTGCACATTTGCATATACCGCCTTTTCTTCCCTATATTTGACTCTAGGATTTCTTATCACTACGTCTTCCTGAATATAATCATATTGGCCAATCCATCTACTGTGTTGCTATTATGCAAGTGATAAAATAATTTATCTAGCCAGGAGGTCAGTCAAAGCTCATTCTTGCTACCTACTACTACTACCAGTCTGATCTCTTTCGGGCAATTATTCAACTGGAGCTTCTTAGTCTTAATTGTCTTCTCGTATCAACTGAGATTTACATAATCATCTGATAGGGGAATGGTATCTTCTAATAGTAACTCTTTATTTTCTTAACAAAATCATGGCTTCCTGTTGAATCTTCTGGGATTTGAATGGTGCTTAGACTGACATTGATCTTCGGTTAAATATTGCTATCACTGTTGCAGCTGCACCTTATTTTGTCAAAAGGCCTCTTTGAGCCTAGGCAGTCTGCCCTTTCATCTTTGTCCTGAAATAAAAATATTTCCTTCGCCTTTTCCAAACCAAAATTTACAGATCAAATGGTGGAGATGTGACATCTTGAATCATACTATCTAGCTTATCGTGGGATTATCTATTCATTCATTTTTGCACTCATGTGACCAACCTAATCAAACATTGTGCCAAAGGATTGCAAGACAAACAAAACCCGAGATAAAGAAAACGTTGGGATTTAATAAGCTGATAACTTTTGGTTGCTTCTGTCTGTCCCTTTTCTTACTATACAGGCAGCAAAGGATGCACGCCTGGAGAAGTTTGAGACCCCTGCAAAGATCAAACTGCATTCTGAACCGTGGACTCCTGAATCTGGCCTTGTCACTTCAGCTCTCAAGATCAAGAGAGAGGCTATAAGGAAGGCATTTTCTGAGGACCTTGCTAAACTATACAGATCATGATTATCGAGAAAATACAGCCTTTTTGGAGATTGTGCAGAATTTTGATTAATGGACAACCTGTGTAAGCAGCTACTCTTCATTTTTCATACAATTTTGTCACAATTTTTTCCCTTTCTTTTATTTCCTCTGGTTTTGTATTATTTTCAATTGTATTTAATTTTCGTTATGTTCATGTGAGAATTTATAATGATAATAAAAAACAGCAAGTTGCTTGTTGCTTTTGTGTTCTCAAATTCTGGAAACAATAGATGCTAAATGTTATTCTTTTGGGATATCTATATTCAGTCTCACTCAATATAATCTCCTATTATTTCACATATGAAGAACTGCAATACTTCCATTGGTGGTGGTTTACTCTCTTTTTGGTAGCATTAGGAAGTTGTTGAACCTTGCTTTTATTGGGATTTGTGGAAAAATGAAAACAATGCAGAATGTGAAATGTAAGTTGGTAGCTGGAGATGGGTAAGATTATAGTACCGATTTCCGTAATGTATCAAAAAATATGTTTAAAGGTCAAGGTACAATTTTTTAGGGTCGAATCACAAGTCAAAAAGTTCAAGTTCCGCTGTTTTTTTGGCGCTAACCTTCGGTCAGAGGGGCAAGGATCTGGACATGAAGACTCGGGAAAAAAAAAAAAAAGCATGCTATGTTTTTGAAGACAGTTCTACAGTTAATAACCATACTATTATGACTTGCACAGTTATATAATCTTCATCCCACACTACAACGTTTTTAAGAAAAGCTAGGGTTTATAAACGTCGGCAAAAATAATTAACAGCGTTTATTGCGACTGTCATATATTTTGCCGTTGGGAAAATTAACGGCGTTTTGCTAAACACCGAAAAGAATAAAAAGTGGCGTTTGTCCGGGCAAAAATTTAAACTTAAACGCCAATAAGCCTCCGGCGACTATAGTTACAATTTTTGATAATTATTTAAATGCCGGCAATTTAAATGTTTTTTTTAACGTAGTTCAATAGACCTATGCACTAAATCAAATATAAAACATGGAATACATCCAAAAAATTATTCAATTCAAATACACTAACCATTAAAGATTGCTGCTCAAACGTGAACAATATGATGACAAAGACATACAATTTCAGATAAGATAACAGACAGTGAGAATAAGATAAATTTAATTTAGTATGTGTGTATCAACCCCATAAATAAGATATATTCAAAATAAAATATATTTAATTTCACTAAAAACAAGAATACCCAGTTTGTTCATGTTACCCGCCACTAACATGGTTGCTTTAGAGAGTAACTTTTTTAAAATAAAGAGCATTTTGAAAAAAAAAAAATTAAAATAGACAGTAAAATGTTGTATATATACCATTCCAACATGACTTTTTATTCTTGTCAATTTATTATTTTATTCTTATTTTTCGTTGAACTCTTCTCATTCTTTCATTATTTCTCCTATTTCTTTAGGGTGAATTATACTAGAGGTCCTCAAAGTATGAAGTTTATTATTATTATTGATTGCATGATACATCAGCTTTCTTGAATGAAGTAAAAAACGTATTGGAAGAGTCATAATAAACTATATATAGGTTTATTAGTGACTTAGTGATTTGATAAGAAACATTGAGATTTGATAGTATCCAATTTTATTAAGTTACAGTATTTTATCCTTATAAATAAAATTGAGTATTATGCAATCAATTACCAAATGATCAGATTTCAGTGAATAATATATCCATATAGGTTTTTAGTCCATAAATGTAGGAATGGTGTACTTGGAGGGTATGTTGTATCAACCTACGTTATATCTTTGTGTCATGTATTTATTGTTTTTCCTATCTTTGAATATTTCTTTTTTGACAAGTATTATTTGTGTTAATTATCTACTGTGTAAAACCAATAGATATTATATTGTTCCCGTTGCTTTAGTTTTGTGATTGTTTGTTTGGGACAAAATAATTTGATTTTTGGATTGTAAAAATAGGCAAAAAAAAAAAGAAGGAAGAAGAAGCTCTTAGGTCTTTTAAAAGGGCTGGTGAAGTTATAAGCTCTTGTTAGAGGCTATTTGGCATGTAAACAAGCAATTGCAACACTTTGTAGCATTCAAGCTCTAATACGATCCTTGCCCAAAGAACCTGTTGGATCATTCAAATGCTGAAAATTTCAGCTTCAATTTGGAGCACAAAAATTTATCCTAAGACCCAATTTTTAGATGCTTGTTAATATAGACTTGAATGTTGCGGGAGAAAGATCCTTGTTAATATTTTATCATTATGTTTTATCGACGGTCATATTTTTAGCTCAGACACAAATTGCCGTATCTTTTTGTACTATCGAGTAGTTAATATTACTACCTCAGTTGCCCAAAATGATATTTCTCAAAGTATTGGGTCCGTTTTGCCTTTTTTCTTAGCACCAATGCACTTTCACGTGCAACACATATGTGTACAAACTAGTTATATTAAATACATAGATTTTTAATCTTGATATATATAGCCGTGTGGGGTTGGTTCAGTAATTGAAAAAGGAATGACACCTAAACTCTTAAGTTTGAGTTCTACTGACCTCATAAAACACAACTTCAGCCAATGCGTGAAATTTATGGATGATTATGTGACATTAATGGTTTGATCATGACACTAGTATGAAAAATTTGACATTAATTATTGATGCCACAACTTCATTGGCATTACCATGTAGACCAAGCAATGCCATGAGTCATGGCTTGACCGGAGTATGAATAGAGATTAATGAGTTTTCTTGTTCATTCATGCTTGGGATTGGGCATGCAATACCACATTATTCACTTGTTCTATTTAGTATTTTCAGGGGAAGTCTGGGATGGTTAAAATTGTTGTTTTCGTCCCATCTACTGTACTGTAGCATATTGAATGAGTGGCCGGTTAAGTTGTTGCATTTGTACTTTTGCATGCAAGATAGGGGCGCAATTTGGGTTGGGCAAACCAATTTCAACCCAAAAAAAATTAGGGTTTGGGTAAGGGTTTTTAATACTTGAGTTGGGTCAAAAAATTCTAACCCGAATGTAATTTGGGTTAGGCTCGGGTTAAGGCCTTAGGTTCACGGATTCAACTCGAACCTGACAAATTAAAAAAAAAATTATATATATATATATATATATAAAACATTAGCACTGATTTTTTATTTTTGGTGTGAAAGCATATGATCAATAATCGTGCACTGTTATGACTGAAATATATGAATTATGTTTTATGAATTTATAATTATTCCCCCCTCTCTCTGTCTCTCTTGCAGTGGATTGGTGACAATAGTTTTTATGTTATGATTATGGTTTTTATGTTAAAAACTCGATTGAAGTTATTGGTTGTTAATTTATGTGAATATTATATATTATATGTATTAGGTTTAGAACAACAAACCTATTTTAGGTTGTACCCGAACTCAACCCGAATTGAACCTGTAAAGTAACCCGAAATCAGCCAAAAATCATTAATTTGAATTCAACCCGAACTTACCCGAATTAAACTCGGGCAATGCTCGGGTTGAGTTCTTCAACCCGAGGTAGGGTTAGGATTAGGGTTAGAGTTGAAGATTATATACATGGGGTTGGGTTAGGGTTGATTATCCAACCCGCCCGAGTTACACCCCTAATGCAAGAAAAGTCAAATCGGAGATAGTATTTTATGATTTTTATGCTTAATTATGCACAGTGATGATTTACAGAGATAAACAAGTTTTACATAAAGAGTATAAAATGACTTTTTACATAAATAGTGAAATTGGATTGTAAAACATATAGTTAATCGGAAGAGAAATTGATAGTGGGATTGGACAAAGAAATATACCACTCTCGTAGGCCAATTTTATTATCCAAGTTTAATAAAAGTACTTTTTTCAGTCATTTTTTTGACAATTAAATATGTATTTCACTCCAATTTGTTAAAATTAGAACACAATCTAATCAACTTTCTAATTAAGAATAATTAATTCAAATAAATATTTTAAATAAAGTTACTAACTCTAATCAAACTCTATTAATTACGAAAACACTTTTTCAATATGAATTTCTCTAATGAGACCCAAGTTAATATTACTTATCGATTTAATTCAATATTTGATTTGTTGTGTGAATTTTTGTTATTTTTGTTGTGTTTTAGTATCTCTGTCCAGGTTAGTAATTTTTTATTTAACCATGCTATACTAATCCAATTTCACGACGGTGAATGTAACAATTGCATTTAACTTTCCTCGCACTTAATGAAACGGCACCGACTGCGCCGGTTCATGTTTAAACTTTAAACCAATTGTGTTGAAAGAAACAACGGTCTAGCCACGTGATTGCAACCCACCGTGAATTAAGTCCAAGTCCTTCGTAAAAGGGTTAATTGTAGTTTTTAATATTTTAATTGTATCATTTTAATTCCTGAAATATTAAATATATTTTTATGTATTCTTTTAAGCAGATACCGTCCAAATTACTACAATTTTTGATTATAAACCTATCACGTAATACCATTGATCACATTGGACAATAAAATAATTTAGATAACTCCTGACCAAATTTTTACCAAAATTTTTGTCAAAGAGCTATCAAAATTATACAGCTTTGATCATGAGCTATCCAATTTTTGGTTAAGAGATTTTCAAATTTTGGTCAAGAGCTAATCAAATTGTTTTTTTATACATATTTAGGTATTACGTGACAATTTTATGATCAAAAAACACATAAAAAATATTCAATATTTCATAGACCAAAATGATATAATTGAAATATTGAGAATTAAAATGAGACAAATTCTATATTTTCGAGACCTTTAGCACAATTAACCCTAACCCTAAAGCCCATTTCTAATTATAGGAAAACGATTGATTGAATTGAAACAATGCAACACATGTATTGTCTGTTCCTTGTTTACGGGAAAATGAAACTAGGGTTGTGTTGGTTCAATTTCAACCAAGTATGATCACTCAATTCATGGGCCAACACTTTATGTCTCATCCCTTTTTCAACAACTATACCAATCCTCGTGCGGCTATATATATCAAAGCTTCACTCCCTTGTTTCTCATGTAATCTATCATCTCTCCATCTATCCTTCAATTCTCTTCCACAATGGAGATTCCTACCACTAAAAATCAGGCTTTTTTTTTCAAGCATGGATGGATGCTTTTGTGCTTTGCAACTCTTTGGAGTCCCTATCTCACTTTACGTGATTGCGGGTTTCCCGCCATATTTAACTTTGGCGACTCTAATTCAGACATTGGTGTGTTTTCTGCTGCATACTATCCCATTACTTCACCATATGGCGAGACCTATTTTGGCAAGCCTTCGGGAAGAGCCTCTGATGGACGACTCATAATTGATTTTCTGGGTACATATCTCACACTTTTAAGTAGTGTACAGAATTGACAACATGTGGTCAGGACAAGAGTGAAATGCTATATCTCCATGATTAATTGTTTGATTGAATGCTGTGATTTCAACAAGAGATTTGCGCTTACCTTTTCTGGGTGCTTATCTGGATTCATTGGGGGCCGATTACAAGTACAAGCAAGTTGCGAATTTTGCAGTTGGAGCATCCACAATCAAACCACTTGGAAGAATTCTAAAACGCTTTTTTAACCTATGTCCACTATACCTGGATATTGAGTTAACACAGTTCTTTGAATTCATACCTAGATCGCAGACTATTAGGAAGCAAGGTATAATTATACTTGCATAATTCTATTTGATGTAACCTACGTTGGTTGAAATCGATGTACAAGTTCGTTGGTGATTCTATTCTCTATATTGTGAAAACTAATTCGTCTATCTACTTATCAAGAATAAGTATATGAACTGAGAGTTTGTCCTTCTATAGGAGGTATGTTTGCAGAGTTGATGCTCTCGAATGAGTCTTTTTCCCGAGCCTTATACACAATCGATATGAGCCAAAATGACTTCGGTAATGGATTCACTGACACCACTATAGAGGAAGTTAATGCAACAGTGCCTGATTTAGCCAAATTGATATCCAAACATATTCAGGTAATCTTTTAATTCTTCTGTCCAACATAATTTTAGTTCACTTGATCCTTGGGCTTGCAAACTCAAGTAAAAATAATCAAATTTTGCAAAGATTCCTACAATGCATAATCAAGAAATGAAAAAAAAAAAAAATCAAACACTGCTTTCATACAAAGTATTAATTATAATGTTATGGTAATGTAGGGACTGTACAATTTGGGTGCTTGCTCATTTTGGATCCATAACGCAGCTCCAATTGATTGCCTTGCATATATTTTGTCGCATGCAAAACTAAAGCGACACGAAATTGATCGTGCCGGCTGTGGAATACCTTCCAACGACGTTGTTCAATATTACAATCAAAAGCTGAAGGAGGAAGTTGTTGCTCTCAGAGAAGGATTACCTGATGTTTTTATCACTTATGTGGACATCTACTCAATCAAGTACTCATTCTTTAGGTGGCCAAGAAAGTATGGTAAGCCCTTACAATATGTTTCTCTAAATAAAACAGATTTAAAAAAACATACACTAATATGAAAAGATTTTGTAAATCTGCCCAAGTTGAGTTCGCTGATCGAACAAAGGGCAATTTGTTAATCAGTATGTTCCGAGTTATAGTTTCCTAACATTAGGCTATCCAAGTCATGTAAATTCACTAGTTGAATAGGATGGGTAACGCTTTTACTTCAATCACATTACTAAAATTCACAAACAAGTTACATTTACCTTGGGATGAAATTCCAATTACTTTTCATCTATGATGTGCAAGTTTTAAATCACCAATTTCTGTGTGTTGTGGTTCTGGGAGAGGCACATATAATTTTAATGGCTCCAAGCCATGTGGATTTTCTCCTTCGTGGTCAAACCCATCGGTGAAAGTAGTTTGGGATGGATTACACTACACCGATGCAGCTAACAAACTTTTTTTTTGATATGCTTAACACTGGAAAATTTTCTGATCCACCTGTTCCCCCGAGATTTGCATGTCAACTAAACGCACAAGAAGTCACAAATCTTATTCCTATTACTAAAAAGACCATTTCCCAGTTTGGTTCTTTTTAATTAAGGGTGTTGTGAGGGGTGGACTGAGTAATATACTTAGTATTTGATGTTATAATAAGCACGAAGTGGTTGCGCTCATATTCGGCACACCCTTGTGGTTGTTATCCCGATTGAGCACCTTTTCATTACAGTAGTCAACAAGCTCTATCACTATTTTGATTATTACTATATATCATGAATAAGACCCACCCCTCAAATGTAAAATATATGCAAATGCAATGGTGATTTTAATGAGAAAAAGGATTCAATATTGAAGGAGCATGTGTTATATTTCACATCTCATTGCACTCCGAGCGCGATATTCTATTGGTTGGTAACATGTTATTCTACTTTTCTTGTGGACTATTGGTTTAGGGGTACGTTGTTTTATTTTGATCTATTGTTCCAAGTAGTTAATTTCCCCACATGCGAAAGTAGAGTTGGGTACATTTAGCCCTCCTTAAACTCTACGGTGACAGAAGGTTCGTGTTCTATATTGTGGTGGTGCCCATGGGCGATTCATGAAATTTATAATTTCTCCCTGTTGAAAATGGCTAACACAACTGGTGAAAATTTCAAGTGTGGAGTAATTACAAAAAAGTATTGGGAGTNAAAAAAAAAAAAAATCAAACACTGCTTTCATACAAAGTATTAATTATAATGTTATGGTAATGTAGGGACTGTACAATTTGGGTGCTTGCTCATTTTGGATCCATAACGCAGCTCCAATTGATTGCCTTGCATATATTTTGTCGCATGCAAAACTAAAGCGACACGAAATTGATCGTGCCGGCTGTGGAATACCTTCCAACGACGTTGTTCAATATTACAATCAAAAGCTGAAGGAGGAAGTTGTTGCTCTCAGAGAAGGATTACCTGATGTTTTTATCACTTATGTGGACATCTACTCAATCAAGTACTCATTCTTTAGGTGGCCAAGAAAGTATGGTAAGCCCTTACAATATGTTTCTCTAAATAAAACAGATTTAAAAAAACATACACTAATATGAAAAGATTTTGTAAATCTGCCCAAGTTGAGTTCGCTGATCGAACAAAGGGCAATTTGTTAATCAGTATGTTCCGAGTTATAGTTTCCTAACATTAGGCTATCCAAGTCATGTAAATTCACTAGTTGAATAGGATGGGTAACGCTTTTACTTCAATCACATTACTAAAATTCACAAACAAGTTACATTTACCTTGGGATGAAATTCCAATTACTTTTCATCTATGATGTGCAAGTTTTAAATCACCAATTTCTGTGTGTTGTGGTTCTGGGAGAGGCACATATAATTTTAATGGCTCCAAGCCATGTGGATTTTCTCCTTCGTGGTCAAACCCATCGGTGAAAGTAGTTTGGGATGGATTACACTACACCGATGCAGCTAACAAACTTTTTTTTTGATATGCTTAACACTGGAAAATTTTCTGATCCACCTGTTCCCCCGAGATTTGCATGTCAACTAAACGCACAAGAAGTCACAAATCTTATTCCTATTACTAAAAAGACCATTTCCCAGTTTGGTTCTTTTTAATTAAGGGTGTTGTGAGGGGTGGACTGAGTAATATACTTAGTATTTGATGTTATAATAAGCACGAAGTGGTTGCGCTCATATTCGGCACACCCTTGTGGTTGTTATCCCGATTGAGCACCTTTTCATTACAGTAGTCAACAAGCTCTATCACTATTTTGATTATTACTATATATCATGAATAAGACCCACCCCTCAAATGTAAAATATATGCAAATGCAATGGTGATTTTAATGAGAAAAAGGATTCAATATTGAAGGAGCATGTGTTATATTTCACATCTCATTGCACTCCGAGCGCGATATTCTATTGGTTGGTAACATGTTATTCTACTTTTCTTGTGGACTATTGGTTTAGGGGTACGTTGTTTTATTTTGATCTATTGTTCCAAGTAGTTAATTTCCCCACATGCGAAAGTAGAGTTGGGTACATTTAGCCCTCCTTAAACTCTACGGTGACAGAAGGTTCGTGTTCTATATTGTGGTGGTGCCCATGGGCGATTCATGAAATTTATAATTTCTCCCTGTTGAAAATGGCTAACACAACTGGTGAAAATTTCAAGTGTGGAGTAATTACAAAAAAGTATTGGGAGTGATTAAATAGGCACAATAGTCTTTAATACTTCCCATGAAAGCCTAACCAATTTTAGACCTATTAACTTCAATTGATTGATTATTAAATTAACGCTTAGTAGGAACACTAGCACAACCGTCAACACGATCATAGACTAGAGACAACAAATTTGGGATAATTTCTTCTTAATAGATATAGCAATATGACAATTGACTATTATATGAGGTGAATTAGACAATGGAATAAACACAAATTATGCAAACAACGATTGCATAAGATGTGCTTACATTCATGTTCAACCAAAAACCAACAGACATTTAATAACTGAAAACCAAGATCAATAGTCGAGAAAAAGCTCGAGATTTAGGGGACTCCAATAAATCCTAAGGAAAAATATTATGGATGCTTTTAGATTTAGGCTTTTTAAGAACTCCTCATCTTCTCTTAATGCTATCCATTAGGTTGTCTTTTAATTTGGCTTTCTACTTCTTTGAGGGGTGTCCATTCCTTTCATGTTGGAGCCTATGTGCTTCTTATTATTTCCCTTAAAATATTGATCTAATTATCTCAAAAGTGAACCAGATAGACTTGAGTAGTGTATTGCTTTAGCCAAATTTAGCTTTCTTAAATATTATTTTTTTTGTCACTATATTCGACTTGAATTGTTAGGAACAAATCGTCTCCACTGGATTTGTTCCAGGATGTACCCTAAAAAAAAAGAAAATTTCTTCTCTCAACCAGTTTGGGTTAAGAAGATGTGAAAACACATTTCCCTCTATAAGAACAGTGCATTCCAAATTGTATTGTATTAGTAGCAAAACACAATAGGGGATACCCAAAGTGCAGTCTCGTCCTCTTTTATTCAATCAAGATGAACAAGGCTGCCCTAATTTTATTGAAGTGTAACATAGGTCTAAGAGTACTATGCAGCATATTCTGATAATACATGAAAAGGACTCTTCCCATGTCTCATAAATTTGGCCAACTAATGTGAATATTTGTGGATCATAAGATAGACCCCTCAATGAGTTCACAGAAACTTACTGGTAAAAACAAATCTCAACAACTTCACCTCTACAGAGCCTACTACATTCTATTTGTTGGTCAATGCACTCTTCCCAAACATCAATTCTACAAAACCCTCTGAACTATCATGGTGTGAGAGAAGATTTTACATTAATGAGATAGCCATTTCCTCCATGGCTTTAAAGGGGAAGTTAGTGCTTGTATTCCCACTACAAGAAAAATGGTTTTTGGTGGCAAAAAAATTCATCTCTAAAAGTGAATAATTCGCCGCTAAAAGTTTTTTGCGACAAAAAAACTTGGTCGCTAGTTTGTCGTGGTAGGCTCGCCACTGAAAGTTTTTGACGACCAACTAAAGTATCGTCGTTAAAGTAGATTATTAGTGACAAAAAACTTAATTGCTTAAAAATTCATCTACTTGTCACAAAAAAACCGTCGTCGCCGAAAGAAATTATAATATGACCATATTTTTTCTCTTTGGCGATGACGTAATATTTGTCTCTGAAAATCAAGATACATTTTTTGCAACTAACTTATTTTCGTCGCTGAAAGAAATTATATTATGGTCATATTTGTTATATTTTAAGATGACATAATATTTGTCGCTGAAAATTAAGGTACATTTTTTACAACTAACATATTTTTGTCGGCAAATAACAAATGAATACTCTCACTTTTAAATAATAGGTGACAAAATTTATTTGTCACCAAAATAAGATATTTTAGCTACCAAATTTTACTCATCGCCAAATAAAATCATTTCTAAATAATGACATTTTATGATTATTATTGTCCTTGTAACAAATCAAAATAAATTTACTGTAGTACTTCAATTGTTGAAGATCATTATAAAATAAATAATCCATAAAACAAATCAAAAAATAATTTCCAAATCATTCATTCAAAACACATTTAAAAACATTCATACAAGAACTCCTACCAAAACAGTCGTCTATAATTTCATAATAATTTCTCATACCAAAACATCCCATGTAAAAAACTAAACTGAAAAAAAATTAAATGCCACAATATCTAGATGCCACAAGAACTCGAACTACTTGGATCATAGAGAAAGAGATCTCATTGCCAAAACCAATTCCAAGTAATCCACTGTTAATCTGTATCAAACACAGCAAAAGTGCATTAGCAAAACTAAAAAAATATTTGCTAGAATAAATAGTTAATTAAGCATATATTTAGAACTGAAAATACTTACTAAGATGAAGTCATCATGCTAGTCTCTCTATTGCCTCTGCCATGTTACATCGCCAACTTTACCTCTGTCATTTGCCGCAACATCATCTAGTGTGTCTTTTCCATCTGCTCGAGTTTTGCCTTAGTCTCATCCAACTCTCTTTGTCTGCTTCCATTTTCACCCTGAAGAGTCGCAACAACTACTCTCAAACCTCTTACCTCCTGCACATGTTCAAAAGTTTTGGAAACATTGATTGAAGAAGATGATTTCGGGCCAACCCCATAACTGGACCTATTGCCAAGGACAGTGCATACAATCTCCTATTGAGACAATGGGAATGCAACATCTTCTATTTGTTGATCCTTCAACTCCTTCATCTATTCCTAAATTTTTTAAAAAGTTATAACCCAACAACAAAACTTATGTATTTTGAAAATGGAAATACAGAGACAATTGATACTCTTACATGTCGAGACTCTACTTCTGGTGAAATCCACTTCATTGAATTCTTGCTGATGTGGGTTTTATAAAAGTAGTCCACAATATGAGGTGGCTCATATGTTTCAGGGTCCAACTGTTTTTAGAAATTCACGTGAAACTATATACTTTCAACATTTTAAACAAATGAAAGACAAATAATTTTAAGTTAAAAAATTATAACCATACCATGCATCACAAAAATAAAAGACTTAGAACCTATAGTGTGATTGTAGGATAACTTAGCACGATTTTCAGAATTTTTCTTTGATCGTTTCTACAAAAAAAAAATTTGTATTAGAACAACAAATTACTCATTTATATTGCATTAAAAACCATAAACAAATTACCTAAAAGTTTTGATCCCTGTAGACTTGTTCTATTATATAAATCCAATTATCTTGACTAACTTCTCGATAAGGCTTACGTTTTGGGTCCACCTCAGACTCCACCAATCTAATGTAATACTTGTGCATTCTACAACGATCATGACTATACAACTTAGAAAATTTTTTGTCAATGAATTTCGCAACATGATCAAATTCACCATATCCCACAACATTAAACTTAGTCTGCACGAAAAAGTAGTATATCATTTCAAGAAAAAATAAATATATATGTTAACTAGAAACATTAAAAAAAATTAATTACCAAGAGTCTTGCAATGATAGGGGCCTATTTTTCAATAGGTAACTCGTGTCATTGGGTCACATCCCTGACGGGGACAAAGCCCCTATCCAGGGTTCCAATCTCCATGATAAAACGCTGTGCATTTTTGCCAACAGGAGCACCCACACTTGCGGGGATCTCAACACGTAATTTTCCATGTGCTGCTAATAACTTCTCTTTAGCTTTTCCTCGAGTAAGACTTCGCCCTTGTCTCGACGTCGATACTGTCAAGCTCAAAACAAAATTGAATAATATAAAATAGTTTAGGTTCAATTTAAGCAAATAAAATCATACATTTGTTGCTATCCTCAGTATGTGGACTAGGCGTAATCGATATCAGTGAACTAATCGTCCCACCAAATGGCACATCTGAACGTGCAGGTGCAGATAAGCCAAGTTTACGTTTTGGAGGCATATGTGTCCTGTAACATTAAGATATTCAGGTGATTATGCAAATATTTAATCATAAATAAAATAAGTAAAAAATAATGAATAATTATACCATCGCCTAGTAAATTTGCCTAAAATATTCTACATATTTGGATCAACATCAGATTCAAAAATGCTATTCATATCCTTTTCAGAATTACTATACTCCAATAGTGTCTCACCATCGTCATCACAAATGAAATCATCATTGATATTATCATCTTGTCTGTTTTCAGATGTCATAACCCTTTTACTCTGGTATATCCCATATGCCTCGATGTTGGACCCTTTGTACTATTTGCCAATGTAGACCATACTTAGTGTCATTAACATAGAAGACTTGTTGCACCCGACTAGGTAGGACAAATGGATCATCGTTGTACCTATGACTTCTAACATCAATACTTGTGAAATGTGCATCAATATGAACTATTTTTTCCTTAGCAAGATTGAACCATTCACATTGGAACAGAACAACACGATATTCGAAAATATAACTCATTTTCGATGATTTACATAAATAATCGTAGCAGTCAATAGTTTGGTTCTCATGGTCCCCTTCAACAACTAATCCACTATTTTGGGTTTTACAACGATTATTGCGATCCTTGGTGTGAAATTGGATTCCATTGCATATGCAACCCAAATACATTCTAACCGTAAAATTAGGATCATTTGCTAATGACCATAATTCATCAGTAGCTTCAGTTGAACCTTCAGATCACAATTGATTGATCTACAAAAATATCATAAGGAAAACAAAATTACCATTTTTCCACTAAAACATACAATGGACTACACTTGGTATTTCATAAATTTTTACTTACTCATTTTTCAAACCACTTGTAAAATTCCTGTTAATGCCTTCTATGAATGTCTTGTTCATTTTGCTCTCGTAATAGGTTTTTGTGTTCTCTACTTACAAAAAAATTTGATTGTAAATCAATTAAAAAAACTAAAATCATGCATTCAGATATTTAAAAAGTCAACTTACTCTAGATATGAATCTATCTCAGCGTTGTTATGTAAAATGAACAATTGAGCCATACCACGCTCCTTCTGGGACACCTCAGTTGCATTTGTTATTGTTCCAAAGGGACGAACATTTTGCGAGAACACCATCAAACCTGGACTACGTTCATCGCCATCGTTATTTCGTTCCTCACGATTAAATACAGGTTCCATCCCATTTAGATATAGTGAACAAAAAGTACTCATTCACAATATAAGCTTCTACGATCGAACCTTCAAGATGAGCTCGATTTCCAACACACTTCTTCAAAGCGCCAAGATACCTTTATACAATACAAGTATAATTAGATTTAAGTCAACAATACATGTATTGATATCAGAACGATTTTTATCTTTCAATCAGGTACATCCAGCAGTAATGAACTGGTCCGACAAAAATTGCCTCCCAAGGCAAGTGCACAGCTAGATGAACCATAACATCAAAGAATGTTGATGGAAAAATCTTTTCCAACTTGCAAAGTATTAAAGCTATTCGATTATGAGATATCTTCAAGTCTTTAACCCTCAATATTTTCGAACAGAGTTGCTGAAAAAAATTGCCTAACTTAAACAAAGCAGTATAAATTTCTTTGTCAAGATACCCACATATTCCAATCGGAATGAGCCGCCATAAGAGAACATGACAATCATGACTTTTCAAACCCGATACTTTTCCATCCTTAGCACTTACAAATCTTGAGATATTTGTTGCATGGCCATCAGGATACTAAACAAATTTTAGGAAATCACAAAAACCATGTCTTTCCTTTGGGGACAATGTGTACCGTGCTGGGGGTATCAGATAAGAATCACCTCGGTTCTGAAGGTGCAATTCTTTCCTTATATTCAAATCCTCCAAATCTAAATGAGCCTTTTCAGTATCCTTATTCTTTCCATCTATACTAAGCAATGTTCCAAGAATATTGTCACATATATTTTTCTCTATATGCATGACATCAAGGTTGTGTCTGAGGTTTAGTGTTACCCAGTATGGTAGCTCAAAGAAAATGCTTTTCTTTGTCCAATTAAGATCCTCAGATGTATGTTTTCTTTTCCTGTTGCTTGGATGCTTCCCAAACTTGACGCTTGTCAATGATTATAGTTGTTCCAAAATCTCATCCCCAGATAGATCTAATGGTTTTGACCGGTTCTCATACTTACCGTCAAACAACTTACTCCGACCCCATGAATGGTATTGAGGCAATTAACGACGATGTCCTATGTACCATATTTTATTTCTCAATGGCTGGGATGATGTATCGTAGTTACAAACTGGACATGCCATATAACCCTTTGTACTCCACCCAGACATGTAACCATAAGCGGGAAAGTCATTAATGGTCCACATAATGACCGCACGCATTCGAAAAGTATCTTTTCTATATGCATCATAAGTTACTACCCCAACTTCCCATAGTTTTTTCAACTAATCGACTAATGGCCACATATAGACCTCAATATCTTTCCCAGGTGATTGCGGACCGGGAATAAGCAATGACATTATAAAGTATGGATCTTTCATACATTTCCATGGAGGCAAATTATAAGACATAAGCATGAAAGGCCATACGCTATAAGCGTTGCTCATGTTTCCAAAAGGGTTAAAACCATCGGTGGCTAACCCTAATCTAACATTACGTGGATCTCGAGCGAAGGCAGGATATTTTAAATCAAATTCTTGCCATTCTATAGCATCGGCAGGATGCCTTGACCCATTGTCATCATCTACACGTTTATCCTAGTGCCATCTCATATCTGGAGCAGTCTTCCTTCACATGTATAACCTCTGTAACATTGGTTTCAATGGAAAATAACGCAGGATCTTATGATGAATCTTCTTACCCTTGCCATCATTGACCTTGTATCTAGATTCTCCACATTCTGGAAAATTTTCTCGATTTTCATTCTCTTTCCAAAATAATGAACAATCATACTTACATGCATGAATGGGAATATATCCCAATCCCAAAGCTCGTAAGAACTTCTTAGCATCATAAATGGAATTTGGAAGTATGTTACCTTTTGGACGAAGAACCTTCAATATCTCCAACAACATGTTGAATGACTTATTACTCCACTTGTTCAACACCTTCACATGAAGTAATTTGACAACCGCTGATAGCAGAGTAAATTCTGTGCATCCCGGTTACACCTCACATTGAGCATGCTGCACTAATTTTTCAAACTTCTTCACATCCTCTTTATCACCAGCATCACCAAAATCCGATTCCCCCCAAATAGTATACATGACAGTCCCCATGCCCCCACATCTTCTAACATATTAGGTAATTCATCACAATCATTAGCTTCAGAGTTTGTCGTGTCGTCTTGGAGAATTTCACCAATGTTATTATTCTCATTGTGTTCATTCGAAGGGACAGGTTCTCCATGGTGTACCCACATCGTGTAAAAAGTCATAATCCCTTTTCAGTACAAATGAATTTTCACAGTTTCTTCAGTATGCCATTCGAGATTCATGCAATTCTTACACGGACACCGAATTTTTCCATTTTGTCCCATTCGTGGCATTGCAAATCTGATAAACGACTTCACCTCATCAATATATTACTTACTCGATCTTTCTTAACTGTCATCCAACTCTTATCCATTTCAATTAATGTACCTATGAAACTGTATTTTTTAAAACTAATTAGATAAAGAAACACTAACTAACATAAAGGTATATATATCTATTCCTGATATATTCGAAACTAGACAACTCAATGAATCATATCACCAAAAAAATATTATCTAAATACGATGAAACTTTTAAATAGCATTAAATATCTCAATTAATCAAAAGAAAGCAAACATATTCCTTATCCAAAAAGCGCGATAAACAATGCTTCATGGCCTTTTGTTTGATAGGGAAGAACCATGAGAATGCAAGTTAAATTATACGACTCTTATGAATTTTATTGTTAAGAGGCATACTAACAATGAAGAGATGAGTTTAGAATCAAGAATTTTCCCTTCACAAAATTAGAATAGGAATGAGATTCAAGAGATTGTTTTGCACTTCGATGCCTAAACTTGCTATTTTCAGCTTAGAAAATGAAAGAATTGCATATCCTACAAAGTTTCAAATAATTCTTAGGTAACTGAGGCCATGTGTGGACATGTCTCTTAATGATGATGAGCTGCAACAAAGTAGATCTAAAATATTTTTTAAAATAATTTGAAGTATAATTAAGTTAATCAATGATTTAATTGTGATGGCATAATGAGTTCACATGAAAAATCCAAAATCCTTCAAGCATTACCCGTGCTTAAGACTCTAACCGCACCTTGGAGATGCATGCATAAATCTATTCATATGTACATGGTACATATATCTACAACTTTAGATTTATCTAACTGGACATAAATTGAATAGATAGGAACCTCACAAAGCAACATTATTAAAGAGTTTAATACTAAAAAGATACTTGATTTTCAGTTAAATAAAAACATATCAAAATCATGAATACATATTACAGAGTTCTTAAAGAGTACCTCAAATAAAATTTTTGCATAAGGAGTTGTGTGTGTTTATTAGTGGGAGCATTTGCGCATTTCGGAGGGGCCATGTACATGTATAATAAGAAAAAAATCATAACTTAAGCAAAATTCATAGAAATAAGTAGCAAAAAGAGACATGAACATGTAGTAGAGTGAGATTTTTAACCTTCACTGGTGCTTCAAGTTTTGAGATCTGCGTGAAGTACCTAGAGAAATAGGCAGATTTGGGTTTCAAAAAGAAGATGGATACAATTAAGTGGACAAACAGGACGAAAAGATATGAAATCATTAAAGCAATTAGGGTGAGTTCTTGAAATCTGGACACAATTTTCTTTATTTGTTCTGCAGTGGAGTCTGAAACGGTAAATGGATTTCGACATTTGATAAAAGAAGAATATGGTCATCTCGTAATATTTGAATAAGGGAATTTGAATCCCCTAATCTTTGAAAAATTGCATCCTTCATATATTATCTATTCAATTGTTGTCATTGATGAAGTCGGTAAATGTATCAACTTTTGGAGTCAAATAATAATTTTCTTTTGAAAATCAAGGAGTATGAAGGAATGTTATGACATATTTGTATCAAGTAATTTTCAGACCGACATCATTTTTCATATATTTAAGTAAGATCTTTTTATATATAAGTGAGTTCTCCATTGATTAATGTTATATGCGAACCAAAAATATAAGACTAAGAATTTCTCTAAACTAAGAATAATGCTACGGTACCTCTATGGTACCGGGCTAAAAAATTATCAGAATCGTTAATTTTGAATTGCATGATCTATAATCATTTATTGGAAAAAATAATAAAATAAGAAAAAATGTACATATAATATATTTTTATTAGTAAAAAATAAAGATACAATGCTGAAAAGTGCATTTCGGTAACACTCCTCCTAAACCAAACTCGTTATCTCTATATCCCCATAAACTAAAAACTCACCCGACACATATCTAATAACTTGTGTGACTAGATCATGTTCATTTTAAATTTTTAATCACCTGATGCATATGATACTACATTAAATTAATTCAGTCTACAAATTGAACAGTTAATTATGCAAAGATGTGCGGGCAGTCAGTCAAGTTACAAAACGGGTATTATGGTAAGATATTATTTGAGATTAAAACAGAAATTTAGAAGTTAAATTCAATCAATGATCACAATTGGATTTGCCTATTGCAACTAACGTATATATCCAATGGGCCCACCCTTAAAAAATATAGTCCCTACAAGGTTCAAGGATGTATTGCAAATGTGAGTTTAACATCAGAGTTCTACTGCAAATATCAGACATAGAAAAAATGAAATTCTATATTTTATTGTGCACATCTCGACTGTGAATCATGGAATAAGCATAAACATTAACTAAAAGTGTAGATTTTGGATACAGTGATCCATGGTTTTAATATATAATATTTCATACGAAAAATAATTTAACTAGTATAATTAAAATAAACATCAATTCGACAAATTCTATGTACATCAAACCCACTAATTTTGTGTCATGTTAATGATCGTGTCATATTTTGACATCCCTAGTTTTGATATAAAAAATTGACTTTGTAGAGTTTATTTTTTTTTTCTTTGAACTAAAAATCGTCTTTTGATGTAAAACTACGTAATTTTATAAAATATATTGTAACATGAAAAATAATTGTGGTCAATACAATTGATTTTAAGAGTTTTTCTTCATTAAACAATAAACTATTTTTTAATCTAAAACACCGTTTTAATGTTTTATAAAATATTATATGCGACTGGAAAAATAGTTGCCACAAATACAAAAAATTCTTTGAGTTTATGAAATATTTTTGCAGCAAAAAAAACAACTGTCTCAAATATAAAAATTTCTTTTGAGTTATGACACTATTTACGGTAAGAAAAATAGTTGCCACAAATATTAAAAAATATTGATACAAACACGTTTTTTGTGACAACAAACACAACCGTCACAAAAAATTATCTCAAACACGCCTTTTGTGACGGTGAATACAACCGCTGTAAAACATTTGTCACAAAAGACCCTTATTCTTGTAGCGACAAGTATAAATAATTTTTGCCAAAATTTTGGTTAATACTTTTTGGCGATGAAACGTAATATTTGTTGTAGAATATCTTTTTTTGGCGACAATTTTTTTTACACATCGCAAAAAATCGTTGTAGTAAAACGTTTTTCTTGTAATGATATTCTGCGACCAATTATCATTTGTCGCCAAACAAAAATAATTTTAACTTTTTTTTCCGCGACAAACATATATTGTCGCTAAGTATTATTATTTTTATTTTTTTATTTTTCGTTATTTGACAAAAATTATTTTGACGACAAATTTTTTTGTCGTCCATAATATTAGCATTTAGCGCCAATATTGGCACCTTTTTTTTTTTGGAGGGAAAATTTTTGCGAAGATTATTGGCGACAACTATAAAAAATGGTCGCCAAAAATATCATAAAAAAGTTTATCGCGAGAAACATTTGAAATTATCGCCGAAAATCACTTTTTAACAATAAATTTTATTGTTCGCCGCCAAAATTCGTCGCTAAAACATAAATTTGTTTTAGTGTCCTTTTTTTTTTTACAGTGATTAGTGATGTTCTTTGGGTTCGTGGGTCTTGGTTTTGTTATCAATAAAAACACCTAGGAATTGCACTAAAACAAACAACTTTGTACCATTGATCACATTTGGTTTTTACCGTGTGCATGCAGAATTATTGACATGGTACTGGGTCAATACTAGCTAATATTGTAATATTAGATTCTATAACATAATCCAAATCGAATTAATTTAGTTCAACCACATTCCCTAATATTCAAACCATAGATGCTCTATACTGACTCCTCCCACCCTGGTCTAGCCAGCATTGACTGGTTTACGTAGTGTGCATATTTTTCAAGGATGCATATGTATAACCATTAAAGTATTCAACAAGTCCCCAATTAATGCCTTGTGGAAATGTATGCAGCAAATTGTACACGATCACACCATTCATATTTTTGTTTTTATGTTCTCGAAGGCAATAATTGACATAATGTCAAATTTTCATATTGGTCTTGGCATAGCAACATGTTTCTCTTTCTTTTTTTTTTTTCATTTTTCTTTTTGTGGTGGCGTGAGGACGTTCTTCAACTGGAGATGAGATAAGGTACAATAAACACAAAAAATTGCCCAAATAAAATGTTGTTAATCTTCATATCTTCAATGTAAGTTTAACGAGCATTAGTTAAAATCGTGTTTTACAAGATTGGTCAGACTCGAATAATTTAATTGTAGATGATAACCCCTTCAATTATTGAGTTTGAGAAATTGCATAGATGAAGGTCGCCCATGGAGGATAGATAACACAGACAAAATGATATCCACGGATTGGATTTTATGTTGAAAATTGTAGAATTATTGTTTTGAACAATGACATTTCATTTCATGCTAATATACAATATTTTGATACCCTAATACACCAAAATATAACACAGTATGGTAAAGATGCTACAAAGTATGGTATCTTTGTATCGTACTAAATGTAAATACAAAATAAAGATGAGTTTGTGATTCAAACTAGTGAAATTATAAGAAAATGAGATGGTTTGTCATAGATTGTGGCATAATATGATCGATTCTAATTTTCTTGAATTACAACTAACTTTTTTTCATTTTTAAGGTTTTGTTTTTTTGCGTGAGGTTTCATTTTTAAGTTGATCCTAATTAGGTTATACTTAATTTTATTTACTTATAAATTTTGACACAATATCAAAATGGTTGGAATGAGCCTAACAAAATTTCAAACACCCACATTATACACAAGGCCAGGTCACAAGCCCTGCTTGAGATGACGCCTTATCCTTGGGTCATGATCTTTCTGTTGCATGAGAAAATATCCATTACAATGATGATACTACATGACAATGTGATGTGGTATCACCAATCAATAATATTAAAACAAATAAGTAAATGTACTCCATAAAAATTAGTAATCAATATGCTATGTAAGCAAATAATTCTTTACTCTTCCTCCATGTAAGTTTAAGTGCGGTTCACCTTACCCATTTTGGAGTCTTATTATTGATTGGTGATACTATGTCATCAATAGTGATATAGTATCACCGTTACATTCAATATTTGCTCATAAAAGCTGGTTTTATAGGTGGGTATGAAAATATAATTATTTGAAATCGTATATTTATTTTTCATCTATTAAACATTTATCACATGTAAAGTTTTGTAATAATTTATTATTTTATTATTTTTAAATCACTAATTACAAATCATTCAAAATAAATTATAAAGTTGAAATAAATTCCAGTAGGGTACTCTACTATTATCTTTTATGGGCTTTTTTCTTGTCCATTGTGGCAACGCTTAAAATTATGAGATAATTTTGATCTAATATTTTTATAGAAAATTGTGAGCAGGTACATTTTAAATTACTAAATTGTGAAAAATATGTTGACTAAAATCTTTTGTAGATATGTACCTTTGACTTGAATTGTATTTTAATTAGGTACTCATTGACAGATTTTCAAATATTTTCTTTACTAAAATACCAATTTTCTTATTTGAAGCTATGTTAGTATGGCAGTCCTATTTTTTTGGGATTTAATTTATTATATTAATGGTTTCATATTTTAAGGAATTAAACATATTTGAAATTCAAAATTAGAACACATAAACGGCGATAAATCTAACAACAATGTCACTTTGGAATATTACACTGTGACAAAAAAACAGCCCATATTCACTTTATTAGCGATAAATCATAAAAACTACTAAGTCCAATTTTTTTATAGAACAAGAAAAAAGGCCCATGTCCATTTCTACTTCATTGAACTTCTTAATATAAAACTATTGAGTCCACCTCATTCTATATTCAATTTATTAGCGACTAGGTCTATTCCATTTTGTATTCACTTCTTTCCATACATTGTAAACTTTATTTGATCGAAAGACTATCAAAAATTAATCCTATGATCTAGAACAAGCATGACTTTTACATACCCGTAATGTCGAATTAAAAATATTATATTTGACATACATGTAGTTATTATCGCAAACCTAAAAATTACTTGATACATTCGAAGAATCCTTTCGGTGTAGCTTGAAAGTCATGTTCTCTCTCTTCTCCTGCAATCTTATGATGCACGAATTGATGGAGGTTGTATATATTTTATAAGTAGACAGATGCCGTTTTTTCTTTGTTTAACCATTCTTCCACTTCTCTGGTTTGTCAACATTCCACTACCAACTAGCAGCAAACTCCTTGTGACTCTAATGGATCAAAACCCAAAAATGACTACCATCACCAAATTTTTCATGCATAGTAGAGAATATTAGGGTCATTTTTAAGAAATGGTTGGAAGATAGGGTTATCAAGCTACTTTCTATGACAACTGCCTCAACTACTGAAGACAAGAAACATTTGCAATTCTCAGGTCGAGGCGTAGTGTAACTACTACATTTAAGGACAAAATGGTTAGGCACAGGCTCCTGGCTCATGATGAATGCTGGCAAAATGCTTAACACATGCAAGTCAGATGAGAAATGGTGTTTCTAGTGGTGGACGAATGAGTAACATGTAAGAACCTACCCATGGGAAGGAACAATAGTGAAAATAGGTGCTAACACATCGTAAGAAACAAATGGAAGAATCTGCAATCAAATTAGGACTCTAAAAAACCATTTCTCTTAATTAACCAATCTAAGCCATTTGTTAAACATGTTAAATTTGGATTTGAAACCTCATCATTATCAGATCTCAATTAATTATCCAATTCACATTGGAGGAAATGTTGGAAAATATGATTTTAAACAAGATTATTTGAGCAACTTGAGACTTAAATAAAAGTGGAACCCACACCTCAAAATTGGTGGGACCACATTTAAACGCATTCTCCTCCACGAGGCTATGAACGCCCTATATTTATTTGTCTAAATTCATTAAATATTGAATGAAAATTATGTCTTAAAGTGACCTATTTGAAGTGTTCAAATAAACTAAGATAGGTGTAGTGGAATAAGACTTGTCCCACATTAGAAGAAGACGAACACTTTAGTGAGTTAATATACTCCTAGTTAGCTTCATGAGTTGGGCTCCAAGGGGTACCACTCTTTTTTGAGTGGAACAAGCACCTACACCACCTTAGTAACCACATATGCATGCCACCCGCCTGCCACGACCACAACCCGAGTCGTTAAATTGATTTTGGCGCCAGAGTCTATTCTGTAGAGGTTCCTTCTATTGTCTATTAATACAGAGGTATCTTTTTATTTCTCTTTTATTCAGATTGAGGGTGCATCTTTTTGATCCAAATAGAGGTGTCTTGTGACTCTTCAGATTATCCGAACAGGCATGAAGGGTCTATAAAAAGACTACCTCGTTGCCATTTCGATCCATTCCAATTCTAGATTCCAGTTTCAGAATTTCTTCTCTCTGTGTGTGTGCATATTGCTATTTTGTTCTTTTGGTTCGGTTCAAATATAAAACATAAGTTGTGTTCACTGGTCCTTGGAGATTGAAGTGCTACTTCTGCAAAGATGTAATTCATTTTATCATGGGAGACAATTGCTCATCAACCTTGAGAACTGAAATGGGGCAAATTTTTCTTAAGAAGATTGTGTTTTACAAGGCTCAGATTGAATATTTTAATTTTCTTATTTTATTGTTCGTATAGATCTGCGTCACTCTAAGTGCACTGATTTTGCTTACTTTCTATTTTGATTGAGTTGTATACAACGGTATACAGGTATAAGTTCAATTATGTTATTTCATAAGTTAGACTTGATATAGTTTAATATAATCTAGTTATGTCCCTATTTTCTATAACATTCTTAAGACAAATTTCCTTTTATAATTAGATTAAGTATTGTTATAAGTCTAAAACAGAATTTTGTATTTTGTTACGGTTTTACTTTCATTAATTACTATACTTATCATAATCAGAATTGTGTATTATGTTAGATTGTTGATTTTAGTGTTAAATTATCGCTTTTGTTTGTGTAACAGAAATGTCAACTTCAAATGATTTTGTTCCTCCTACTGTTGTTTGTACAACAATTGTTCCTACAACGGTATGTATGTCTCATGGGAAGACGCCCGAGAAGCTCAATGGCTTGGACATCAAACACTGGCAATCTAAGATACTTTTCTATCTCACCACCCTTAATCTTGCAAAGTTTTTTTAGGAAAATGTTCCTTCACTTGATGAGCATGAAACTAATGTGAAAAAGGAGGCTGTTGTGGATGCTTTGAAGTATTCAAATTTTTTGTGTAGAAATTATATCATTAATGGCTTAGACAATGCATTATATAATGTGTATAGTGTTGTCAAAACCGCAAAAGAACTTTAGGAGTCGTTGGACAAAAAGTACAAGACCGAGGATGCCGACACCAAAAAGTTCATTGTTGGTAAATTCTTAGATTTGAAAATTGTGGATTCCGAGACTATCATATCCTAAGTTCAAGAACTTCAAGTTATCCTTCATGATATCCATGTTGAGGATATGTCTCTTAGTAAGTCGTTCCAAGTGGCTACGATTGTGGAGAAATTACCACATCCATGGAAGGATTTCAAGAACTATCTCAAGCATAAATGCAAGGAGATGAAACTTGAACAATTGATTGTTCGCTTGAGAATCGATGAGGATAATCGTAAATCTGAGAAGAAAAGTGGAGTTTTTAATTCTATAAAAACTAAGATCAATTTAGTTGAAAGTGGAACTAAGACTAACAAGAAAAGGAAGCACAATGACGATGGTGCAAATCAAGGATTGAAGAAATTTGAGGAAAAGTGTTAAAATTGTGACAAACCGGCGCATATTTCGAAAGAATGTTGTAAGCCAAAGAATTTCAAGAAGCCTAATGCTCAAGCAAACATGATTAAATCGGACAAGCTTTCTATGGAAAGCAATGATATGAATCTCTTCGCAGTTATTTTAGAATGCAACTTAGTGGGTAACCCCAAGGAGTGGTGGGTAGACACCGGCGCTACTCGGTAAATTTGTTATAATAAATGGATGTTCTCTAATTATAAAAAACTAGGAAATGATAAACAACTCTATATGGGAAATTCCTCTACGTCCAAGGTTGAAGGAAGTGGAAAGATGATACTCAAGATGACATCCGACATGGAACTCACATTGAATGAAGTGCTTCATATCCCAAATTTTCGCAAGAAACTAGTGTCTGGTTCCTTGCTTAGCAATAATCACTCTAAGATAGTCTTTGTATTTGACAAGTTTGTACTTGCAAAGAATGAAATATTTGTAGGGAAGGGATACATGAGTAATGGGCTTTTTAAGCTCAATGTAATGACTATTGTACCTATATTAGAAAAATGAGATAAATTCTTCTTACTTGCTTGAGTCTTCTAATATGTGGCATGCTAGACTAGGACATGTTAATTATGATGCAATTAGAAGATTAGTTAATTTGAATGATTTGTCTAAGATGTCTATTGATCCAAATCATAAATGTGAGACTTATGTGGAATCAAAGTTGGCAAGATCATCTTTCAAGTCAATTGAAAGAAGTTCTAAACCTCTTGAATTAATTCACAATGATGTTTGTGACTTAAAGTTTGTGCAAACAAGAAGTGGTAAAAAGTAATTTATCATTTTTATTGATGATTGCACAAGATATTGTTATGTTTACTTAATTAGAAGTAAAGATAAGGCTATTGATATGTTCAAGCATTAAAGATTGAAGTTGAAAATCAACTTAGCAGAAAAATAAACGCACTAAGAAGTGATAGGGGTGGTGAATATAAATCTCTTTTCGAGGAGTTTTGTGCATCACATGAAATTATTCACCAAACGACTGCTCCCTATTCACCTCAATCAATTGGCTAGCTGAACGTAAAAATCGAACATTGAAAGAAATGACGAATGGTATGTTGTCAAGTTCAGGAGCACCCCAAAAATTTTGGGGGAAGCCATATTATCTGTTAATCATATTCTTAACAATGTGTCTCATAAGAAAACTAATAAGACACCGTATCAATTATAAAAAAATCAAAGACCTTCCTATAAATTCTTAAAAGTGTGGGGGTGACTAGCGAAGTGGCAGTTTCTAAACCTAAAAAACTTAAGATAGGACCATAAATCATTGATTGTATATTTATTGGTTATACCCATAACAGTAGTGCATATCAATTTCTTGTTTATAAATATGAGATTCCTGATGTGCATATTAATACAATTATAAAGTCAAGCAATGCTTCATTCTTTGAAAATAATTTTTTTTATAATATGTCACATGAATCAAGTTCATTAAAGAGACTAATTAAGGCTACAACTAGTAATGGTCAAAACAAGGAGTTCATTGAAGACGAACCTAGACTTAGCATGAGGACAAAGACTTCAAAGTCATTTTGTCCTGGTTTTCTACCTTATCTATAAGAAAATTATCCTCAAAGTTTTAAAGAAGTTATGTCTTCTCTCGAAGCTCCTTAATGGAAAGAAGTTGTCGATTTTGAAATCAAATCCATTATGAGAAATCAAACATGTGAGTTGATGGATCTTCCACCAGGTAACAAACTTTTTGGCTGTAAATGGATCTTTAAAAAGAAGATGAAAGCCGATGGATCCATTGACAAGTACAAAGTTAGACTTATAGCCAAAGGATAAAATTAAAGGAAAAAATTGGATTACTTTGATACTTATTCACCAATTACTATAACTACTTCCATACAGATGATAATTGCTATAGTTGCTTCGAATGGTCTTGAAATACATCAAATGGATGTAAAGACAACATGCTGAAATGGTGAATTAGATAAAGAAATATACATGGAACAACCTAATGGGTTCATTGGTAATGGACAAGAAAAGAAAGTATGCAATCTTGTTCAATCCCTATATGGTTTAAAACAAGCACTGAAGCAGTGGCATAAAAAATTTAACAAAGCAATGTTGTCAAATGAGTTCAAAATAAATGAGTGTGATAAATGTGTATATGTCAAGAGCACTCATAGTGGATACATTATTGTATGTTTGTATGTAGATGACATGCTAATTATAAGCAACAATAACGATGTCATTAAAGCTACCAAGCAAATGTTGACAAATAGGTTTGAAGTGAAAGACCTAAGTGTTGCTGATGTTATATTAGGAATTAAAATTTCCAGAATGTCAAATGGACTCACATTATTTCAATCTCATTGATAAGTTTAAGAAATATGAGATAAAACCTATGAGAACACCTGTCGATATCAATATCCATCTCTCTAAGAATAATGATAAAAGCATATCACAGTTAGAATATGCACATATAATTGGTAGTTTAATGTACATAATGAATTGTACCCATCTAGATATAGCATACTCAGTGAGTAAACTAAGTCGATACATAAGTAATCCCGAAAAAGACCACTATAAAACAATTATTAGAGTTTTGGGATATTTAATACATACTCAAAGATAGTAAACCACTTTTATTGATTATTGTACAAGATATTGTTATGTTAACTTAATTAGAAGTAAAAATGAGGCTATTGATGTGTTCAAGCATTATAAGAATGAAGTTGAGAATCAACTTAGTAGAAAGATAAAGGCACTAATAAGTGATAGGGGTGGTGAATATGAATCTCCTTTGGACGAGTTTTGTGCAACCCATGAAATCATTCACCAAACGACTGCTCCCTCTTCACCTTAATCAAATGGCATAGCTGAATGCAAAAACCAACCATTGAAAAAAATGATGAATGCTATGTTGTCAAGTTTGGGAGCACCCCAAAACTTGTGGGGGAAGCCTTATTATCTACTAATTATATTTTTAACAATACGCCTCATAAGAATTCTAATCATACACCATATGAATTATGGAAAGGTCGAAGACCTTCCTAAAAATTCTTAAAAGTGTGGAGGTGTTTAGCAAAAGCGGCGGTTCCTAAACGTAAAGTTCAAGATAGAACCAAAAATCATTGACTGTGTATTCATTGGTTATGCCCATAACAGTAGTGCATATCAATATCTTATTCACAATTTTGAAATTCCCGATGTGCATATATTAACCTATTATAGGATCAAGGAATTCGTCATTCTTTGAAAATAATTTTTCATTTAATATGTCACATGAATCAAATTCATTAAAAAGAACAATTGAGGCTACGACTAGTAATAGTCAAAACGAGGAATTCATTGAAGATAAACATAGATGCAGTAAGAGAACAAAGACTACGAAGTCATTTGGTCATGATTTTCTAATTTATCTATTAGAAAATGATCCTCAAAATTTTAAAGAAGTTATGTCCTCCCCCGAAACTCCTTATTGGAAGGAAGCTATCGATTCTAAAATCGAATCCATTATGAGAAATCATACATGGGAGTTGGTGGATCTTCCAGCAGGTAACAAACCTTTAGGCTATAAATGGATCTTTAAAAAGAAGATGAAAGTCAATGGATCCATTGACAAGTATAAAGCTAGACTTGTAGTCAAATGTATAAACAAAGGGAATGATTGGATTATTTTGACATTTATTCACCGGTTACTAGAATTACTTCCATACGGATGTTAATTGCTATAGCTGTATTGAATGGTCTTGAAATACATCAAATGGATGTAAAGACATTATTGTTGAATCGTGAATTAGATGAAGATACATACATGGAACAACCTAAGGGGTTCATTGCTAATGGACAAGAAAAGAAAGTATGCAAGCTTGTTAAATCTTTGTATGGTTTAAAACAAGCACCGAAGTAGTAGCAAGAAAAATTTGACAACACAATGTTGTCAATTGGTTCAAAATAAATGAGTGTGACAAATATGTATATGTCAAGAGCACTTATAGTGAATACATTATTGTATGTCTTTATGTGGACGACATGCTAATTATAGGCAGCAATAATGAGGTCATTAAAACTACCAAGCGGATGTTGACAAATAGCTTTGAAATGAAAGACTTAGGTGTTGCTGACATTATATTTGGAATTAAAATTTCTAGAACATCAGATAGACTTATGTTATCTCAACCTCATTATATTGAAAAAGTTCTTGATAAGTTCAAAAAGTATGAGATAAAACCTATGAGAACACCTATCGATGTTAATATTCATCTTTCTAAGAATAAGGGTAATAGCATATCACAATTAGAATTTCCACGTATAATTGGTAGTTTAATGTACATAATGAATTGTACCCGTTCGGATATAGAACACTCAGTGAGTAAGCTAAGTCGATATACAACTAATCCCGGAAAAGGCCACTAGAAAGCAATTATTAGAGTTTTGGGATATTTAAAACAAACTTAAAACTATGGTTTGCACTATATGAAGTACTAAGCAGTACTTGAGGGATATATCGAGACTAATTGGATATCTGATACTAAAGATTCAAAATCCACAATTGGATAGGTCCTTACCTTAGGTAATGCCACGGTGTCTTGGAAATCCTCAAACCAAACTTGTATTGTTAGATCTACAATGGAATCTGAGTTCATTGCCTTAGATAAAGCTAGAGAAGAAGCATAATGTCTTCGTAACTTCTTAGAGGATATTCCAAATTGGTCAAAGCCAGTGCCTACAATATGCATTCACTGTGATAGCCAATCTACGATTGAAATGACACAGAATTGTATGTATCACTGTAAGTCTAGACACAAATGTCGTAGACACAATACCATTAGACAATTATTCTCTAATGGTATTGTATCCATTGACTAGGTGAAGTCAAAGGATAATATAGCGAATTCACTTACAAAAGGTTTGACAAGAGAGCAAGTGAAAAGTTCATCGAGGGGAATGAACTTAAAACTTTTTATTTAACCAAGAGTCACCATAATGGCAACCCACCTTAGTTGACTGTAGATCCCAAGATCTAAGTTCAAATAGACAACCGAATTATGTGTAACTTAGTAAGCATGGTGGAGATTTTTTATAACTCCTTCCCATTCCTATGATGATACGGCGCACATCTACAGCGAGAACTAGGGTAAGTAACGTTTTTAATGATATTCTGTGATTTGAAAATGTCCAAGTGGAGTATAGCAAGATACTCTTAATCAAAAATTACCTATGTGAGTAAAGAAGGGGCCACTTCCATGATAATCGTAGGCTAATTACTCTAAAATTACTTATGAAACCAAGTGGTGTTCAAGGCCAAAATGAACACAAACGTGAGAACCAACTATGTCTGAAGGGTCACTGTGTGAATTCTATTGTCTTTGTTTACATAAACACAGTTCAAATATATCATGTCCAGTGGATAACCAAGTAAATTCGATAGTTTGTCACTACAGAAAGTTCAAGGCCATTAGCTACTTATCCAGATGCAGTAACCTTTCACCCGTACTTAAATCAATGTCTGCATTATCATACATTGAATTTTCATTCATGTGGGGGATTGTTGAAAATAATTGTATATTTATTTAAAACCCATTAAGTGTGAATGAGAAATTATTAAAGTCTTTGTGACTTTTGGGAGCAATTTAAAAGGTTGTTAAAGTCTTTGTGACTTTTGGGAACAATTGAAAAGGTGTGAAGTGAATAAGACATGAAAGACTATTAATATAAAATTGGTGACTTTTGGTTAAAGACATCAATCTAAATAGTTACATCTTTTCATAAAGTCACTATTAACACCTTTTGGTAACACCATTATAAATAGTCACAACATTTCATTAAGTCATCATTGATATCTTTTGGACTAAAAGACACTAATGGTACATTTCTAAGACACCACCAGAAACCAACACGTGTCATCGGCACAATAGCACTTGGAATGCTTGAGTTGCGACACGTGTCCTTGGCACGATTGTTCCTTGGAGCACTTTTATTGCAACACATGTCCTTACTACAATGGTTCCTCAGAGCACTGTTATTGAGACACGTGTCCTCGGCACCAAAGTTCCCTTGGTGTCATCTGCTTGTGACATGTTTCCTCAACACAAAGGGTTCTACAGAGTACATGCAAGTGACACGTATCCTCGGCTTACAACACCTCAGGGTGTCGAGATGGAGACATGTGTCCTTGGCTTGACTGACTCCCCCGATGTAGAGGTTTCAGAATGATAGCTATCGTTACTTAGAGTTAAAATTGGTTAATAATCATTGAATTGTCTTCCCAAAATAGTCAGAATGGCAAAGAGGACATACCTACACACAATGACGATGTTACACATGGCAAAGAGCACAGAAGCAAAGGTCAATAGACGAAGATGCCCTCACTCGTGTGCAACCATTATATTCAAGCATTGAATAATCCCTCAAAAGGATGGGACGTAGTAAATGCTCGAAAAGCCCAGAATGAAGAGCATTAAGTGTTTGGGAGCTGGAGCATTAAATGCATGAGCCTCTTCCATGCAAAATGGAAGGTGCTCTGTCCAAGGATTGAGCACCGTCCACTACCTTCCAAATGGGTCAATAGGGGACCTCTTCTTCAAGGGGCCCACCTGTCAGTAATGATCACCTCCAAGGAGGTATAAGTAACTCTCTAAAATTCAAAGAAAAGGTACGTAAATCATATTCAGCAATAGAACAGTATTTTTTCCTCCACTCTCTCACGTACTGACTTGATCGTCTAAATGGTCACGCCAGAAAACACTCTGGCGTCTTTCTAACTCACTTTTTTGAGTGACAAAATTCATTTCGAATTACCAAAATTGCACGGGCAGATGGAAAAGTAATTCGTCACCACTCCTTAAAATCTTTCTCACTTCCTTTTGCCTCGGGATCGTCAGCTTTCAGGTAATACTCGTGTTCACCATATGAGAGATCTATCCATTTTTTTTGTTGTGCAAAAATTACCACGCATAGTTTGGTGCCATTTGTGGGAAGAGATCGAGTTTTATTGAGACAGTGACTATGGTGAATAATCGTTTGAAACGAAAGGGTCTTTAACAAAGGAATATTGATGCACTGGCTCCTTCCGTATCAAGAGTGGAGGATCGTGTTGAGAGTGTCAACAAAGAACTCTCCATCCATTCCAAAGAACAACCCCCGCCAAGTCGAACTGAGTCTAGGGGCAATAAAGACGGGCCCTTAGCCTGTCAACTCGTCAATGATCTCATCGAGGAATGGTTGGGGAACTGGTTATGGCAGATAAAGGAGAATAATGTTAACGTTCTCAACTGACTCGACGAATTTGCACTTTTCGATGGCGGATCCCGTAGTGTACGACCATCTAAGGAGCTCTTCGCCAGGGAGGTGCGAGCCGGAGACTTGAGGAACCGTTTGAGTAGCGGAGTAAGGGGTTCCAAGGCTCCAAAATGCCCAAGGGCCAACAGGCAGGTCCCAGCCAAGAGGACCAAGCCTCTGGCATGGAATGACCCCCATCGAAAATTGTCTAGGAGAGGACGCATGGAGAGTCCAAGGAGGGGTCAACCCTCTCCATAAAGAACGGAGGAGCTGGGGGGCCATGCTGGGCGACGCCGAGGGGAAGGAGGAAGGCACCATGAGGATGGGAGAGACCTCAAAGCTAAGTTAAAATCTATAAGGATAGACAAGTCCACCCTCGATGATGACACGGGCGATGAAGTCATTCTATCACCCTTCACCAAAAGTATCCTAGAGATTGAGGTACCAAAAAATTTTGTGGTGCCAAGGTTCAAGGTTTATGATCGATGCTCCGATCCAGAGGCTCACCTCTAACAGTACAAGCAAATGATGTCCCTATATCACTCGGATGACAAGCTTCTAGGTCGGGTGTTTTCACTGAGCCTAGGGGACACCGCCATGAAATGGTTCGAGACCTTGGAAGGAGCTAAACAGACAATTTTCCACTAGGTTCATCACAAGGAGTAGACAATTTTCCATTCTATCACCCTTCACCAAAAACATCCTAAGGATGTCGAATAGGGATAGCAGTGGACCGAGAAAAAATGGGTATTCGTCCAAACTCGTACTGTTTGGATCGGGAATGGACTATACGTATTGGACGGTGGACATATACGGGGATATCCATATAAATTCATATTGGGATGAAGGAGGGGATGAACTTAATCTTACCCCCGCCCTGCCCCTTCCTTCCCTTCCCTTGATGTACCCATTAGTTATATATATATGTTTAACCCTAAGTCCCTAACTTACTCCTTCAGTCCTTCTAATAAGCTAGTCCATCGCCTCCGCCTCCACAGGCTCCACTCAGTCCAAGCCTTCCACTTTCAATCAGTCGAAGGATTCGAAGGATTTGAATGAGTGAAGTGAACGAGTGTCTATCTCTTTTGAAGCCTCCACCTCCACTCTCTCTCTCTCTTTCCATCGAATTTCTCTCCATTTGGACCATCTCTCTCCATCTTCTCTCTTTACTTTTCACTGTCGGTTGAGCAGTAAGTCTCTTTCTCTCCACTATCGGCTGACCAGGTAAGTTGCAGAGCTTCCATGTGCTTTGTGGGTTTGTGCTTTTTATGCATTTTTGTGGGTCTCCATGGCTAATTTTTGTGCATTTTTGCATCTCCATGGCTGATTTTTGATGGTCCTGAAGCAAGAATGATAATGATCCTTATTATTACATTATAATATAATATAAAAAGAATATCACATAATTAATTTCAATAGTGGGAAATTTCTAGTAAGGAGAAAAGGTCGACCTGACTGCTATATCCACTAACTTGTAAACCATATTAATTAGTTAAAGTAGTATTTTAGATATTTGTTGTTTGTGTTATGTTGGAATATGTTAGGCTACATTATGTTGTGTTAGATTATGTTAGATTATTTTGAATGTTGTTGGAGTATTTAAAATGTTAGATTTATTTAGAATTTTGGATTATGTTGACTTGAGCTTGGGCTTAGACTTGGGCTTGGGCTATGGTGAGTATGGGGGAAGTGGGGACAAGGATGGAGATTAAAAATTTACCCGCGGACGGAGATGTGGATGAAATTTATATCCGTTACCGGGAATGGACGGAGTTTTTTTAAACAAGTATGGGGATGGAGACTACACCCCCTGCTCCTACTTCGGTCCATTGACATCCCTAATGTCAGATCACTATTGACCCTCTGGCAGAAGGAAAGCGAAACACTCTGCTAGTACGCCACATGCTACTGTGAGGAGGTGAATGAAGTGGAAGGATGCTCAGAGGTCATCGCTGCGGCCTCTTTCAGACTTGGCCTCTCCAGGGATACAAATCTTTACTGATCCTTAACAAAGAAGACACCAATGGACATGGGCGAGTTAATGACGCGAATCAATAAGTACTCCAAGATAGAAGATGAACTCATGGGAAGTAAGGGTAAAGGCTTGGCCCAGAAGCAAAAATGAAAGGAAAAGGAAGGAGGCCCTCCTTACAAAGTATTGATCCTGGCATCAAGAAACATCTTTAAGAGGGCTCACACCGTATTCAAAGAGCCTATCTACAAGTTGCAACATAAAATCAAGAGAGAGCCTTTCTTTAAGTGGCCACCCAAGATACAGGGTGATCCATCCACCAGGAACCAAAATGCGAGGTATTCATACCACAAGGACGTGGGGTACCTCACCAAAAATTGCCAGGTTTACAAGTCCTTCCTAGAGAAGTTAGTTCAGGAGGGACACCTCAAGGAGTTCATTGAAGAGGATCCACCGAGGCAGGCATGCATTGCCAAGGACCAGGCCACTATCCCTGGTAATGTCATTGACGTCATCTACGTCTGCTCCCTTGAACGATCGACAACTAACACTCTTAGGTCCGACCTTAAGAGGATAGCCTTTGCTTGGAAGGTGGAAGATAAAAATGGGGGCCATTTGAGTAAGAGGCCCCAGACAGATCATAGAGGTATCACCTTCTCCAATGTCGACCTGGCAGACGTGGTTCTCCCCTATGAAGATGCCTTGATCATAACTTTGCGGATTGGCAGATTTGACGTCAAGAGGGTGCTGGTGGACTCAGGGAGCTCCTTGAAGGTGATGTACTTCGAGGTGTTGAAACGAATGGGCCTTCGGTCCAAGGATTTGACTAGGGTCAAGACCCTCCTTGTCGGGTTCAATTGATCATTTTCCCTACCCTTAGGGAAGATTACTCTGTCGGTCACCATGGTACCTATCACGATTGACATAGAGTTTGTGGTGATCGACTCTGACTCACCATACAATATCATCATGGGGCAGACTTGGCTGCACTCGCTTAGAGCAGTACATTCCACCTACCACCAGAAGTTGAAATTCTCCACTCTAGAGGGGATAATGAAGATTTATGGAGATCAGGCCTCCACAAAAAGTTACTTCTATGCTGCTGTGAAAGCCGGGGTCATCTCCAAGGAGAAAAAGCGTTCCCCGAAAGAAGTTTTGAACAAATAGCAATAATAGTACGAACGGATGGGGATTAATAAGCCGTGGATTGATCCAGCTGATCTCTCCATGGAGGACCTTCAGAAGGTACTCCTAGCAGAAGGAGACAAGGAGAGATACTTCCTAATCAGGTCTACCATGTCCCCAGCCGAGCAAGAAGAGATGGCTAATTTTTTGAGAAAGAATGTGGATGTGTTTGCATGGGACGCCATGGATATTAGAGGGATAAGTCTCGATGTTATAACTCACAGGCTCCATGTTAATCCCACCTATAAGACTGTAAAGAAAAAACCAAGGCGTATAGTTCCGCATCACTCCTAGGTGGTAAACGAATAGGTGAAAAGGCTCCTGGAAGTCGACGCCATCTAGGAGGTACAGTTTCTAGAATGATTGTCAAATACCGTTTGCATCAAGAAGAAGAGAGGGAAGTGACGTGTTTGTGTAGACTTCACAAATTTGAACAAGGCTTGTCCCAAAGATGATTTTTCCCTTTCGAAAGTTGATCAATTGGTTGACGCCCCATTAAGACACGAGCGCATGAGCTTCGTGGATGCCAGAGCAAGTTATCACCAATTCACCCTCCATCCACCTGACCTGGAGAAGACTTCCTTCATCACTCCAAGGGGGGTCTATTGTTATAAATTTATGTCATTTCGGTCTGAAAAATGCAGGTGCTTCATATCAAAGACTAATGAATCGAATGTTCAAGTGACAACTTGGGAACACCATGAAGGTGTACATTAATGATATGTTGGTCAAAAGCAGGAGATGAGGTGACCACATCGCGGACTTGGAAAAAGCCTTCTCCACTCTCTTGGAGTATGAATTGAAACTAAATGCTACTAAGTGTGCCTTCGGAGTTGATTCTAAAAAGTTCTTGGGGTATCTAGTAAGTCGTCGTGGAGTCAAAGCCAACCCAGAAAAAATACAAGCTATCATGGTCGTACGCAGTCCCCTGATTGTCCAAGATGTTTAAAGACTTACAAGAATTCTAGCTGCCCTGAATCGTTTTATCTCTTAGTCCTCAGACAAGTGCAAGCATTTCTTTAGAGCAATCAAGAGGCCTGGGAAGGACACATGAAATGGGCAATGCTCGGAGGCACTCGGAGGGATCAAGGAGTACCTTAGGGTCCTCTCGACCTTGTCCGTCCCAGAGAAAGGGGAGATGTTGTTCCTCTACTTGGCTATTTTGGAGTTTGCTGTTTGTAGCATGTTGGTCCATGAGCATGAACAAAAGTAGAAGCTAGCATATTATGTTAGCAAAGCTTTATTGGATGCCGGAATAAGGCACTTGCCTTTGGAGAAGCTTGCATTGACACTAGTCACAGCCGCGAGGAAACTTAGACATTACTTTCAGGCGCATCCAATCACCGTCTTAACCAATCAACCTTTGAAGGGAAGCTTAAGGAAGGCAGACCTCTTCGGGATGATAGCAAAATGGGTGATGGAGTTGAGGAAACATGATATTCAGTACAAACCTCACCTAGAGATAAAGGGCCAACTGTTGGCGGATTTCATAGCATAATTCACTAAGGGGGAACCATCGTCCCCCGAGGTGGAACCCTTCGTGGACAGTTAGGAACACTTCTGGAGCCTCTGCGTGGACGGATCCTCTAATAGTAAGGGTTCCAAAATTAGGGTACTGTTAGTCTCCCCGAAGGGACTTGTAAAGGAGCAAGCCATGCTACTGGTCTTCAAGGTATCCAACAATGAAGCAGAGTATGAAGCTCTTATCTCTGGACTCAAATTGGCCAATGTAGTAGGGGCTGCAGAGTTAATAGTCCATTGCAATTCTTTATTAGTGGTCAACCAAATCAATGAGAAATTCGAAGCAAGGGATCCGAGGATGAAAGCCTATCACCACGAAGCAATGTCATTGATCCACAAGTTCAAGAAAGTAGAAATTATGCAAGTTCCCCAAGATAAGAACTCCCACGTTGACGCCTTGGCATGTCTGGCCTCAGCGTTGGACTCCGACCTGACACGAAGGATCATTATGGAGTTCATTCCCAACTCCAGCATAGATGACGTCCCCATAGTGGCAGCCATCCAGGAGGGGGAGGAGCCCCTTAGCTGGATTGACTCGAGACTCTGGTTCCTTATTTCTGGGAAACTCCCCAAATATCCCAAAAAAAGCCAGAAAGATAAAGTTAAGGGCCCCAAGGTTCTGGACCTCGACCTCCCTAGTTTAGAAGTTATACCGAAAGTTATTTTTCGGACCTTATCTACTTTGTGTCTGCGAGGTTAAAGTAGAGCCCTTCCTGTATGAAGTGCACGAAGAAATATGTGGGGGGTACTCAGGTGGACGATCAATAGCCTACTGCATCATGTCGCAAAGATATTGGTGGTCGCGGATGCAAAGAGACGCATAAGCTTACGTTTGAAAATGTAATCAATGTCAAAGGTTTGCTCCCGCTATCGGACAGCTATTAGAAGACCTGTACCTACTAACCAGTCCTTGGCGATTTGCTTAATGGGAACTCGACTTGGTTGGACCCCTCCCTAGGGCTCCTGGAGACAAAGAAGTTCATTATAGTGAGGACTAATTATTAGGGATGTGGACACCAAAAAGTTCGTGTGGAGGGACATAGTGACAAGGTTTGGGGTCTCTCGTGCACTTGTGTTGAATAACGGGATCTAGTTTAACAGCGGACCTTTCAAGTCCTTTTGTGAGCATCTGTGAATCCAGAATTACTACTCAATGCCCTTATATCCACAAGCCAACAGGCAAGCAGAGTCTTCAAACAAAACCATCGTCAACAGAATCTAGAAAAGGCTGGAGAAAACTAAAGGGAAATGGGCATGAACTTCTGAACGTCCTTTGGGCTTATAGGACAACCCCGCGGGCCTCAACAGGCGAGACACCTTATGCCAGGGCATACAAAGTAGAGGCAGTAATTCCACTTGAAGTAGGCCTTCCTACCATAAGGACATAGGCCTTTGACACTAGAGACAACGATCATCAACTCAGTCTGGACATGGACCTCGCGAGGGAGAGAAGGGAGATGGCTGTCTTGAGACTAGCAAAGTATTAAGAAGGGGTATTTAGGCTCTACAACAAAAGTGTCAAGCCTTGAGGATTCCAAGTGGGTGACCTGGTGCATAGAAAAGTAGTCAGAAATACCCGAGACCCAACCGATGAAAAGATGAGACATAATTGGGAAGGACCGTACATAATCACATCAGTAAGAGGATCCAGGTCATACAAGTTTGAAGACGTGGAAGAAAATGATGTAATGCGACCTTGGAATGTAATGAATTTGAAGAAGTATTATTTTTGAGAAATAAAAGCTCATTTTGTGCTAAATGTACTGTCTCTAAAGGGGCATGGCCCCAAAAGTGGAGTCTTAAGACTCTTGCCTCCAAAGAAAAATAGGAGCATGGCCTCCTAGAGGGGGCAGGGCCCCGGAGGCAAGGTCTTAAGACTCTTTCCCCCCCCCCCAAAGAAAAACAGGAGCATGGCCTCCTGCAAGGGGCATGGTCTCGAAGGCGGAGTCTTGAGACTCCTGCCACCAAAGAGATAAAAGAAGCATGGCCTACCGGATAGGGTATGGCCCCGAGGGCAAGGCCTTAGAAAAAATAAGAGGCAAACTTGCCCCAAAAAGACCCAAGAGATGGAGCCTCTAAGATGGGGCAAATCTCCAGAGGGGAAACATAACAAATTTTCCACAAGAAAGATAAAGCCGAAGAAGGGCAGTACCCCAAGGAGGAAGGAGGACCCTGACCTCGAGTCCAACGACCTCGGCACAAATAGCCCCGAGGTAAAAAGCCTCTAAGATGGGTGTATTTCCCAAGGGGAACATTTAGAAAATTTTTCACTAAAAGAAGTAGATGCCAATAGGACATTTCCCCTAAGGAGTAGGAAGGTCCCGGTTATGGTCTTATGACCTCGGCCCCGAGGAATCACACTTAGAAAAAAATAAAATAGAAAGAAAGAAAAAGGGGCAAGTACTTGGAAAAAAAATAGACTTGTTCATTCAAAGAAGAGAGCGCTTTGTGTCCCTCAAGCAACAAAAAACAAGAACAAAATTACAAGAAAACCAAAAATCTAAACTCCTGGAGGCCCAATGACCTCGCTGCTAATGCCTCCTCCAATGTCTTCGAAAAGTTCATCGATGCTGGCAGAGAAGGAGTTGGCACTGTGAAAAACAGACTCTATGTCAGCAGGAGCAGTAGAAGCATCAGCCTGAGGGGCAGGCACAAAGCCAGAAGTAATATCAGTAAAAGTAGGAGCAGGAGGAAGAGTTTGGAAAGGAACAACGTTGACTGGAGCCGAGGCCACAGTCTTAGTAGCTGGTGCCGAGTTTGACACTTGAGAATTTTCAACATCTTCAACTACAACTTCAGCAAAGGCTTGTAGTATCTCCTCGAAGTGAATGTATTTGTGCTCCTTGAAGAGGGCAGAGTCGGTATGGACCCCTGTAGCCCAAAGTGCCTCATCCCAGCCAGCCTTGAAATATTCCTTCTTGTTTTCCTCAATGGTCACCAGGATGCTATCAGTACAACATTCGACGATCTCTTGCATTTCCTTCCTATTCGTCTCTAGCTCTGCCCTCACCTTGTCCAACTCTTGGGTCAGAGCGGCACAAGTCTGCACCGTCTTAGTCATCTTCACCTTTGTCGTTGACAACTGCCTCCTCGCCTCAGTTATCCTCTTCTCTACGACGGCGAGAGAGGCCTTCACCTTCTTGGTATCCCCCTTAGCAGCCTCGTTCTCCTTAAGGAGCTCAGCAATCAGGGCCGCCTGGAAAGACAGGGTCTTGTCTCGGGCAGGCACATCCTCCTTCGCTGAGACTAGAGCTGCTCGGGCCACTTCCAGCTCATTCTAGAGCCTCTTAGACTCCTGGATCCTTTCCCAGGGGGCATGGAAGAGCTCAACAATGATCGAGATCTGCTAGGCAGTCTATTAAGCAAAGAAAGAAAGAGTCACGCTGATGAAAGGCTATAACCAAAAAGAAGGGAAAAATTACAAGAGTAAAAACATACCACCAAAGAGCTATGGATGATGGAGCAGAAGAGTCGATGCACATCCATGTCAACGTCGAAAATAATAGCTTTACTCACGGCATAGGCAATGTGGTGGGAAGCAACGAGGGAGTCGGTTTTCCAGACCGGTTTGTTGTCCCGATCTCTGGCCCTTCCACGCCATTCAGGGGTAGTTGGGGCTAGAGAAGGTGTCGAAGTTGAGGTGGAAGCTAGCATCGTTATGGTTGGAGTGGGCACCGATGTCAGAGATGGAGTAGGAGTGCCCCTGTCCCGACTGACTCCATCGTGTCTTTGCTTGACTCTCTTCTCCTCTTGTTGAAAGTCTCTGTCATGCCCTTGCCCATGCCCTATGGGTGTCGACAAGACTGGGGCATCTGAGGAAGAAGGAAGCAGGGGAATGTGCTCCTGGCTAGGAGTAATGTTGGAGCTTGTTCCTTGGCCTTGTCCGACAAACCTTCAAACCTTTCCATGAGCATACCGAGGGTAATGCGAGGTCAGTTCGACATGGCAACCTCGAGTGTGTCTTCTTCATCCAAGTGTGGAAGGACGTCAAAGTCTGACCAAGTCACTCTGCTTGATGTGTTTGTCTTGACGTGGATGGTGGTGGAGGGATCCTTGATCTCTATAACCTCGTTGGTTGTATCTTCAACGACCTCTACCTTAGCTTCTATGGCTCTATCGGGTTCCTCCTTCAAGTTCTCATCGGTCAATGTCGACAACCTTGCAGGATCAAATGGTTGAGGAGTCTGAAAGAACTTCTTGTATCCTAGAGTGTAGTCTAGCAAAATATAGACGGCTCGGGCAAGTCCGTTGCCAAGATAACCTCAAACAGTGATGATGTCAGCAAGGTTGACAAGATGTCGAGGATGAGGAGCAGCTTCAGCTTTAGAGACTCCTACAAAGAACAACAAATCATGAGTAGAACAAAGGAAAAGGAAAACCAAAGTGATAAAAGCCAAGAAGAGAGAGAGAGAGAGAGAGAAGCCAACGTACTTGTTGTTCGCCACTACTTGGGGCACCACAAACCATTGTACTCGGGGCCGGCTTCTTTCTTGCACTAACCACTGAAGACCAACAAGTCATCCTTATACCCCTTGTCCGAGTCAAGGAGATGTGTTATAAGGTACATGGACGGGTCTCGAGCTTTGACATAAAACCTTTACTGAGGCATCACCTTAAAGAGGCATGGCAGAAGAAGATGACCTCCAAGCCAAGGTTGACTCGAAGGCGTTCATTCAGGGCCACCACTCCCATGATGATCCTAAAGGTGTTAAAGTAACACTGTGCCAGGAAGAGACAAAATCGGGATAGAAAACGGAGGAGGAGTGGATGGAGGAGGAACCTAATGCCACCTTCCATAATGGCCTTAGTATAAAAGGGCATGGTCACCTCGGTGGCAGCATCGACACTGTGAAGTCCTGGGACGAACTCATTCATAGCCACCCCCGATGGGAATGGAGTAGTGGGCCTTAAAATTAATAATTGGTTGGCAGCCCTTGATAGTGTACTTCCTCCGACTTGAGCTGTCAACCTCGTTAGCCCTGAAGTTCTAACTCCAACAACGTCTTGGCTAGGGATATCAGTGGACCGAAGCAGGGGCGGAGAATGTAGTCTTCATCCCTGTACTTGCTTAAAAAAACTATGTCCATCCCCGGTCCTCCCCCCGTTAACAGGTATAATTTTTATCCCCATCTCTGTCCTCGAGTAAATTTCTAAACCCCGTCCCCGCTTCCCCCGTACCCGCCTAAGCCCAAGTCCAAGCCCAAGTAGCATAATTTAAAATTTTAAATAAATCTAATACTTTAAATAATCCTACAATATTCTAAATAATCTAACATAATCTAATATAACATAATGTAGATTACAAAATATAAAAGCCAAAACAATATAGTATTCTATTTAAAGTGTCATTGGACCACAAAAAGAGAAACATAACTATTAGAAAGAAAGGAAGAAGGAAAATAAAATTGAACTAAGAAAATGATAGCACTATACTTGAAGTTTCTTAGAAGAATTTTTGTTATTACAATTCATATTACAACCATAAAGTGTTAAAAGATGAAAACTTAAAATTTTGCTAATTCAATAAGTCTCCCCATTTCTTAGTTCACTCTAGCAGAAAAACTCATCAACCTCCATTCACAATATTTCTACCCACGATGAAATGCAAAACTATCTCACTCTCTCTTATATGTTTTTAGAGCATGATCAATCCAAACTCCTACAGTTTCAATCAGTGAACACAAATAGAAAAAAGAACAATCATGAAAAAAAGTTGATAAGATTACCACATAGCAATGCCACTTGTTAGTTTGATTACCATATTTTTAGATTAGTAGTTACAGTAAATAGTTTAGTTAGGGGCGAGGGCAGGGTGGGGGTAAGGATAAGTCTATCCCCGACTTTATTCCCGTACAAATTTATACGAGTATTCCTGTATACATCCACCATTCAATACGTATAGTCCATCCTCAGTCCAAACAGGGTAGGTTTAGACAAATACCAATTTTTCCCTGGTTCACTGTCATCCCTAATCTCAGCATGATTCATAACAGAGAAGGGAACACGAAGGGAGTGGTTTCCTGGGATTTGGAAACCTAAAGGTCACTATTGAGGGCACAATAGAGAGGGAGGAAGACTAAACACGATAATGATAGAGTTGAAACGAAATGAGAGGATATGGTAACTAAGAAGAAGAAGAAGAAGAAAAGGAAGGAAAAAAACAATTACTAACCAAAAAACAGAAAACCTTGGTACAGAGAATGGGGTTGATGGCTTCCTTCTCTGATGAACTCTAACGAATTGATGGCTTTCTTAGGCGAACATTGGTGTTTCTGGTTGAACTCTGGCAAAGGGATCTCTAGATTTAGTTAAGTTTGCAAAAGTGGAAAGAAAAGGTAAAGACTCTCCTTAAATAAGAGAGGCTAGCCCCCCATCATTATGCACAAAGCACAAAGCACAAAGGAGGCGCATTAAATGTGCACGATCTCCAAGTAAGGGAAAATGGCTGCACAGTAAAGGAAGGGGCAAAGCCCTTTCATCTTCTCATGCCATGTTCCCATGTTGTACGAAGATCAAGGGCTGAGGGGCAGTTGATAGGACATTTCTAAGACATCAACATAAATAAACACGTGTCCTCGGTACAAGAGCCCTCAGAATGCTTGAGTTTCGACATGTGTCCTCGACACGATGGTTCCTCGGAGCACTATTATTGAGACACATGTCCTCAGCACCAAAGTTTCCTCGGTGCCATCTGCTAGTGACTAGTATCCTTGGCACAAAGGGTTTTGTAGAGTACCTGCGAGTGACATGTGTCCTCGACATTCGACACCTCATGTGACACCCCAAAATCCTTGTGTCTGTAATTACCCGATTGACCACCTGTCAACCCGCTGAATACCTGTAGATACCATGTAATTTGATACCACATCGTTATGTCCCATTTATTGAGATTCATAACTTAACAAAATTTATGCAGAATCTCCTTTATACAAGGAGCTCTACCAAAAACGCAACCTGTACAATATTGACCACACTGGGTCTATCCATCAATTCACAATTGTATAGTATTGAATACTACCATAATCATCATCATTACGTACATTCATTCATAAAAGAATAAATGTCTCAAAAGAGTCCCTTATACATGCCTTTTAAATATAAACAAGTTTTTGTTACAAAAATTACACAAGGCCAAAAGTAATTATAAACAAGTGACTACGATGTCAAAAAAAGAGTCACAAACCGGCTCTGTCGTCAAAGCGGACCTATGACCTTGCCTTCTGTGAACGCTTGTGCAATACCTGAAAAATATTCCCATAAAGGGTGAGCCAAGGCTCAATAGGGTAACTCTTATAGAGAATACCTCTCAACCTAAATGCAAATGAAATGTCACATACAACAATCATTTCATGCAATCATTCAAATATGTCTATTATGAGCAAATGCCATAAATCATGTTATGTCATGAGATGAGACTCACGAACACAATACCAACATTGAGCCCCATCCTGAGCTCCTACAACACATATAATGTCATGCGTATGAATCCGGGCATTCCAAGTCCCGTCATTAATGTTATGTACACTCAATGACTAATTAATATAATTTCTTGTGTCTTTGTGGGGAGTTGATTTATGGTATTACACCAATGGGACACCAAACATCAACGGATTTTCAGGACATCCCATTTGTGGCTCCGTTTTGGCTGTTACACTTTTTTGGAATTTCACCGCCAGAAAGTGTATAAATCAAGTAAGCGGGTCTATTTAATTTTTTGTGTGACTCAGCTAGACCTTGGTGCGACTTTTCTGAGCCCACAATCAACCACCTATGTGGTGATTGATTTCATCCCATGCACATACTCCCACCCATGTCAATGCCCATAAATGTAATGTAATCCATGCATAATGACATTTCAATGTGCAATTGCCTTTGGTACCATTTACAATGTCCATTACATAAAGAATACAATATAATAACATTTTCAACATGGCAACATGTTTATCAATTCTATAAACATAGGCACAAGTACCACAATAATTATATGCTAAATAATCATTTAACACACATATTATTCCATAATCACATAACAAGCTAATAATTTCATTAAACTTGATATGTCATTTAAAACATAAAATAATGCTAATGTACAATTAACATGTTTTAAACTACTAACATTAACTTTCACCAAGTTAACAATAATAGGATTTTTTTTTAATTACAAAGTTAATTATAAATCATATATTTGACCCACTAGTTACACTAGTCAAGACCTAACATGTGATATATACCTATAGCCTACCCATTTCATATGTCATATTTTAGGTTGAAAGTAAATCTAAATAGGGGAAAGCCTACCTCTCGTAGCATGAGCCTACGTACTGGAACTCCGAGGAAACTCAATTTAACTTCCTAAACTTTATGCCTAGATTATCGTCTTTGATATTATTTCGGAGAAAAATACGATATTTGGTGTTGTTGCGTAGCTCTCGCTGAGTAGAGTAACTTTAATTCTTGGCCCAAAACGATTAAACGGGCCAATCTTGGTAGATCTGAGAATGAAGAAAAGAGAAAAAATAAAATAATACTCACCTTTCTCTCTCTCACTCTCTCAACAGCACACTGGAAGAAGAAAAGTGGAAGACTTTTGTCTTCCATTTATATATATAGTATAACTTTATTTTTTTAGAAATTTATATTTTTGACCCATAATTTAACCATTAATTATTATTTGACCCCTTAGATTAAGATTTTTAATAATAATAATACAATTTTTTTTTTTTACCGAATTTTACATTCTCTCCCCCTTAAGAAAATTTCGTCCCCAAAATTACACCCACATGCACATATAACAACATGCACATTCAAAAAGTCATTCAATACTCTATAACTATAAGAGATGTACCTCTATCCTCGAACAAAAACGGATAGGTAGCTCGGATAGTGTCTTCACGCTCTCATGTCGCCTCCTCCACCCCACGGTGCTGCCACAGCACCTTTACCAGCCTCACAGTCTTGTCATGTAAAACCTGCTCTTGGTTGTCCATGATACGCACCGGTCCCTCCTCGAATGTCCCATCCGCATCAACCACTAGCTCACCCCCAATCCACCACGTGTGTAGGATCTAGAATGTACTTTCTAAGCATAAAAACATGGAACACCGTGTGAACACAAGATAGATTTGGCGGTAGTGCCAACCGATAGGTAACTGTACCAACCCTCTCAAGTACCTCAAAGGGCCCGATATACCATGGCGACAGCTTTCCTCGCTTTTCAAACTTGACTACTCCTCTCTTAGGCATCACCTTCAAGAAGACATGATCTTAGACCTCAAACTCCAAAGATCATCGCCGTCTATCGGCGTAGCTCTTCTGTCGGCTCTGAGCCGTGAGAAGACGTTTTTGTATCAAGTCCACCTTCTCCGAAGTGTCTCTAATCAAATCCAAACCCATGAAGGGTCTCTCTCCAACCTCCGTCCAACAAATCGGAGAATGGCACGGCCTCCCATAAAGTTCCTCATAGGGCGCCATCTATATACTCGTCTGATAACTGTTGTTGTAGGTGAACTCTATTAATGGTAAGTGCTCCTCCCAGCCACCCTTGATATCAAGGACGCATGCCCCGCAACATATCCTTTAAAGTCTGGATGGTCCCCTATGACTGACCATCCGTTTGGGGATGAAAAGCGGTACTCATCATCAATTGTGTCCCTATGGCCTATTGAAAACTCTCCCAAAATGAGCGATGAATCTAGGGTCTCGATCCAATATTATAGATACGGGCACCCCATGTAATCGAACTATCTTCCATATATATATAGTCTACAGAAATCCTTTAGTGTGAAGGTCATCCGTACTGCAAAAAAGTGTGCTGACTTCGTAAACCGGTCCACTATCACCCACACCGCATCATGCCCCCGCAATGTCCGTGGCAAGTGGGTCATAAAATCCATCGTGGCGTGTTCCCACTTCCACTCAACGATCTCTAAAGGTTGGAGCAACCCTGCTGGTCTCTGGTATTCAGCCTTGACCTACTGACATGTGAGACATCGACTAACAAAATCTCCAACGTGCTTCTTTATCCCACTCCAAATAGAACTGGTGGCGAAGATCATGGTACAACTTTGTGCCACCTAGATGTACAGTAAAACGGGAGCAATAAAACTCCCTAAGGATCTCCTCTCTCAGATCTGTAGACTGGGGAACCACAACTCTTCCTCTGAACCGAAGACTACCATCCGCGTGAATGGCCCATTCTTCATCACCTGCACCCAACTGTACCTTGTCCCTAATAGAAAATATCTCAATATCCTGCCCCTGGGACTCGATCACTCTGCTCAATAAGGAAGGCGTAGCCACTAGACTCCCCAAAGTTCCCTGAGTCTGATCCCTGTAGTGTAGCCCAAACTATCTCACAGTCTCGAGCATCAGCCACTCATAGGAAGCTATACAGGCCAAGACTCCCTGTGACTTACGGCTCAGTGCATCAGCCACTACATTTGCCTTACAGGGATGGTAATGCAAAGTGAAGTTATAATCCTCTAGCTACTCCATCCACCTGCGCTGCCTCATATTGAGGTCCCGTTGCATGAAGATGTAATTCAAACTTTTATGGTCCAAAAACACCTCAAATTGCTCTCCATATAAATAGTGGCGCCATGTCTTCAAGGCAAAGACAACAATTGCTAACTCCATGTCATGTGTGGGATAGTTTTGCTAGTGGCTCTTCAACTGCCGAGAACCATAAGCTATAACTCTCCCGAACTGTATTAAAACACACCCAAGTCCGTCCTTAGAGGCATCACAATAAACTGTGTACTTTTGTCCCCTCTCTGGAATTATCAAAATTGGAGCTGAAATAAGCCTCTTCTTTAACTCTTGGAATGCCCTCTCACACGACTCATCCCACTGGAACTTAACATCCTTCCGGGTCAACCTGGTCATAGGTGCGGCTAGTCGGGAGAAGTCCTCGATGAACCTCTGGTAGTACTCTATCAATTCCAAGAAACTATATATCTTGAAGACTAACTTTGGCCTCTCCAAACTCATAACTGCCTCAACCTTCTTCGGGTCAACCGACACCCCCGAAGCCGATACCACGTGTCTAAAAAACTTTACCTTAGTAAGTCAAAATTCACACTTGCTGAATTTGACATACAACTGGTGGTCTCTCAAGGTCTAGAGAATAACCCTCAAGTGACCCCATGCTCCTCCTCAAACTTGGAGTAGATCAGTATGTCATCAACAAATACCACAACGAACTGATTTAGGTAGGGCTGGAACACCCTATGTATGAGATCCATGAATGTCGTCGGGGTATTTGTCAATCCGAATGGCATCACAATGAACTCAAAATGCCCATAACGGGTTCAAAATGCCGTCTTTGGAATGTCGGCATCCCTAATCCTCAACTGATGGTACCCTGTGCGCAGATCTATCTTGGAGTAGACACGTGCTCCTCTCAACTGGTCAAACAAGTCATCAATACACGGCAAATGGTACCTATTCTTGATAGTGACTTTGTTCAACTGCCGATAGTCAATGCAAAGCCTAAGTGTCATATCCTTATTCTTGGCAAATAGCACTGGAGCACTCCAAGGTGAAGTACTCAGCCTAATAAAGCCTTTGTCCAATAGCTCTTGTAACTAGACTTTAAGCTCCTGTAACTCCGTTGGTGTCATCCTATGTAGTGTCATAGAAATAGGGGATGCACTGGGCTGTAACTCTATGGTGAAGTCTACACCTCGATGCGGTGGCAATCTCGATAAAGTCATAATCCTCTAAGTACTCCATCCACCTATGCTGCCTCATATTGAGGTCCCGCTGCGTGAAGATGTACTTTAGACTTTTATGGTCCGAAAACACCTCAAACTGCTCTCCATATAAATAGTGGCGTCATGTCTTCAAGGCAAAGACAACAGCTGCTAACTACATGTCATGCGTGGGATAGTTTTGCTAGTGGCTCTTCAACTGTCGAGAACCATAAGATACCACTCTCCCGGACTGCATTAAAACACACCCAAGTCCATCCTTAGAGGCATCACAATACACTGTGTACTTCTGTTCCCTCTCCGAAACTATCAAAATTGGAGCTGAAGTAAGCCTCTTCTTTAACTCTTGGAATGCCCTCTCACACGACTCATCCCACTAGAACTTGACATCCTTCCGGGTCAACCAGGTCATAGGTGCGCCTAGTCAGGAGAAGTTCTCGATGAACCTCTAGTAGTACCTTACCAATCCCAAGAAACTGCGTATCTTAAAGACTGACTTTGGCCTCTCCCAACTCATAACTGTCTCAACCTTCTCCCGGTCAACCGATACCCCTGAAGCTGATACCACGTGTCCCAAAAACTTTACCTCAGTAAGCCAAAATTTACACTTGCTGAACTTGGTGTACAACTGGTGGTCTCTCAAGGTCTAGAGAATAACCCTCAAGTGACCCCCATACTCCTCCTCAGACTTAGAGTAGATTAGTATGTCATCAACAAAGACCACAACGAACTGATCTAGGTAGGGCTGGAACACCCTATGCATGAGATCCATGAATGTCGTCGGGGCATTCGTCAATCCGAATGGCATCACAATGAACTCAAAATGCCCATAACGGGTTCAAAATACCATCTTCGGAATGTCGGCATCCCTAATCCTCAACTGATGGTACCCCGTGCGCAGATCTATCTTGGAGTAGACCCGTGCTCCTCTCAGCTGGTCAAATAAGTCATCAATATGCGGCAAAGGATACCTATTCTTGATAGTGACTATGTTCAACTACCGATAGTTAATGCAAAGCCTAAGTGTCCTATCCTTCTTCTTGGCAAATAGCACTAGAGCACCCTAAGGTGAAGTACTCGGCCTAATAAAGCCTCTATCCAATAGCTCTTGTAACTGGACTTTAAGCTCCTGCAACTCCGTTGGTGTCATCCTATGCGGTGTCATAGAAGCAGGGAATGCATCAAGCTGTAACTCTATGGTGAAGTCTACATCCCGATGCGATGGCAATCCCAGTAACTCATCTGGAAAGATGTCTGCATAGTCACACACGACTCGAGGCAGACCCAACTCATGTCTTACCTCATCCTCCAGTGTGAGGCTAACAAGCCAACCTATCAACTTTCCGTGCCATCGAGAGTCATATACGGCATGAGGTAAAACATTGTGCTTCTCTCCTTGAAACTTGAAACAAATCCCGTATGAAGTGTAAGCCGTAACCTTCTTGCGCTCGCAATCAATGACGACCTTATGTGCCACCAACCAATCCATCCCGAGTATGACATCGAACTCTATCATCTCGATGACCCTAAGATCAACGATAAGCTGGGTTCCTTCGATCTCCAACTCACAACCCCGACATATCTTGTCAATGCAAACTCTGTCTCCTAGGGGTGAACTCACATACATAGGATCCTCTAGAGTCTCGGCCTTTAAGCCCAAGTTTCGTAGGCATGATGTAGCAATAAAAGAATATGATGCACCAGAATCAAATAATACTCTAATCCATAATCTAGAGAGAAGAAATGTACCCTGAATTACCGACTAATCTACAGGTAAAGTATGCGGTGTGATGACAAAGATTCACCCCTGGTTCCCTGAAGTCCCGGCCTGAAAGCCCTGTTCCCGGCCTCGGCCCAGGCCCTGGCCTATCTGGCCTGACTGCAAAATCCCTGCTCGTGAAGTGGTAGAGGCCTGTACTGCATCCTGAAACTAGAACTGATTTCCCTGGCCCTTGGTGGGATAAGGAGGAATAAAGTAGGTCTGTGGATGCCCCACTGATGACTAGGACTGAGATGCCCTGTAGTTTCTAAGATCTCTGCCTCTAAGGACACTCTCTCTTCAAGTGGCCTGGCTGGTGGTAATAGTAACATGTCCATGGGCCTCCTTGTTGTGTGGCCCTAGAATTCCTCCCGCCTTGGGAAGATTAACCATGGCCTTGGTCTTGGCCCTGATAGCCTCGGCCCTATCCCTGTGGGGTAGAAATCCTCTGTCTCTTCCCCGAGCTAGTAGTAGAGGACTGTCTCTCCTTCTTCCTGTCCTTTGATCTGGCCTCTCGAATACTCTTGGCGTCTTCCACCTCTCTCTCTATAGCCATGATTGTCTCGACCATCTCGTCCAAGTCATGCAACCTGTGGCCAACAATCTACCCACGGATGGATATCTTTAGGCCAGTCTCAAACCTCCACACCTTAGCCAAATCCATGGCCACGTAGTCATCCGCAAAACGTGCCAATTTTGTGAACTTGCCCACATACTGCATAACCGTCATCGTTCCTTGCTTCAAGTTTAGAAATTCCTGGGCTTTGACTTCCCGAACAGTTGGTGGGAAATACTTCTTCATGAAGAGCTCTTGAAACTCTCCCCGTGTCATCCTTCTGATGTTTATCAGCTTTGCTCATGTCCACCATTGATGGGCTTCTCCCTCAAACTAAAAAGTGGCCAACCGTATCTTAGTGGTGTTGAATGTAATCTCCATTGCCTCTAAAATTTTGTCCACCTGTTGGAACCAATGGTCAGCTACCATCGGATCCCTTCCTCCTACAAAAGTTAGTGGGTTGTGGGACTTAAACTTTTGGAGGTTGTTCGAGCCTCCTTGGCCCACATTGGCACTAGCTTGCAAAAAGGTGGCAGTCATCATACCCATAACCTCCATAAAGGCTTGTTGATCAAAAGCTGGTGGTGGTGGTTGGTTGTTTCGTCCACCCCGACGTCCCCTTCCTCTAGTTGCCATCTACACACACATAAGATAGCAATAGACCAATAACTTAGTATCCTAAAGTTATGGATCAAAATTAAACAGTAGAATATATACTTATCGGCAGATACTCAAATAGTAGGCTTACATATCCTTTCCCTTCCCGACTCTTAGGTTATGTTTTCTAACCGTAGTGTCTTATTCCTATATACATTTAATCATGCATATAATCTCATAACACATAGCATGTAACATTTAATACATTTAACATGCAATGCAAAATGGATGCAATGGCCTAGACTCATGCCTCACAAGTCCTAGGTAAATTGAGAACCTAGGCTCTGATACCAAGCTGTGACACCCCAAAATTCTTGTGTCTATAATTATCCGATTGATCACCTATCAACCCACGGAATACCCATGGATACCATGTAATTCGATACTACATTGTTATGTCCCATTTACCGAGATCCATAACTCAATAAAATTTGGGCAGAGTCTCCTTTATACGAGGAGCTTTACCGAAAATACCACCTGTACAATATTGATCACACCGGGTCTATCCATCCATTCATAATTATATAGTATCGAATATTACCATAATCATTATCATTACGTACGTACATTCATTTATAAAAGAATAAATGTCTCAAAAGAGTCCCTTATACATGCCTTTTAAATATAAACAAGTTTTTGTTACAAAAATTACACAAGGCCAAAAGTAATTACAAACAAGGGACTACGATGTCAAAAGAAGAGCCACAGACCGGCTCTATCGTCAAAGCGGGCCCATGGCCCCACCTTCAGTGGACACTTGTGCAATACCTAAAAAATGTTTCCATAAAGGGTGAGTCAACGCTCAATAGGGTAACTCCTATAGAGAATACCTCTCAACCTAAATACATATGAAATGTCACATACAACAATCATTTCATGCAATCATTCAAATATGTCTATTATGAACAAATGTCATAAATCATGTCATGCCATGAGATGAGACTCACGAACACAATACCAACACCAAGCCCCATCTTGAGCTCCTACAACACATGCAATGTCATGCGTATGTATCCGGGCATTGCAAGCCCCATTATTAGTGTTATGTACACTCAATGACTAATTAATTTATTTTCTTGTGTCTTTGTGGGGAGATGATTTATGGTATTACACCAATGGGACACCAAACATCAACGGATTCTCAGGACATCCCATCTGCAGCTCTGTTTTGGCTGTTACACTTTTTTCTATCCCCGACATGTTTATCCATTTAATTTTTCGTGTAACTCAGTCAGACCTTGGTGTGACTTTTTCGAGCTCACAATCAACCACCTATGTGGTGATTGATTTCATCTCATGCACACACTCTCACCCATGTCAATGCCCATGAATGTAATGTAACTCATGCATAATGACATTTCAATGTGCAATTACCTTTGGTACCATTTATAGTATCCATTACATAAAGAATACAATATAATGACATTTTCAACATGGCAACATGTTTATCAATTCTATAAATATAAGCACAAGTCCACCACAATAATTATATGCTAAATAATCATTTAACATACATATTATTCCATAATCACATAACAAGCTAATAATTTCATTAAACTTGATATGCCATTTAAAACATACAATAATGCTAATGTACATTTAACATGTTTTAAACCACTAACATTAACTTACACCAAGTTAATCATAATAGAATTTTTCTAATTACAAAGTTAATTATAAATCATATATTTGACCCACTAGTTACACTAGTCAAGACCTAACATGTAATATACAACCATAGCCTACCTAGTTCATATGCCATATTTTAGGTTGAAAGTAAATCTAAATAGGGGAAAGCCTACCTCTCGTAGCATGAGCCCACGTGCTGGAACTCCGAGGAAATCCAATTTAACTTTCCAAACTTTAGGCCTAAATTATCGTCTTTGATATTATTTCGGAGAAAAATACGATATTTGGTGTTGTTGCCTAGCTCTAGCTGAGTAGAGCAACTTTAATTCTTGGCCCGAAGCAATTAAACAGGCTAATCTTGGTGGATCTGAGAATGAAAAAAAGAGAAAAAATAAAAAAATACTCACCTTTCTCTCTCTCTCACTCTCTCAGCAACAAACTGGAAGAAAAAAAGTGGAAGACTTTTGTCTTCCACTTATATATATAGTATAACTTTATTTTATAGAAATTTACATTTTGACCCATAATTTAACTATTAATTATTATTTTACCCCTTAAATAAAGATTTTTAATAATAATAATAATACTATTTTTTTTACTGGGTTTTACACCTCGGGGTGTCGAGATGGCGACACGTGTCCTCAGCCTGACTGAATCCCCTGATGTCTATTTCTAGACACGTCATCTCAGTTCCAAGACCCCGAGGCAGAGGTGTCAGAATGACGGCCATCGTTACTTGGAATTAAATTTGGTCAATAATCATTGAATTGTCTTCCCAAAATAGTCAGAATGGCAGAGGGGACAAACCCACACCTAGTGATGATGTAACACATGGCAAAAAGCACAAAAGCAAGGGTCAGTTGACGAAGATACCCTCACTCGTGCGCAACCATTACAGTCAAGCATTGAATAATCCCTCAAAAGGATGAGACGTAATAAATGCTCGAAAAGCCCAAAATGAAAAGGATTAAGTGTTCGGGAGCCCAAATATTTAATGCATGAGCCTCTTCCACCCAAGATGAAAGGTGCTTTGTCCAAGGACCAAGCACCGCCTATTGCTTTCCAAATAGGCCAATAGGGGACCTCTTCTTCAAGGGGCCCACCTGTTAGTAATGATAACCTCTAAGGAGATATAAGTAGCTCTCTTAAATTCAAAGAAAAGGTATGTAAACAATATTCAACAATAGAACAATGTTTTTCCCTCCCCTCCCTCACGTACTGACTTAATTGTCAGAGGGGTCACACTGGAAAATATTTCAGCGCCCTCCTAACTCTCTTTTTTGAGTGCCAGAATTCATTTCGAATCGCCGAAATTGCGTGGGTAGCTAAAAAAGTAATTCATCACCACTCCTTAGGATCTTTCTCACTTTGTTTTGCCTCAGGATCATCGGCTTTCAAGTAATACTCGTGTTCACCAAAGGAGAGATCTCTCTATTAATTTTATTGTGCGAAAATCACCGTGCATAGACACCATTTCAAATGGTTGTATCTTTTTCTTAAAGTCATCATGGATACCCTTTGGATTACATATACCATTACATATGATTACACTCTTTACGAAAAGCCAGTAGAGAGTCTATAAATAGGTGATTTCTTTCACTCCCAAAACATATCATTGACCAATTCAAGAATTGCTCTCTCATTCTAGCGCTCTTAATTATCCAAAATACTGAATTAAATATTTAGTCTTTCTTCTTTCTCTCTCTGCATATTGTTGCATTATTATTTCAAGTTCGGTTCAAGTATAAACACAAAGTTGTGTTCGTTGGAGTCTTGGAGATTTAAGTGTTGCAGCTTCAAGAACAAAATCCGTTCTATCTTGAGAGACAGTTGCTTATCAACTTTAAGCACCAAGAGGGAGCAAATCTGTCTTAAGGAAACTATGATTACACAGGACTTAGATTATTGTTTTTATTATTGGATTTCTAGATTTCTGATTTTTTGGATTTTACTATCTGTGTTTTTTTTGCGTCAATGTAAGTGCACTGGTTTTGATTTCTATACATTCTGTTTAGATTAGTGCATAAGTTAGACTTTATACAGTTTAATATAATCTAATTATATACATATTTTCTATAACACTAATTAGCGTGCCTTGTGCGTGAACTCCTTTCTAGTTGTTAAAAAAAACTAGGGGTGTGTGTGTGTGTGACACAAGGAGGACTAGATAGAGAGTGTATGTGGGTGTGTAGTGAAAACAAAAATGATGAGTGTGTGTGTGTCACAGAGGTCTTGTGAAAAAAAAGTGCTTCATTGTGCTTCCAAAAAGTGCATCTCTGTGTGTGACAGAGGGAGAGAGATAAATATAGAAAGGGTAGATATAGATAGATATAGAGAGAGATAAATATAAAAAATTCAAAAATTATGATCTAACGAACTCTTTGTTTATGCATTTTTCAATTTTCCAAATTTTTCGATCAAACCATTCATCTTGAATTTTTTTTCGATACAAACATTTGTCTGGAAGTTTTATTTTTTGGAGAAGTGGTTTATGTTTGCCCATCCTACCAATTTATATAAATTATTATTCGTCGAACTCTTTGTTTATGCATTTTTTGAGTCTCCAAATTTTTCGATCAAACATTTATCTTGAATTTTTTCGCTCAAAGTATTTGTCTTCAATCTTTCTGTATTGGGGAAGTGGTTTATATTTGCACATTCTATGGATTTTTTAAAACAATGATCTGACACAATTTTTGTTTATTCAATTTGCTACTATTCTGATGTTGGTCGTTGATATGAAGGATGTCAGTGGTACATTGCAATTCAAGTATATTCGCCGCACATTTTCATTATTGTTATACTGCCCAACTATATTCGTAGCACAATTCAGTTATGTTCGTCGTAATTCAATTCAATTATATTCACCGCAATATTTTTGGGGTTTTGATTTACGAACATAGGTTTTTTGGGATATCAAAATTTTGGGTCATTTAGTTTTAAAGACATCATTTCGGTTTTAGGATAGAACAATTAACATCATCAGACAAAAATAGGTAGTAGCCTCAAAAAACAAAAAGTCAGGCAATAGGGTTGCAATATTAGTACATATTAAATCTTGTTTTCCCCAAGCCACGACAAAAATGTTTTTTGTTCCAACTTTTCAATTACATTTGTTTCTATGTGGCCTCCATTATGAGATCTTGCAAAAAGATCAAAGCATAAGAAAAGCATGTTCCAAAGTAGAAGAGACTATAAATTTTTAACGTAACTAATATTAAAAATTCATACCATGAATGTAGAAGGCCAAGAAACTTGAGACATGGTAGATGGAAGACATGAAACATACAAAATTGTCGGTAGTGAATCCTTGCCATATTGAAAAAAAATCAAGGTTAAATACAACACACTTTCACATATATGAAAATGTAGAATTATCTGTAAAAAATAATTATACATTACCTCATGAATATTGCAGCGATTATTAGGCACATTTAACATGGTAGGTGACTCATTTATACCAGCTTTATCACTAGCATATAACAAACAACTGGTAAGTGTACCAAAAAAAACATAATAATCATGTGGTTCACCTTGGTTGCTTTTGTAGAGGACAACTAGTTCGGATATGCATTGGTTGCTTGTAAATGCCATATCTTCACCTTTTCCCCATATTGTTCTCCTTAAGATGTTTTTGCCCAAGTGATTTGGGTCGCCCCCAAGAAATGACATGTGGCAGGTCTTGCAAACTGAATTCTATATTGGACAAAATTTGACTGCCACCTTCAAGTGGTGTTGTACTCCCTAAATCACCTTCATTTTCATTTTCATCACTCTCATAATCCATGACTAGAAGTTCACTATGCATCTTTTCGTAAGGAAAATGTGAGATAATTATGTTTCCTTTGTGATTTTTGTCCCTCTCCAACAACTTTAAAAAACTCTATCATCAAACTGTTGCTCATCGAAGTAGAAGAAATTTGGACTTCGTCTTGCATCTTATCCTTACAAATTTCATGTGCAACATGACCTTTCACATGTATTATCCATCTTTGAAGAACATATTCTTGAGGGAGACAATCAGCAAGAGATTTTTTAACAAAAACTGCAAGAATGTGCCTACAAAGAATTCCCATAAATTCAAACATATGACACAAGCAAACAGCTTTCCTTTGCATAACATAAAACACTACTTCATATGCCGGTTTTTCTTTCCCAATTGGCATAACCTTATATGCCTTCATCATTCCTTCTGCCTGCGCGCCCTTGCTTCATTTTGACGAATCTCACTTTCCTATCTTCAGCCATATTGAACCAATCAAAATAATCTTCCAGGGACATGAGCCAATCCTAGAAGCTAGTTGGGTTCATAGTGCCTATATAATCTGCAACATCAACGCGTACTTGTTTGAAGGCTTTGTCAAAGGTATCATGTTCAGGAAATTGGGGCCACTGATGTTGAAATCCACCCCTGTGGAGGCAGAAAAATGGTGGTGGTTGCATGGGTCCTGGAGGAGGCTCCGGAGGTCCCCGTGGGGGTGGGTCAGGCAGTTCCTGTCCGTCATGTGGTGGGGCTATGTTGCTGTCATGGTTGCCTTGACCCTCCTCGTAGTCGTTTTGAACAGGAAAGACATGGGTCCAGACTGTATCCATTCATTGTGTGAGGGTAGCAACCTAATTTGCCACATTGAGTAGCAGTTCATCACATTCAGCTTGAGTAAATCTGGCACCATTGGTGTAGGATTGTCCACTTCGCGTACTCATGTCAGCAACAAATGCAACAGGAGCATAGGAAGGCTCTGATACCAAATTGATGCAGAGAAAGCAGGGGAAGCAAAGAGAAAAAAAGATTGAGGGGCTAGTGAGTCTCACAAGCAGCTAGGAAAGTTTAGGCATCTCACCTAAAGGAAACATCTCACTTCAACTAGTTAATTTGGGATCAAAGGTTCTCTGCCACATTTTATTGAAACTACCTCTTTTTATAGAAGAGGTCAACTAGTACAAGGAATTCAAATGGAACTAACAACTAACATCCAACTATTCAGCTAAAAAGTAGAACAATACAAAATGCAACTGCATTTCAAATTCAAATAGCAATTGACTAAATCTTGAGTGAAAACCGGGTCATGGTAGGCAGATAATTCAGTTATGAATTGGATACCCATCATATATAAAACTATACTAACTTATTTATTTTTTTCTTTTTTGAAGAGAAATTCGCATAGAATGATTACAATGAAGGTTTATCAGTTTTTTTTGTTTGATAACATTCAATACCAACTTGAATATCATTTGAGAGATCGATACTAAATAATCAAATTGATTATATTTTTGTTTAAACTGTGAAAGATAGAGTATAAAAACAAACTCTAAAAAAAATTGAGATAAATTTAATAATTAGTGGGATTAGTATAAAATTGGATGAACTTAGTTATTAGTGGGGTGGGTATAAAAAAGATGAAGTTAGTAGTTTTATGATTTAAAGTTTGGGGTGGAAACAGAGATTTGTGGGGTAGAAATAGCTTCATCCATCGTGAATAAGTTGAAAGACAGTCGTGCAATGGAAAATACCCACAAATCTCCGTTCTCACAAGTTTTGTGGGAACAGAGATTTGTAGGGTGGGAATAACTTCACCCATCATAAATAAGTTGAAAGACATCGTGGATTGGAAATCACCCACAATACTTGAATAGATTATATGACAAAATCCACATCAATTACACTAACCCATGCAAAAAAAAAAAAACTTAAAACTACAAACCAAGAATGTAATGGGTGCCGCTATCCCAAAATGGTTAAAAAAAGATTTAAAATCATGTTTCTTGCTAGAAAATAGTAAAACTCAAAAGTTGAACTTTTTTAATCTATGAGGCAATCTAACAAACACTCGGAGGCACTTTTTAGACCTCACTATATTGCTTCTTTCTTATTTGGATTTGATCAAAATAAATTATTAACGCATTAATCTCAGTAACTAAACATTAGACTGAACTGAAAATCTTCATTTGAAGATAAAAAAAAACGGAAATAAAAAAGAAGCAAGTTGTCGAAGTGGAATGAAAGCTTACCATTTAAATCTCTTTTTGCTGGAGCATTGCACTTTATCAATAAAACCAAAAGAGGAGCATTGCAGTTTGTGTGTGTGGGTGTGTATTTTGTGCGCTGGGCGTGGTGTGTGTGTGTTGTATGCGTGTGTTCAGTGTGTGTGCGTGTGTTGCAAAAAAGAGAGAAAAAATTGTTACCTATGGGTGATCACGATCGATCTCTGAGCTTCCCGTGACTGGTAGCATCATCAAGAAACAAAAAAAAATCTGATCAAAACTCTACACACATAAAGAAAGTGACATAAAACTCTGTTGCGTCAAAGTTCAAAAAATTTTCTGCGCATGAAAACAGGGGCCAAATCCAGAAGGTAGGGGTTCACTGACTTGGGAATGTGGATGGGTGGGGGTGGGGGTGGAGGGCCAGGGTTTCGCTGGATTTTTTGGTGGTGCTAGTGGCGTGGGGTAGGGGTTCTCGGTTGCGGTGGGTGGCGATGACTTTGTTTTGTTCGTTGGGGACCGTCGTGGTGGGGGCATTAAGACTTTGATTTGGTCGTTGAAATAATTCAATCTCAAGAAGGAATCTTTAATAAATTTATTAATAAAAAAGTGAAAATTTTAATTTTAATAACATTATAGTCATATTACATATGTTTGTAATAAATGTTTGAGTTAGTTGTATTAGAGGTCCCAAAATATAAATTATGTCTCATTTTGGTTCCTAATATTTCAATTGCATTATTTTAGTTCTTAATGTATTGAAAATGTTTTTATGTGGTCCCTCATATATACAGAATCCGCATTGCTAATAATTTTTTATTATAAATTGTCACGTAATATCTAAATATAAGAAAAAAAATAATTTTGATAACTCTTGACCAAATAACACAGTTTTGAGCATCTGGTATCCAAATTTTGGTCAAGAATAACTCATATTACACATTTTTTGTCAAAAACTATTCAAATTTTAGTCAACAACTATCCAAATTATTTTTTTTTCTATATTTAGCTATCACATGATAAGATTATAACAAAAAATCTTTAACAATTTGGATGTTATCTGCTTGAGGGAGACCACATAAATACATTTTTAATATTTTAAGGACCAAAATGATGCAATCGAAATATTAAGGACCAAAATAAAACAAATTCCATATTTTAAAAACCTCTAATGCAATTATCCCTAAGTTGTTAAAAACTCTTTTTAAAATTTTCATTTACGCCCCAATTTCTATTGAGTCGGTGATCGTCATCAAATTGGGAAAGAAGTGATCCATCAGTTCAGCTTCCCTTGATGTTCCCAAATAAGAAAGCGTAAAAAATAGGAAAGTGTAAAAATATCATAAGTAGTACTTAAATTTTGCCACCAATTTTAAAATGGTCATGAAAGTTTTAATTATTTTAATTTAGTCATTCACTTATCAATTTTATGTCAATAAAGTTCTTCCATCCATTTCACTAGTTAGAATTAAGGGTGACAATTTCGATTCAACACAATGACACGATTCAAACTCGACATATATTCGAACATGACCCAACACGTGAGCACAAAATATAAATTGGTAATGTTCGGGTTCAACTCTCCAAACGCGAAATTGACACAATTAACTCGCTTATTTAAGAATTGACACTTTTTTTATTTTCTCGTTTGTACAGTAACACGACCTTAATACGATTAGTATGTTTAATTAGTATTGTAGAAATAAAATATTAATTATTTGTAACTGTTTATTAATCATTGACATAATTGTTGTATAAAAAATATATTTTAACTCATTATTATTATTATTATATTTATTAAGTTAATTTTTAGTTTATAGAAAAAGTATGAGTATGGATTCAATTAAGTGAAAATAAAATCTTAGTGTTAAATTTTTTATTTCAAAATTTTTGTGGGTCAACACGAATACTGATGGGTTAAGCCCAAATAGTCCAATTTATGTGTTAAAGTCCAAACCCGGTTGAGGAGCCCAACCTCATTTTGATTCCACCAAGCCCAAGACAGTCCAAGACCGGTTAAACTTCTTGCTTAGCACGTCATCAAGAGGAGAACACGGGAAGCTTATCTGCACCACCAAAGGAAACGGTCCAANATAACACCCCTTGGGACACCTATCTTGGACTTTTGGAAGCTTGGCCATCAAAGAGGAGAGAGAAGAGAAGAGGAGCTGGGTGTGCAGACAAGCTCTGCAACCTCTCTGTCCAGCCCATTCCTCCTGCACCCCTATAGATGGAGGTCACTTCTAGAGTCTAGGGCATCATTCCATGCACTTTTTTGGAAAGCAAAGACTCCATTATTCAGTATTCTACATTACATAGAGATATAGAGAGAAAAGGTCTGCGTANATAAGCCTTGAGGATAAGTCGTGATCTCCACCAAGAATAATCACTTAGCTGCTATAAAATAGCTCCGATCTGGGAGAAGAGGGAGAGGAATATCACGTCCCACCAGAGACATACAGAGGACGAACCGACTACCGGAGATTACTATTTTTCTTTGATTCTCCATTCTCTCTCTCAAAGCTTGTATCTCCATTCTCCATACCTTTGAATCAATAAAATACCCGGCGACTGAAGCCATTGAAGAGTGGACGTAGGTCGAATTGACCGAACCACTATAAATTGTGTCTTCTTTAATTTTTTCATTGATTTCATTGCATTTATTATCTACACTTGACGGGTGGTGCACAAAACTATTTTTGTGCATCATCAGTTTGGCGCCGTCTGTGGGAAATCAACAAAATTCTCACTCCTGAACATTACATCCATTGAACTAATGGCGATCACTACCCGATCCATGAACCAACACGAAGACAATCCTCCACGAGAGGAGGAGGTTGCTCCCCCGCCTATCAACCCTGTTCCGGATACTCTAGCCCCGAATCCCCAACAAATATTGGAGACCATGCAGCAACTGGTTGCTCAAAACCAACAGTTACTGCAACTCATACTTGCTGGACAAGGAGGAGCACCACACGGAGGTGCACAACATGGAGGACCCCAAGGTGGAGCACCACACGGAGGTGCACAACGTGGAGCACCACATGGAGGTGCACAACATGGAGGGCCCCACGGAGGTGCACAACATAGAGCACCCCAAGGAGCTCCACATCCTGGACATCAAGGAGCACCACGCCCTGTTGCTCCACGCCCGGGTGCCCCATTGGGCACCCCACTTCGGGAAGCCCAACATGAGGGAGCTGCACCTCCCCCTCCCCTTGCTTTCCAGGGAGAGGACCCTTATCTCCAGGAGGATGAGGGTGAAAACCAAAGCATGGGGCATGGAAGCCACTTCCATGATCATTCCAGAGGAGCCCCCAATCATTGGGACGAGAAGATAAAGGAGGTACAGAATCAACTCGGTGATGTCTTCAACGCCATGAAGGCACAAGGACCCGAGACTGTTGACCACCTGGTAAGGCGTACTGATACCCCTTTCAAACCTGATGTAGCAAACTACCCCCTCCCTCAGAAGTTCAAAATGCCATCTGTGGAGACCTTTGATGGAACAAAGGATCCACTGGACCACCTCGACACTTACAAGACCTTGATGCAATTGCACAACGTACCAGACGAAATCATGTGCAGGGCATTCTGAACCACATTAAAGGGGTCTGCCCGACAGTGGTTTGCTAAGCTCTCCCCCTCCTCTATTACCTTTTTTGCCGAGCTTAGCAGATCATTCGTCTCACACTTCATAGGAGGGCGTCGCCACCAGAAGCCAGTTACGCACCTGCTTAGTATAAAGCAGGACCGCGAGGAGAGCCTGAGGAGTTACCTCACTCGTTTTAACGAGGAGGTACTCCAAGTTGATGAACCTGACGACAAGGTGATGATGACCGCTTTCTTGGGTGACCTCTGTTCATCAAGTTTCCTTTTCTCAGTTCTGAAGCGCCCACCGAAGAGCATGCCAGAGCTGCTAGCCAAGGCCCAAAAGTACATAAACG
>CAUOFW020005214.1:0-17075 GCA_963454935.2 Ilex paraguariensis | reverse complement strand
ATATCTATATATATATATATATATATATATATATATATATATATTTAGAGTGTTTAGACTTGTATACTACTCTCTATAGTTTGGATATTGGTCACCTTAGCTCGAGTGAGTTAGAACATGTTCTTTGATGAATAAAAGTGGCTGACCGTTAGGGTAAAAGAAATGTTGAATCTGAGACTTTTGCGTTACCCTACACTTAGACATTGAACCACTCCATATAATCAAACTGTTTTTATACTGATTTCTAGTCATTTCAAAATCTGTGTATTTATGAGTAAGGTTGAGTTATGTGGAGTTTCATGTTGAGTACTTTTAATTAATCGTGTTGAATCTAATGTTAACCCAACCAGATTATTGTGTGGTGTTTCTCTAAATAAATTATCTAAAACTATTCTCAACTCAGCCCATAATCATAGTTTTTGAAAACTAAGAATCCACTAGATCCACAAAATAATAAAAGTAAGTAAAAAAATTCTCTTATTTTAAAAAGATTCATATCAGTACTTGATAAATAATGACACAAATATAATGTTATTCATATAATACTTGTAATATATGTAAATCGTATTAATTTTATGTTATCTGATACTAATACGACCGACTTATTGTCGCGTCTCATTTTGAGTTCATGTTGACAACTAGTCAATTATGACCCAATAATTTCATATCAGGTTCCTGTTCAAAATTGTCATCTTTATTTAGGAGTCTATACAACACATAAACATTTAACCATTACCATAAATATTGTATATTTGTGTTCCTGTACCATATTGCATGAGTCATTCAGACATACACTTTTTTGTCATTTTCTTAGCCTTTATGTTTGTGTGGAAAGAAATCCTAGTAAAGCAAATGAAAGTTCAAGTTTTATGGTTTCTGTAGCCATTATCTTCAATAACTAAAGAACTCATATCAATATGTTAAACTCAACAGAAATCCAAAGATAATTATAACAATTAATTCCCAAGAAAAAAGGATAGCAGAAACAAGCAGATCAGGACACCAAAATGACATCAAATTGAGAGAGAGAGAGAGAGATAGAGAGAGATTAATCTTTGCTAGTTGATGTAATTGCAGTGGCAAAACATGTCAAGAAGTTCAACAATTGTTTTGGCAGCAAAGCCACCAGTCTGCAACAGAACAAAATATATACATGTTTAGCTAATAAGTACACCTGAATATTCCTTGACAAATGAAATCCAAGCCTCATATTGGTCTTTGATTTTTGATTACTTTAAAACATCATGAGAAGAATAAGACTTACTACAAATTGAACTAAACTTGCAGCATGCGGGAAAAAAAACCATCCAGGACAATCTGCTCTATTACTGTTTATGCAGCATGAACTAAATTAAGTATTAATAGGTCAGTTTTTTATTAACCAGTAAAGAACCAAATTTAGGACCTGTTCCACCACCCGGCTTTTGAATATATCAGCCTCATTGAAGGGAAGCCATGTTTGAGGCAAATTCATGGCAGCATAAGCTTCCTCACTTGAGGGTTTGGCCAGAAGATATCACACTTTCCTTAGCTTCAAAAACTTTCAATCCTGTTCTGATGTGATGATTTCTTTTTTTTGTGATATGCATGATAGGTAGGATATGGATTATTGGTTGTCTTTGTATGCTAGGTTACAATGGATATTCATTTTAATCCGAATCAGTTAATGTAACTCTAAGGTCTAAATATTATATGTGTTGTTACTATAGTTGTAGGGTCTAAAACTTAAATGAGATACCTAATTATTGGACTTGGTCAAAGATGACTTTAAAGAATTGTTTAGGGGTAAATTTGAAAATTAAAATTCTTTTCACTTTAGCTGCCTTTTATTGGTGGTATAGATTTTATATAGTTATATATTTTGGAGGTTCCTTGAAATTATTTGAGGTCCTTTTTATTACAACACACCTATTATGGGCAACCTAGTGTCAATCTCAAAAATTTACGGACCAAAAAAAAGAAAGTCTAGTATAATGTAGGTGTAAACCAACTACTGCTTTGCTATCGTTTAAATTTTAATCAATAGCATATATGGATGATTTCAATGTCCTGAATTCAACTATAATTTGAGTTTTCTTGCAAGAGTTGTTTGATGTTCACCCAGTCGTTTGTTAAACTTACCACCCACAGACAAAATTAGTTACTTTAATGTTAAAATTGTCACTAATGTCTCTGATACTGGTTGTTTTTTTTTTTTTTTTGCTTCAGAGTTGTAATTTAGATTCACAAAAGATTAAGCAAGCAGTCTCTTAACTTTTATCTACTCCCAAGGAAGACAAATGTTCGGAAAACTTGTTGATTATCATTGATCAGAAGTGCATGGATAACTATCCAAGTTATAGTATAACTACTAATAGGGGAGAAGCCACTATGAATTCAGAATTTTCTTGCAAAATTTGGTAGTGAGTTATGATTTATTGAAGGGAGTGTTTAATTAATTTTTTGCTGGCGTTCACTCTGTCAACTTTGAAATAGCTGACAAGATGATGATAAAGGAGAGGCCTTTGAAGTAGCTACGTCAAAGTTGGGACTCAGATTCAATGACATGAGACATAGCAGACATGACGTAACAAAGTGGAAACCAGTGGCGTGAAGTTTTTCTCGTTCTTGCTCACTTAACAATCTAAATAAATGCATGTTTTACTTATGAAAATCATACAAATGTCTATTATTAGTGATTGATGAGAATTTCATTATAGCAAACACGTTGGCACTTGCAAAAGAAGTTGTTCCAGATAGATTACATTAGACTCATGAATTCTATGTATATAACAGCTGTAGAACTCTTCTATTGTCTAATCCAATATTATTGTGTTAGTTTGAGACCGGTGAATATACCATGCTTGGCAATGGAGTTGTTGGAATCCTCTCCGAGTCTAGATACAAGTGGGAAAGAAGGGTTCCTCTAACACCGTCGCACTGTGCTCGACTTCTGAATGGTGGCAGGGGTAAAACTGGAGTGACCCGCATTATTGTGCAGCCATCCACAAAGCGCATCCACCATGATGCCCTTTATGAGGACGTTGGTTGTGAAATATCAGATGATTTGTCAGAATGTGGTCTTATTTTGGGTATTAAGCAACCAAAGGTGCCCAGGCTTCGCTGTGATCTACTTCTTAAATGATTAAAGCATCAAACTCCTGTATAACTATCTATTTTGGGTGCAGCTTGAGATGATTCTTCCTGACAGGGCTTATGCCTTTTTCTCCCATACTCACAAAGCACAGAAAGAAAACATGCCTTTGCTTGATAAGGTGTGTTCTTGTTCTGTTCATCGATTCATTGCAGATGTCTTCATGGAACCATGATGATTTTAATTTTGCTGACATTCTCCCTAATGTTTAGATTTTGGCTGAAAGGGCGACTTTGTTTGATTATGAGCTTATAGATGGAGATCATGGAAAAAGGTTACTCACTTTTGGAAAATTTGCTGGTAGAGTTGCAATGATTGACCTCTTACGGGGATTAGGACAACGTATGTTCCACAGCACTCACTGTCATGTGGTGTTTTGGATATCTAGGATGTTTCAATTTTAGTATTTATGGACATTTCTTTTTGATTTAGTTATATTTCGTTTGTGAAAGAAGTTTGCATGATAATAGGAACGTCTCCCTTGATTCACATCTGCATCATATTCCTGGTCCCCTATTCCAGACACCAATGATTTTTGGCTGGTCTCCTTTGATTTAATCAAAGTGACCTGAACTGGATGTGGAAACGGAACTGTTTCTTGGAAACAATGAGGAAAGCCTATGACTTTAAGTTCTTATGAAAAGAACATGTCTATGGACATTTTTCTTCTTTCCTATCCTAGCCTAAAAAAGGGCGTCTACAAATTTATTGTCTCCTTTTATGGACTTTTCAAAGTAAAGCTTCAGTTAGTGTTCTGGATTTGTTATAGTGTAGTATCACTCAATAAGATCGAACTATTTGTTGAGGGATTCTATGGACCATGAATTGCCATCTGTTAATAGTGGTAAACTTATCTATTTTGATTTCAGGGTATCTTAATCTGGGATATTCAACTCCTTTCCTCTCATTGGGTGCATCTTACATGTACTCTTCGTTGGCAGCTGCAAAGTCTGCAGTAATTTCTATTGGTGAAGAGATAGCAACAAATGGACTTCCTTCAGGAATCTGCCCTCTAGTTTTTGTTTTCACTGGTTCTGGAAAAGGTATTGTAATGTTTGGAAATCATAGATGATGCTTTGATGATCTACCTCTTCCATGGTTCTTTTTTCCCAAACTATGAAAACACATCAATGTGATGATTGGCAAGCTGTATTATTGAATAGTGATGTCATATCTGCAGCCCAAGGTTTCCTTTTTTGTGAACAACTTATGCTATGGAAAAATTGTTTCTTCTAAGCAACCCACCACAGCAGTTTCTGTTTATTCACGCTCAAGCATAAGAACATGTGTTCAAGACCTTTTCTGTTAAATGTTATAATCTCACTCCTTTCATGTGCTTTCTACTCCTCCTTTTCGGGTAACACTGCACGTTTGTGTTAGCTTCCCATGGTGCACAGGAGATTTTCAACCTTCTGCCACACACTTTTGTGGATCCCAGCAGACTTCCAGAAGCATTTGGCACGGTAATTGTTGAGATTGTTTTTGAACTAGTTTATACTTGCATCCAGAGTATAATTTGGAATTTCTTTCTTCATTTGAGCTGTCAAGAATGAAGCACTTTGGAAACGCTTTCCATTATCCAAGTTACCCTTAGGAGGATAACTGCCTTCAACCTCTCATAGGCTTGAATGGGAGGGCTGGCTAACCTGATGGATTTTAATGGCAATGCATCTCTGCACTTTGTATCACCTGTTATGAGGATTTTGGAAGTGTACTTATCCAGAGGAAAAATGCGGCGAAGGTCTAGTAGATTTTAATGTTGTTTTGGGTATTAATCTTGTTTGGATATAAGTCCGCCAAGCCAATCCACCATAATAACACTCAAAATCTTATTCTAATTGTACTGGGAACTATTTAGGCCTAAATATCATACCAAAGTAGTTTAGTCTTTTTGTTATGCTCTTATCAAGAAGTACATCTCCAGTGGAAAAAATTCCAACAAGCACATAAAAGGGATGCTCGGATGGGCTTCAAGACAATTGGATCAGCTCCCACGAGGCACAGACGAGTGGCATGTGTTCTTCATGTCTGAGTTTCCATTTCGATGATTGACTTGATACTTTATTTGATTTCTCTTATGTCTTTCAAGAAATTGTCAAATTTTTCTCAGTTGGATAGCAACATTCTGCTACTAATGTTTAGATTCCTTATAATCAGAATTGCTTACAATTTCTTAGGCCAGAGACCATGTTCAATCTGCACAAGCATCAAATCGAGTCTTCCAAGTATATGGATGCATCGTGATGAGTCAAGACATGGTTGAACAAAAAGATCCTACAAAAGTATTTGATAAGGTATATATACTAATTTGTTTGCTTGGGGTTTCTCTTACTGAAACTGCATTTATGCCTTTATGTTGCTTGCTTGCATTGCTGATGATCTGTAATTTTTCATTTTTGCCTTTCTGGTGGGTAAATATGGATTTGCTACGTTGCAGAGCTACTGAGCCTGTTGATCTCTTTAGACTTCTCATGGAACAACACAACTTGAGCACTCAAACATGCAATCAAAATGCTCCCCTAGATCTAAACAAAAAACACAACTACACAACACAACTTGAGCACTCAAAACACACAATCAAAATGCTCACAAGATCTAAGCAAACAATCCTTCATTCTTTTTGACAACTTTTTACCAACTATAACAACTTTTTACTTCATATCGTACACAATAAGAAAGCGCACACACACACACACACTCACTCTCTCCCTCTGTTTGGTTGTTATCAAATGGCAAGAGACTACACCAGTTCCTAGATGGTAGAACAATCAGTTGCTAAAGATAGCTTTCGTTTGTCCTGTGTACAACTAAGATAAAGGTTTGATAACGACAGTTATACATAAAACTATATAAAGTGTGTCATGATATCTATACCTCACTTAATTCACATTCAAAGACCTCCCCTTCCCCCCAAATTCTCCTACCTTGTTGAAAAGTCATTATGCAATCCTAGTTGTCTTGTACACCCTCATGAAAACTTAATCTTTTAGTTAGCAATCATGTTATCTTCAAAGCAATTTGTTACAACCTTTTATTCTTAGGGTTGTTCCCCTGCCCCCGCGGCTAGTTTCTTAGCTTCCCATAATTAACATGGTAATGGTATTTTTACGATGATGTTTATGCAAAGCTGCACATTTTTGATACGTGGTACTGCCCTTGAGTTCATGTGCCTTTTAGGAATTTAAAACCCGATTTCCTACTTAAGTTCTCCGATCCAAATGCCCGAGAGGTTTCTAGTCTCCGGGCACCAAACATTGGAGTTCATCCTAAGGTGAGGCGCAGACACAGGGATTCAATGTAAAAATGGTATATTTATGAGTACAGCTCCCTTTTTTGGAATGGGCCAGTTAATATATTAAATATGTTAGATGTGGTCCATAAAGGTGTCAAAATATGACAAGACCCATTAAGACAATAGAAAATTAGAAGATTTGAATTTTTTTTTAAGTCTCCCATTTCGTAAACGAGTAGACCCAACCCTGATTGAATTAATAAACGAATTAGGTATGGATGAAACCAATCAAAAAAAATATACGACATGCTAAGACTCGACACGAAACAGTTTGACCCTATATGATTGACAGGCTGGCCCAAAATGTTTCTAAAAAATCCACACATTCTCACACCAAAATGTATATGTCACCGTTCCATTCAAATGCAATGGTTGTACTATTTGTCCTTTTCTCATTGACAAGAAGTATCATAGAAAACAATGAATTAGAGCATCTCCAACAAGGTTTTATATTTTAACTATCTAAAAGTACACTTTTTCTATTTTAATTATTCAGCTTCTCAATATATGTTCCAACAAATGTTTTATATTTTAATTAAATATTATTTCTCATATCTTGTAATTTTGTTGGGACTATTAAAATAGAAAAAATAGAGGAAAAGACAAAGAGTGGGCAAGAGAGGTGGAAAATGACAAGAAGAGAGAGAATATATTATAAATTATTTATACATAATGTTACAGTGAAACTCTAAATGTAGAACATCATTGTAGCAAAAATGTATTTTACCTACTCTGAACATTTTTTGTTAGAGTATGTTTTTTGCCGTTGAATAACTAAATTTTAGTTATTTTTGAGTTTTAGCCATTCTGTTTGAGATACTCTTAGGGGAGTAATGAAAGGAAAGGCCATAACACTTCAAGCTTCAGCATTTTATCGATTTGTACTTCAGACTTCAATTTATTCCGCATTTTTTGCATACTGATTCCAAAATTACAGTTTTCCATCAAGAAACTAAAAAATTCAGTCATCTAAGTTCATTTCCTCTTTGAGATTGGTGTGTTTTTTTCTTTTTACTTCATTGGAAGTCATTTATCTCAATTTCATCTGCAAGGATCAATCTCTTTAATAGGTTTGACACATGTATATGCATAAAATGCTAACCCTAACATGTTTATCCATTTTAGGCTGACTACTATGCACATCCAGAACAGTACAGGCCAATTTTCCATGAAAAAATTGCCCCGTATGCATCCGTTATAGGTCAGTGATATTACTATCAATTTATATAAGCCTAACTGCATGAACGTATTGTTGTTATTATGGATAGCCATGTCAATTGTGTTATAGTTAGATCAAGTTGGTTAATTCCATGTTTTATTATAGATATAGTGCCATAATTTTCCTTGTTTAGTAAATTTCTAATCAATTATGTATTTTTGCTAATGTCACTAGCAGTTCAGAACAAGACTACGAATAATAACATTAATGCTTATTGCATATAAAATGTAGAAAATGAACAAATGTTAATGAGTTGTTTATTGAAATATTGACATGTATATAGAGGTCCGATGAGACGATGACAAGTGTTCATCCACCCAAGTAATAGTTCTTGGATTCAAGTCTGAAAACTAGTCTTTGCAAAATGTGGCAAGGTTGTCTACCATTTACCTAATCAGATCCCACCAAAGACAATAGGCTTGTGTGTAATCTTTTACATGTATACACCTTTTTGCAGTGACATCAATGACAATGTAATATTTTGATAGTCTTTTAGTTATAGAGAATTAAAAATCAACAATAGAGTCAAAGCTAAATGAAGAATCCAGCTGAGATACAAAAATTATAATTTTGTTTTGAAATGGTCGAAATGTTTATGTTTCTAAAAAGGCCAAAACGAACTGTGATTGAATCGTAATTCCAATTATTCGAGGTGTTTTGACATGTTTTCACCAATGTTTTGGAATATTTTGAGGTGTTTCAAGATATTTTGGTATATTTCGAATAATATTTTGAAAATAAATTCCCATATTTTTTGTTATTTTTCTTTCTTTTTCTAAATATTTCAGTTTCCTTAGTGACCGAAAATACTGCACCGAAAAGAAATTTTGAACCTTGCCTTAGTAAGTCTTATTCTCTGTCTCTTGATGACACCAGTAAGCTTTTAGATGCCAACCACTTTATACTAAAACAAAATTTGTTTTCTTTTTTCATTGCATCCCTTTCTTGCTTGCAACNTGGGCAAGAGAGGTGGAAAATGACAAGAAGAGAGAGAATATATTATAAATTATTTATACATAATGTTACAGTGAAACTCTAAATGTAGAACATCATTGTAGCAAACATGTATTTTACCTACTCTGAACATTTTTTGTTAGAGTATGTTTTTTGCCGTTGAATAACTAAATTTTAGTTATTTTTGAGTTTTAGCCATTCTGTTTGAGATACTCTTAGGGGAGTAATGAAAGGAAAGGCCATAACACTTCAAGCTTCAGCATTTTATCGATTTGTACTTCAGACTTCAATTTATTCCGCATTTTTTGCATACTGATTCCAAAATTACAGGTTTCCATCAAGAAACTAAAAAATTCAGTCATCTAAGTTCATTTCCTCTTTGAGATTGGTGTGTTTTTTTCTTTTTACTTCATTGGAAGTCATTTATCTCAATTTCATCTGCAAGGATCAATCTCTTTAATAGGTTTGACACATGTATATGCATAAAATGCTAACCCTAACATGTTTATCCATTTTAGGCTGACTACTATGCACATCCAGAACAGTACAGGCCAATTTTCCATGAAAAAATTGCCCCGTATGCATCCGTTATAGGTCAGTGATATTACTATCAATTTATATAAGCCTAACTGCATGAACGTATTGTTGTTATTATGGATAGCCATGTCAATTGTGTTATAGTTAGATCAAGTTGGTTAATTCCATGTTTTATTATAGATATAGTGCCATAATTTTCCTTGTTTAGTAAATTTCTAATCAATTATGTATTTTTGCTAATGTCACTAGCAGTTCAGAACAAGACTACGAATAATAACATTAATGCTTATTGCATATAAAATGTAGAAANTTTCGATTTGTACTTCAGACTTCAATTTATTCCGCATTTTTTGCATACTGATTCCAAAATTACAGGTTTCCATCAAGAAACTAAAAAATTCAGTCATCTAAGTTCATTTCCTCTTTGAGATTNTATCGATTTGTACTTCAGACTTCAATTTATTCCGCATTTTTTGCATACTGATTCCAAAATTACAGTTTTCCATCAAGAAACTAAAAAATTCAGTCATCTAAGTTCATTTCCTCTTTGAGATTGGTGTGTTTTTTTCTTTTTACTTCATTGGAAGTCATTTATCTCAATTTCATCTGCAAGGATCAATCTCTTTAATAGGTTTGACACATGTATATGCATAAAATGCTAACCCTAACATGTTTATCCATTTTAGGCTGACTACTATGCACATCCAGAACAGTACAGGCCAATTTTCCATGAAAAAATTGCCCCGTATGCATCCGTTATAGGTCAGTGATATTACTATCAATTTATATAAGCCTAACTGCATGAACGTATTGTTGTTATTATGGATAGCCATGTCAATTGTGTTATAGTTAGATNACTGAATAATCTGTCTGACATCTATGGGACTAAAATCCAACACTGTATCTGATAACTTTCCAAACCATGCTCGTGAAGATTGTTTCAATCCATACAATGTTATCTGTAACTTGCACACAGTCCCTTGACACTCCACTTGAGCAACAAACCTTGGTGGTTGTTTAATGTAAATGTTTTCCACTAAATCACCATGTAAGAAAGCATTCTTAACATCTAATTGAAAAAAGGGTCGATCAAGATGAGTAGTATCAAAACTCGAATACAAGAGATTTTAGCTACTGGACAAAATATTTCTCCATAGTTAACATCATAGGTCTAAGTCAGGGTTATCTGGATAGTGGGTCAGTTGAGTACATGGTACAAGTACAGGTGCAGGGTACGTTACTTCTTTTAGTGCGCGGTGCGGTGGAGATAAGCTTAGCTGGTACGCTATTTTGGGTCACAGTTCGCTTTGAACTATTTTTCAGGTCATTTTCATTATTACAAAGAATTATATAAATTTATACATTATACATATAATTACTTGCTACTTGTTTTAAACATATAATAATTTGCTCAATCTTATTTTATTTATATATGTATAATGTAAACTTTGATAAAAGCAAAGAGAGAAAGAGAAGAGACAATAGAGAATAATTATATTATAGCATAATAGAAAAATGCATACAAAAGGCCCTTATATAGTAGGGCAACATAAAGGAATAAAAGGACTACACTACCCTTAAGATTAAATATTCTAACTACTCTAACACCCTCTCTCAAACTCATGATGTGCTAGTAGAAAACATCAAGAATTTACCAAGAAGAAAACGAAAGCGAGTAATAGTATGCAATTTTGTGAAAAAATCTACTAACTACATAGTGGAAGAAAGAAAATGGAGGGAGATAGTGCCCAGCTGAAGATGATGACGCACAAAGTGACAATCAATCTCAATATGATTTGTGCGCTCATGAAAGATTGAATTATGAGAAATCTGAATAACACTAGTATTGTCACAANTAGAGGAAGATAGTGCCCAGCTGAAGATGATGACGCACAAAGTGACAATCAATCTCAATTTGATTTGTGCGCTCATGAAAGATTGAATTATGAGAAATCTGAATAACACTAGTATTGTCACAATACATAGGAGTCGGCGCAGGTAACATGATGCCAAGATCAGTAAGGAGCCATCGTAACCAAACTATCTCAGCTACAGTAGATGTCATAGCACGNTGGAGGGAGATAGTGCCCAGCTGAAGATGATGACGCACAAAGTGACAATCAATCTCAATATGATTTGTGCGCTCATGAAAGATTGAATTATGAGAAATCTGAATAACACTAGTATTGTCACAATACATAGGAGTCGGCGCAGGTAACATGATGCCAAGATCAGTAAGGAGCCATCGTAACCAAACTATCTCAGCTACAGTAGATGTCATAGCACGATATTCAGCTTCAGCAGATGAACGAGAAATAACAGTTTGTTTCTTCCTTTTCCAAGAAACAAGAGAATCGCCAAGGAAAATACAAAAACCTGTAGTGGACTTACGATCCATAGAGTCACCAGCCCAGTCAACTTCAAAATAAGCCCTGAGTTCCATAGAAGAAGAGAAGGAGAATAACAAACTCTGGTGTAGAGTACCTAAAAGATACCGAAGAATACGAAGAACCGCAGCCCAGTGAACAATGGTGGGTGAGGTAACAAATTTNGTAGAGTACCTAAAAGATAACGAAGAATACGAAGAACCGCAGCCCAGTGAACAATGGTGGGTGAGGTAACAAATTTGCTAACAATATGAATAGCATAGGAGATATCCGGACGAGTGACTGTAAGATATACTAAACTCTCAATAATAGCACGATAGAGCGTAGGGTCAAACAGGGGAGTACCATCAGAAGAAGAGTAACGAACATTGAGCTCTAAAGGTGTTTCAACTGTCCAATTATCTGATAAACGAGCTCGTTGAATAACATCTGAAGCATACTTAGACTGAGAGATAAGATATTCTTTACGAGAGGATGCAATCTCAATACCCAAAAAATATCTAAGCTGCCCCAAATCTTTCATCTCAAAATAGTCCTGCAACTGGATTTTCAATAAGCATATATGCCAGTAGTGTCATCATCCGAAATAATTATATCATCAACATATAGTAAGAATAATAGAACCTGAGGAAGTAGACCGTAAAAAGATAGCAGAATCATGGTCACTGGAGTGAAAACCCAAGTCATAAATAACCGAAGAAAATTTGTCAAACCATGCCCTGGGAGCCTGTTTAAGGCCATATAAAGCTCGGTGAAATCGACATACTTGACCAGGATTATGAGACAATCCAGGAGGAGGAGTCATAAAAACCTCTTCACTTAAATCTCCATGANAAAATCATGGTCACTGGAGTGAAAACCCAAGTCATAAATAACCGAAGAAAATTTGTCAAACCATGTCCTGGGAGCCTGTTTAAGGCCATATAAAGCTCGGTGAAATCGACATACTTGACCAAGACTATGAGACAATCCAGGAGGAGGAGTCATAAAAACCTCTTCACTTAAATCTCCATGAAAAAATGCATTTTTCACATCCATCTGAGACAAATTCCGTTAGCGAATGGCAGCAACTGCAATCACAGTGCGAACAGTGGTCATCTTTGCAACAAGGGCAAAAGTCTCTTCGTAGTCTATACCATACTCCTGAGCAAAACCCTTGGCTACTAATCAAGTTTTATACCTTTCCACAGGACTATCAAACTTGGTTTTTATCTTATAAACCCACCTACAACCAATGGAGCGTTTACTAGGTGGTAAAGGCACTAGTTTCCAAGCTCTGGTCTTATGTAAGGCAAACAACTCCTCTTCCATAGCCTATTTCTAAAGTGGATCAAGTAAAGCCTCCTTGTAGGAGGTGGGTTCAGATAAAGAGTAAATAAAAGTAAAGAAAGAACAAAAGTTAGGAGAATAACAAGTGTTACTCCAATCAAACCTGTCTGGACATTTGCGAGAGCGCTGAGGATAGCGCAGAGTATGATCCACATTGTCTAAACCTGATTAGGTGGCAGGAGAAGAAAGGGGNTGTTTCTAAAGTGGATCAAGTAAAGCCTCCTTGTAGGAGGTGGGTTTAGATAAAGAGTAAATAGAAGTAAAGAAAGAACAAAAGTCAGGAGAATAACAAGTGTTACTCCAATCAAACCTGTCTGGACATTTGCGAGAGCGCTGAGGATAACGCAGAGTATGATCCACATTGTCTAAACCTGATTAGGTGGCAGGAGAAGAAAGGGGAGACACCACATCTGTAGAGGAGATAACTGAAATCGTGCGAACATATGTATGCACAATATGAGGACGAGTGATGGGTACATCAGAAACAGTCATATCACCAACATAAGTGTCAGACGGAACATCAGCCAAAAATGGGTCAATATAAATGAGATCAGATTTATGCAAATGTGAAAAACTAGATGGAATAGAAAAGAAAGGAATATGCTCCATAAAAATAACATGACGAGAGAGATAGAGTTTGTGTGAAACAGGATCATAGCAATGTTATCCCTTTTGACCCTCACCATAACCAAGGAAAACACATAAAGCTGAACGAGCAGAGAGCTTAGTACGAAGAACACTAGGAAGCCAAACCAAATAGGTACACCCAAATACATGCAAAGAGAAATAATCAGGTGGCTTACCACATAGTTTTTCAAATTGAGAAAGTTCAGAGGTGATGACAGTGGGAATAGAATTAGTCAGATGGACTGCAGTAAGAACTACTTCCCCCCAAAAAGAACTTGGGACATTTGCTGACAGTAAGAGAGAGCATGATGTCTCCATAATATGTCGGTGTTTACGCTTTGNAAAGTTCAGAGGTGATGACAGTGGGAATAGAATTAATCAGATGGACTGCAGTAAGAACTACTTCACCCCAAAAAGAACTTGGGACATTTGCTGACAGTAAGAGAGAGCATGATGTCTCCATAATATGTCGGTGTTTACGCTTTGCTACACCATTCTGTTCAGGTGTATTAGTACAAGTAGATTGTCAAACAGTACCATCAGATTTTAATAGATCACGAAAAGAGTTGAAAGAATATTCTCCTCCTTGATCACATCGAAAATATTTAATAACAGATGAATATTGAGTACGTATCATAGCACGAAAAACAGTGAATACAGAACAATGTTTCATAAGATAAACCCAACAAAACCTAGTATAATCATCAATGAAAGAGACATAATATTTTGATCCTCCTTTTGTGGGAGTAGGAGTCGGTCCCCAAACATCATAAAAGGTACAAGTGAGCTAGTAGAACTTTTATTAAAAGGTAATGCAGTAAATTTAGCTAACTTGTATCCACTACAACTAGAAATATCATGACACTCTAAATTACCCAAATTCCCAGTAGAGGCTAAAAATTTTAAACGAGAGTAGGACACATGACCAAGACGAGAATGTCACAAATAGAAACTAGAAGACTGTGGACTTAAATGAAAAGAAGATATATCAACAGGAGAAGCAACAATGTCAGAATATCTAACTCGTCTAACACATACAATCCTCCCTTTCTATTGCCTGTCCCAATCAGTTTCTTAGAATGTGGATCTTGTACAATACAACCAGAAGAGAAAAAATGAACTGAAAATCTAAAGTCAAATAGTTGACTGGCTGAAATTAAATTTATGGTAAGCTGTGGAATATAATAAACATCAGGAAGTGTTAGATGCGGAGAAATTATAGATCCAACACCAACCAATGACATTTGTGTACCATTAGCTGCAAGCACAGAAACAAATAGAGGAGAAAAGGTAGATGCAAATAAGGAAGAATCACTAGTCATATGATGGATAACACCTGAGTCAAAGATCCAGTCGGTTCGAGATATACCTGAAGGACTAGAAGTGAATGAACCTATAGAAGGTGAGATGGAGAGAGTATTAGGCTGTTGACGAAGCTCCTGCAATTGATCAACAATTTTAGTCAATTTTAAACTAATTGACAGATGAGAGCCAAAATTGTCGCTCGCCAAAAATAACAATCAAATTAACGGAAACAATTTCAAATCACTAAGTCCAACTGAAGTTCAAAGGCTCAGCAAGAATAGAAGCCAAACTAACCTAACAATTACAGCCTAATGGAAAATCAAAGTCCCAGCTAGAGAACAATAGCCAATCAATCAGTCCAACAACCCAAACAACAAATATCAAACAACCCAATAGCCTAAAGTAATAAAGAAGAACAAAATTCCAGCTTAGCCCAAACTATCAGTAACTGCAATCACAAAGCAACGAACAGACCCAAAGCAGAACAACGACAAAACCAAGTAGGCAACAAAGTCTTTCAGCAAGCCGAGGAGAGAAGAATATTCAAAATCAGCAACAACGAAGCAACAGAGCAATAACCGAAGCTAAAATTTTACACAAGCTCACAACCTGTATGGCCCACCAATCGCTCACACCCACAACCAACAAACCAACAATTAATAGATCAAAGAACANCAATAGAAATAAATAACTTGTAATTTAAATTAGTGTCTTTTTTGCCACACCTGCTAATTATGGAGTTTCTGAATCATATGTCAACCACCAATCAATAGCATCCATGGTCATAACATCTGTTTGAGTAGCCACCATAACATAAAGACCATTTTGCGAGTGAAAATGTGCATACTATTCTCGCAATTGTTTTGTTTTTTCTACATCTTTTGTTATCTTTTCAAAAGTTTTCATAACACCTATTATGACCTCCCTATCTTAATTTGGAGTTTTCCTAACTGTACCTCCTAGTGCTAGCTTAATAAGATATTGGGTATCATAATACCATGGTATTAGTGCAAACCCAAGACAATGCAAAAAAATATTCATCTTCTCCAATCTATCAAGCACAATTTTTTCAATCTAGAAAAATTTATCAACGTGTTTTTCATCCCTCATAATATCTTTTATTTCACCAAGCATACTATCCATCTTTTCATAAATCTCTCTCATTTTTTGACCTTCCCCATCACAAAATTTAATAAGAAAAAATATGGGCTTTGTGATACTTATAATATTCTCCACATCCTCCCAAAATTCTTCACTAATAAGTCACTTCAACAAAATATAATGCGATGCAAACCTAGTGTTAGCCACTTTTAATAGCTTCAATTTAGACTAAGCCCTAAACATAGTCAAAACATGTGTACGATTCAAAAAATATTTAACAATAGACTTTCCTCTTTTATAAGTATTTCTAAACCACTCAAATTCCTTTGCAAAGTCTTTAAAAATTAGATTCAGAGTATGAACAACATAGGAGACCAAAATATGTTTTTGTGTACCTTTTTCATCTCTTTCTCCGTAAGTTTACAATTTGTTGCGTTATCGGTCACTACTTGAATGACATTTAGTGGATCTACTTCTTTGATGCCTTTCAATAAAAAATCAAGAATTGCTTTACCAGTTTTTTCTATCCCCAAAAAATCCTTAGTATATAAAAACATAACTCCACGACTATTTGCAGCAATGATATTAATAAGTGGTTGATGCTTCACATTAGTCCACCCATCTGAAACAATGGATATCCCTTTAGAAGACCATGTATCTTTAACCGAAATCAAATCTTTTTCCATACTTCTTTTGCACTCATGCAATAATATAGTTCTTCTTTTTTATAGTTGGGAGCCTTGTAACTTTTAGGTCCTCTATTTATAGCTGAAATCATCTTATTGAATTGAGAATTTCTCAACACATTGAATGAGATTCCATTAGCATATAATCCCCTCATGACTTTCAAGTCAACCATATCTCGATCCATTATTTTGAATGCATCTTTAATTGATCCCGTCGTCTGTAAAAGTTGCCGCTTCATCAATGTAAAATTTTTCTGGGATGAAGAAACTCATATTTTTTGTCTTTTGTACTCTTTCTTACAATTTTGCATATTCAGTTAAATTATTCATCAACGCTTGACACCGTTTAATTTATGCTTTATCTCGGGTGGNTGTCTTTTGTACTCTTTCTTACAATTTTGCATATTCAGTTAAATTATTCATCAACGCTTGACACCGTTTAATTTATGCTTTATCTCGGGTGGGGCACCAAAAAAGTGGTAATGCATTTGAGTATACGAACTTG
>CAUOFW020005213.1:0-28022 GCA_963454935.2 Ilex paraguariensis | reverse complement strand
AAGCTCATATATGACCTACCCTAAGCTCCAAAACCATAGCTCAAATGGTTGCATCACCACTATCTCTCTCGTCGCATCGGGGCATCTCTAGATCTGAATCTATTTCATCTGGCCACCACTTCGATTACCGATAATCTGCTTCCCCTTCAGCAAATTCCTAAGTCTCCCAACTCTACGTGCAACTACTCCCATGATAGTCTATTGGGTCTCCTCAATGCTCTCTATCCTTCCATCAATCGCATCAAGCCTCTAAGAAGTAAGTCAATGATGCTCAAGCATGGTGCGTTCAACCCTATTCATCATATCAACAAGTGATGCCATCTAGGGTGCAAGGATCTCAAGATGTACTAGTGAGCGTTACTCCTCAACCACTATAACATACTCAGCCTGGGCTTGACTCTGCTTCATCGAACTCTTGTTCAAGGCCCATAGAACGATCTCAGAACCTCGTTCAATTAAAAGCTTTAGCTTGCAAAGCCTTACCACATAGAAGGTTTTAGACCTCCCTCTAGTCAAGATTTAACTTGCGAACTCAAAACACTTGGAGAGTTTTTGAAACCTTAACAGAAAATAATCTTTGGACCTCGCTCAAATACAAGTGTAGCCTACTTTAACACTTAATGCTTTAAGAAACCATGTTCGTCCCTGTGGACGGTCATCAGAATTTATCCTAAGGAAATTTTGAAGACTCAAAACTTAAAAAAAAAAAATAAGAGATATATCCATTAATAAAAGCATGGTTGGTTACAAGGAACAAAATAAAGGAGGCCCTAAATATTTTACAGTCAGATCAGCCTCCTTAATCCTTTGCAGCCAGATCAGCTTCCTAATCTACATACCTGGCCTCTTCAACACTCTCCATCTCCTCAACACCATCACCCTCCTTGTCTTCCACTTGCATGATATCGAAATTGATATCCAAGAATTAGGCTGAGTCTTGAACTCGGAAGGCCTCATATCCACCAAAGTAGCACTAACCCATTGCAAGAAGATAGTCTTCCCCATCCTTGTACTTGGTCACTATTTTCTCTTCCCTAGCCACTATCTCGTTCTTGTTCTCGTTCTCGCTAAGTGCTAGAGTCAGTGTAGAAACCTTCTCCTTCAAATCCTTAGAGCGCTCCATCTCCTTTATTAGGGTTTTCCCAGATCTGGAAATCGATGCCAAGGCATCTGCCACTTTCTTTGAGAGAGAATCTCTCTCTTTCATGACCTTTTTCTAACAAAGAATCGTTTTTAGTAAGATCAGCCTTTAGAGAGGCCTCCAACTTACAAAGCTTAGAGATCAGAGCTCTTGAGGCCTGGTCGCTCACACTTAAAAAGGAGAGAAGCTTGGCCAACTGCAAATATCACATAAAAATAGTTATTAAGCACGTAATAAAAAAAATGAATCATGGGGATAAAAATAATAATATATATGTACAATAATATATACCTCATTCATTTTTTGGCAAGCCAAAGCATGGACCTCAGGAGGACCTAGGTCCTTCAATTTCTCCACGACATCCCTAGAAAGTCTGATTTGAACCCAGGCCACAGGTTTCTCTGGAGTACAGAATGCTTAGTTCTCTAGAGTACCATGAACTCTAAGGTAGCCTTTTGAGAGGCAACATAATGCTTAGTTGTCCTGGCCTTTTCTAAAAGGTCGATGATTAGAGTTTTATCTCCAACAGGCCTTGTCACCACTGGAGTAACGGTCTCTGGAGTCTCACCCAAAATCCTGACTTTGGGGGTCGACAATATCATCCCTTTCAGGACTTTCACCTTCTTAGATGGGGGACATCCCCCCTCAACAGAGATTTGGCCCTTAGAGCCATGGCAGTCTCCTTGCCCAAAGGCCGACCAGTCACCCCTAGCACAAGAAAGAAAAGTTAAAAAAAAGAAAAAAAAAAGGGTTAAAAATCCCAAAGAAAATACGAAAGAAGAGCTTACTCTTCTCCTCGGCCATTAAGAGTTTGAAATCGTGATAGCTAAATTTGACGGTGCGATCAACACACTTCAGCAAGTCCTCACTATGGTTTGTCCTAGTTTCTGCAAAAGAAAAGAAATAAGTCAAAAGAAAGAGCGGATAACAAAATTACAAATGAAAAAGAAACCGAAAAGAGGGAACTGACCAAAAGAGACTGAGACACCCCCTGTTCTGGGAACTGAAGCACTATCTCCGAAGTGTCCCCCCTCTGAGCTAAACTCCCAATCTCCAGACAAGAAGAAGTACCGAGGCTTCCAATTCTTGTTCAAATCAAGGAGACCTAAAAAAAGCTTGGATATTCCCAGTTGTGTACTTAGATAAAAATATCCCTTATGGGTACACTCTTTTACTTTATAGCAACAAATAAACTCCTCTAAAGTAATCAAGTGATGCCCCCCATTACTTAATCTCCATAAAGCCATCAAACCGATAAGGGTCTTCTAGGCAATAGGAACCAATTGGCAAGGTGACAGACTCAACTAGGACAACACAAACCTAATGAAACAAGGAATTAGGAACTGAAAGGCAGCCTATAGGGCTGACTTAGGAAAATAGAACTCACCATGCGAAGGGGTACAAGCCCTTTCATAGGCATAAGGTAATCTTACCTTCACAAAATCCGGTAAGTTAGACCAACGTCTCACAGAACCTATAGTGTCCTCGGTATATCGACACTCAATTTCATGGGCCTCTCAAAGGCAAGACCTATCGAAGGATGGGAAAAAGACCGTTCAGAGCCTTCTTCCCCCTGACCCATGGATTCAGTTCCTATTGAATCCGCATCTGGATTAGACAAACCTACGATTGTGTCCCGCTACCTCTATCAATCATAATATTGATAGTAGAAGGAACAATAGAGCCTCGACGCTTATGAATGGCTTTGCCGATCTCCTTAGGAGAACCTTCTAAAAGCAGACGCCTAAATTCAAGAGTTTCGAGAGGAGGCTTATCAGGGGGGATCTGGGGGGTTGTATGGGCTAACAACACTCTTTGGTTCGTTGTCACTATATATAAGAATGGCTCAACGTTCATAAAGAAGAAAATAAATGGAACAATACCAGAAGTCGGGAAGTTTTGCTATAAAAGACAAAAGTGAAATAAAGGAAGAAGAGAATGAAGAAGATGGAATGAGGTATTTATGCACTCCATCAAGGAGCCAAATTCGTTTAATCCAATGGAGAGAAGCTTACGATTCGAAAGAATAAAGGAAACGTGACAAGTGAAAGCAGTTAAGACCAAGCATACATGACTTGAAAAGACAGCACCATAAATACGCCTCGAAAACCAAGTAGGCGACAAAAACCGTCTCTTCAAAATCCAAGAAAATTTCAAAAAAATAATCATTGTAAAAGTCAAAGACGAGATCCAATGAAACCAAAGTAAAATAAATAAATTCCCAATCAACCTTAGGGATTATAGAAAATCGAGGGACTATTGATGGATATAATCCAGACAACAAAACATAGAGTCCAGACCTCGGAGGTCCCTTCTCGGTCTCCCTAAGGACATCCAAAAAACATCAACCATCACCTACATGATCTCGAGTAGGGAATATCTAACACGTGACATCATACACCTGACATCCTATATGGGCTTCAAGAGAGCTGACACATGTCAGTAAGCAAGGCTCTTGCATGGGAATAACTTTACACACACACAAACCAAGAATGATTACCCCTAATCATTACCCTTGAAATGAGGTTCACACTCAACCTTCATTATAAAATCCCTCTTAAATGAAGGGTTAAAGGTAAGAAACAAAGTAACACTTTAAAAAAATACTCTCTCTCTCTATCTTTCCTTTTATCAGAAATGCCATGTTTTCTATAAGTTATTCTAGGGAACAACCTGTTAAACTAACTTAGGCATCTAAGGTGGTTTGGCTGGGACCACACTGATCCCTTACTCTTGAACTTCCTTGGCAGGACCAAAGTCATTCAGTTGCTGCATCCCAAACATTGGGCACCAAATTCATAACTCCACAACTACCCTTCAACATACCAGTCAAATTACTAATAAATCCATCAGAGATGATGGTTTCCATGGTGATAGCTAGAGTGGAAGTGGTGGTGGGATAGTAAAAATGGGGTGTTGCTAATGGTGGTAGTGGTGGATGTATTCATGATGACAGAGAATGATGGTGGAGGTATTGGTGGTGCCAGAATGTTGGTAGGGGTTGGGGAAGGAGGCTTTCTGGTGAAGTAGATTTGGACTTACTATCGTGAAATGTGGTAATAAGTAATACCACCTCATATTTGGGAATGACTAATCCAATATTTATAGGACTAGGCATTTCATGTTAATGAGAATGTATTTTCATTACTATAAGCTAAGCATTGGAATGTGCATTACTTAATAATGATCATTTCATTCACATACCAAAGTCAAAAGTGACATTAGTTAACAATAAGTTGGAATCAGACTTTTCTAAGAGAGACGTTAATTTGGTATGTAATCAACTTAATGTGAGAAAATCTTTAATCAGCTATTTGATATCAATTAGATAAAAAGTGCTCCACCATTTTCTATGATAAGAATATGGAATATACATTTTGGAAAACTTGATGGCAATTAATGGAAGGCTAATGGTACTTTGATCTGTTAAATATTTTAAAATTTTTGCTTTGTCCTCTCAAAGATTAAAAGTCTCATGTTGGATCACGAATTTCTTTAAATGATAATAATGTGCCCCTTTTTAGTCGAAATGGGGACATATATTTGTTAAAAAATGGATAAAAAGAGACAAAGTAAAAATTTTAAAATCTTTTAAGAAGTGAAATTTCATTTACCCTTTAAGAAATTGCATATGGTTAATTGGAGAGACTATGGCAAACTATTGTGGAGGTTGACCGATGATAATTCCTTATTTTTGGCAACAATTGATTTTTCATATCTCTCTCTTGGGGTTGTATTATTTCCCATTTTTGGATTTTCCCCAACCTTCTTGGGTATTCTCTAATCTCTTAATAATATAGATGCATTAGTTCGGCTATAATATTGATTTACTATGATACTAATACATGGTTTTATGTGAAGAAAAAAAATTGTGTAAGTATATTTTTTTTCTCTCTTAGATGATGGATAAAACAAAAATAAGTAAAAAGTTCAGGCCATAAAAAATTCCATGTAGTGATGATGACGTTGTTCAACATTTCTAGTTTTCATACATGGGACATGATGACTTGTAGTTGTAAAACAATCGACCTTAGAGGTTGCTTTGCAAGCGTTGGACGTACCCTTAAAAATAGGAGAAATTGTACAAAATCCTAACTTCTAAACTGGTCTTATTCAAATAGAATTTCAATCATTTTCAATGTTAATTCTCAGTCATTCAAGAATAAATAATTAAATCTTACTCCCTCTTTTAGATGTGCATATATTATGTGGCCTCTATACAACGAGGATTAGTGATTCAATAATTCAAATATTGTTCTATCACAAATGGCGTGCAACACAAACCTTATTATTTATTCAAGGCAATTGTGTGATATAAGATCATGTAACAAATTTAAATATGGATAATATTTTCTTAAGTGTACTTCAAAAATAATTACAATAATTATAAAAATTTAGAATCATTATTGAAAGAATTGTCATAAAGTTTGAGTTTTGCGCATATTGATTTTTGGGATAATTTTAATTTTTGAGTCATTTAAGCTTGATAAGGATAATTGTAAGTCCCCATACTATAGTTAAATAAGAATAATATTATCTTAATAGTTCTCCTAAGATAAATTAAAAGATGATAGAAACTTTGAATTATTGTTGAAATAGTGACCTTGAAGTTTGAATTCGTGCATAATTGACTTTCGAATCAAATTTAGTATTCCTAGATATGATTTTCGACCCTTGAAAGCTAAGAGAAGTTGGGAGAGAAGAAAATGGGCAAGATCTTGGAATATTAGCATGTGGGAATCACATCAAAACACTTTAGGAACGATTAATTGCATATTAAGATAGATTTTCTTTCTCAAACTAATTCATTGAGATTAGAGCTATGTAATTAAAATTTTTTCATCTCTATTATGATATAAATAATAGATCCACAATGTTTTCTTGTTTTTTAGAACCTGCAATTCGTTTCTTGAACAAAATATATGAATTTCTTCTAAGATTTATTTGTTCATGATGAAAAAACCCTAGTTCTTGATTATAATCTTGTCTATGTGATACATCTATAATGCTTTTATATTCCTTTTAAATATCTGTTTCAATTCGTGAATAATTCAATGATCTATATCCAATTACATGTTTTACATCCAAAAAGTATATGTTCTTAGTTAAAACTCTAGATCTTGAATATTGTGAGCATGAAGATTTCTTTCTATGATCTCTTACATATTTTACTCCGATTATTATTTTACTTGAGAATTGTGAAATTATGTTTTTTGGTGTGTGTGGTTTTGTGGAAAATGTAGGCTAGTATACTATTCTTATAAATAATTTGTCAATGCTGAATGAGTCAGTAGATGGCCTTCCTAAAGAGTTGTAAGTGATATGATCTTGCGAAATTGATTTGAGATGGTTTGTGTTTGTGGTGGGTGAACAAGATAAAATTGGTGTGTAGATTCATGCTAGCCTACCTACGTACATAAAATACTACGTTTTGAAATGTGGGATTTGCAAATGATTATAATATGCTATGAGATTTATTGTTTTATATTGTAAATTTGATATCGTTATTAAATTTCATTGTTTTACTTCAAATTTTATGTATGTATTTTACAAATTGAGATTACCTATTTTATGTTTTGTAAACTTTGTCTAGGTTTTGAAGGTCTTTCTACTAAGCTTGTTTGCTCATCTTACAATATAAATATTTCTCAGATTTTGGACTTGAAGAGGATACCACATTAGATGAGCAGATTGATTTCGATACTGTGGTGGATTAGGATTAGGATCCAGATTTGGAGGCTTGGAGATGCTTCTTTCTAATTTAATTTTCTAAGATTTGGTTAGGAGACAATGTTATGAATATTTCTTATTTATTTAGTTGCAAGATACTATTTTGGTTTTGAGATATAAGTTTGAGACGTTATTTATGTTTTATTGAAATTGGTTTAGTTTTTTCTTCATTAATGAATAATTTCATTATTTAATGATGACTTTAGTATGGTCTCATGGTTTAAATGATTTATAGTTAGTTAATGCCTTGAATGTAGAAATTGGGTCTTATAGTAACTAGATAGATTTCTCAAAATTTTTAGGTCAAAATAATGTTACAATTGAATCTGGGATGTCGCAAAACCTTGGGATAAGCATTTGACTTGTATAGCGGTCCGATGGGGGAGATGGTAATTTTGGTGTTTGAGGTACTTTAATTTTTAATAGATCAAGAATGGTTATTGATTGAGATATTGATGACTCAAAGTGAATCTAAATTGTTCCAAGATCACTTAAGATGGTTTTAGATGTTGAAGTTTAATAGTTTCGAGGTGTTCCAGGGTTTAAAGATAGTATGGCCATAACTTTCATTCTGATGTTTGATTGAGGTAATTCCTATTGCATTGGAGAGAAGATATCAAGCTCTATAAAAGCGTATTTCATAAAAATTTCGTGAAATTGGCCTCTAACAAGGTCAAACTTTGGACGGAATTTTGGGATAGAAAGTCACCCATGTATGGATGGAAAAAGAGCACGTCCGAATGCACTTCTGCCATTGGCAAAGATTTGGGTCCGTCCGGAAACAAAAATCCATGTTTGGACATGCATGTAAACTCAGCCTCAATCAATTTTCAACGTTTTGCAACCCTAACGTGCTTAGGAGAAATCTAGAGAGATGAAAAAAGACAAAGATAAGGAGATCGGGTCATATTTTAGTGGTATTAATTATAGGAAATCACATAAAGCACTTTACAATCAATTTTGTACGGAATCAAGGTAAGATTTCTTTTCCTTTCTTATTCATTGAAGCTAGGTCTATTATGTATGTGATTTTTAGTCGAATCTATATACATACTATAGATCTATATCTATTTTGAATTTCTTATAAAAATATAATTTTTTTTGTTAGAAAACTACCTAATTTACATCTCATGTGCGTTTTTAGTCCGTAAACCCTAGACTTTTGAAAATGCCAAATTGAGATTTTTTTTTTTTTTGTGATCTTATGCAAGTTTTGATTGAAATTTCTCCTACTTTAAGAATTGTGAAAATTGTTGTTTGTGGTATCCATGATTTGTTTGACAAACATGATTTAAATCTTTTGTATTGGTAGGCATGATGAACTTCCAAGCATTCAAATATATATCACATAGTGTTCAGATGATTTTCTTACCACGAAGGTTTTGAAGGTATTCTATCACTCATAGTGGGGTGCTAGTAGCTTGCTGGGTTCCAAACCACTGTTCATTCACATTGGTTTAAGAGTGAGGGTTAGTACACTACTCCAATAAAAATTTTGTTTAATACTAATGCATCAATATAAATGCTTTTAAAACGATGTGGAGATTGATTAGGATGGTTTGTGTTTGTGGGGAATGGACCAGCTATATTTCGGTATGTGAATTCCTACTAGTTAATCTGCGTACATAAGATATTTCTGTTATAAACATTTCATTCTCTGAATGATCCATTCAATGATGAAATTCTTTACATATATCTAAACTTGAGATTGTTATCATTGTCACGTGATTTACTTCAAAAGTTATCTATGTTTATTTTGTAAAATTGAGACATACCTTTTTTTTATATATTTCTAAATATTGTTTAGATTTGAGAAAGTTTATCTACTAAGCTAATTGTGTTTACCACTTATGTTTACCATTTAATTTAACATTTTTCATATTTGGGTGTTGAGTTTGATACCACTATACGTGAGCATGCGGATTTGGATTTCGAAGTGGATCAAGGTTTGAATCCAAAATTTGAGGCCTAGTGATGGAGGATTTGATTTATTTTAGTATTTCTTTTGATGTTGAGAATAAATTATGGTTTGTTGTTATTAAAGTAGGTAGATATAAGTTTATTTTTTAATAGTATTAAGGTATTTGGGTTAGACCCTTTTTCATGGTTGAATTATTATTTTTGGGATATTTTGAGATTCTTAGTTAAATAATGTTAGATATTGTTGTTTTGACACATTGAATTGTATTATTAGGCATGCTCTCATGATTTTAAAGATTATTAGTTAAATCGTGCATGTCTATGAAAATGGGGCATGACATTGCAGCTTCATCTTCTCCAACATATTATAATTTAGAGAGAGAGAGATTTTAAAAAAGTGGAAAGTGTGTGTGTAGGTCCGGCTCAAAAGAATTTGGGGCCCTAAGCAAAAATTTTAAACGGGGCCCCTTACGAACTTATTCTAAATATGTGTTATTTTTATGGCTATGCTATTTTTTCAATGAACAAAGTGTGTTTATGCTTTGGCTATTCTATTTTTCAATACATTTTGAACTTAAAATTAAAAAAATGATATATATATAGAGAGAGAGAGAGAGAGGGGGAGGGAGGGAGAGATGTTGGCATGATTTGCCTATGTGAATATATTTGTACAAGCCTTAATTATGGAGAATAATTGGATTGACAATAAATGAAGAGAGGGTGTGATCTTTTTTGTGAGTGATGTCAAATGTAACTGTTGCGTTGGTGGGAGAGTGTAAAATTTTAAAAAGAGGAGAGAGAATTAGATTTTATATTCTTTTGGGCCCTTATTTCATATTATTCTTGAGCTAGATTAACCCATAATATAAAGACCAAAAATATAATTTGGGGCCCCTCATTTTTTGGGGCTCTAAGCAAGCATTTCACTTGCTTATGGTTTCAGCCGGCCCTGTGTTTGTGTGTGTGGTTGTGTCTGTGTCTATGTGTATGTGTGAGAGAAAAGGGTTATTTGGTGATTGTAATATGACTATCCAAGAATATAGTTATTTATCTAAGAATAAGATTATCAAATCTATGGATAACAAATCTACAAAACTTATTTAGGCCAAAAAACCTTAGGACTTGGTGGTAGGTTGAAGGAACCACCTTCATCTCGTGCAACTAGGTTCATCCCTTGATGGCGTTGTAAGCGAGTTGGTATCCACAACTAAAATTTTTGTCATTGTTCCAATCGGGTCAACTCGGACGGGAAGGGTTATGGCTCCCTTCGATAAGACCATCTTTCCACTGAATCCTACTAGTGGAGTGCCCACAGGCTTCATATCCTTGACTTTCAAATTGAGCTTTTGGAACGATCCCTTGTACATGATCTCGGAGGAACTCCCTTGATCTATCAAGACGATTTTCACATCAAAATTTGTTATCCGAAGAGTAACGATGAGCCCATCTGGGCATCCGATCTTAGGCTTCTTGATGACGTGTTTGATGGTGCTATGGATATGGTAAATTTCTCTAAACTGCGGGGCTTTCTGTATGGAGCCCTGCTGCCTTATTAATTGCCATGTTTGAAACAGTAGTGGTATGAATAACGCTAATTACTCTTGTTGCGCGTTGTTCCTGACCATGCTTGGCATCCTTCTTAGATTCTAGCTCCGTCTTTGTTTTCTCCTCGTCAACAAACTGTGCTAGATGTCCGACTTGGACTAACTCCCCCAAATGCTTTTTCAGCAATCGACAATTCTCGATCATGTGTCCAACGTTGTGGTGGTTGGAACAATGAAGATTGGGGTTTCTTTTTTTAAAGCATTCGACAATTCTGGATCATGTGTCCAACGTTGTGGTGGTTGGAACAATGAAGATTGGGGTTTCTTTTTTGAGGGTCCCTGCTGAGTTTGTTAGTCCATCTAAAGTATGGTTGTCTTTTAATTTGGGATAGTATTATGTAAATTGGTTCTTTGAACATAGTGTTTACCCCGGGAAAAGGGACCATGGCAGAAAACTATCATTTTTCTTTGTTGTTGTACCGCTTGGGGCTTTCTGGCTGTGTTGTGATCGTGCAGCAATTATGGTGAATAGTAAGGAATCAAACAATTAAGAAAGCAGGAGAAAATAACACACAGAGATTTACGTGGTTCGGAAATGTGCCTACATCCACGAGAGCGAGCGGCCGTTCTTTTCCATTATAGAATAGGGTTACATCTTAAGTATTTATATAACCCTAATATGGACGTATTTACAAAAATACCCCTGTACCGTACCGCGGGGGCACCCCCAACTAATCAACGTCCCCTTTATTTAAATCCCACTCCGGCATCTGCCTCCTTGCCATTATGCACACAGCAAATATGAGCCACACATACTCTAACAATCTCCACCTTGACAAATATTCACCCCTTAGGAAAAAAAAAAGAGAACATGTATTCGGGAACTCCACCGAGGACGCTGAGTTGAGGCATCTCCCATCTAGCAACTAGAGACATTAATCAAGTCCAAGCAGTGCTTGAACTTGTCTGTAGTAACAGGTTTTGTCAACATATCTGTTGCATTCTCAGAAGTGTGAACTTTCTCAAGTAATAGTTCACTAGAAGAAACCAGTTCCCTGATCTTATGAAACCTCACATCTATATGTTTGGTCCTCGCATGATACACCTGGTTCTTTGCCAAATAAATGGCACTCTGACTATCACAATGCAATTGAACTCCACCTTGCTGGGCACCCAGCTCCTTGACTAAACCTGTAAGCCACAAAGCCTCTTTGGCAGCCTCAGCTACTGCCATATACTCTGACTCAGTAGTAGATAGTGCAATTATAGGTTGTACCATGGACTTCCAACAAATAGGTCCTCCCACAAGAGTAAACACATAACCTGTGGTAGATCTCCTGTCATCCAAGTCCCCTGCATAGTCTGCATCCACATATCCCATAACTGAAGGGTCACTCTGTTGTTTGCTAAACCTGATGCCATAGTCTGTAGTGCCCCTCAAGTATCTGAAAATCCACTTGACTGCATCCCAATGCTGTCGACCCGGATTTGAAAGAAACTTGCTAACCACGCTGACAGCTTGTGCCAAATCTAGTCTTGTACAAACCATAGCATACATTAAACACCCCACTGCACTAGCATATGGGACCTTTGACATGTCATGAACTTCATCATCTGTCTTCGGGCACTGAGCGGTAGACAATCTGAAATGATTCGCCAAAGGTGTACTTACTGATTTTGCATAACTCATGCTGAACCTGTCCAACACCTTCTCAACATAGCTATACTGAGATAGTCATAATCTCCTGGAAGCTCTGTCCCTACGAATCTCCATCCCAAGAATCTTCTTGGCCTCACCCAAATCCTTCATGTCAAATTCTCTACTCAACAAAGTCTTCAACTTGTTGACCTCACTCATACTCTTGGCAGCAATCAACATATCATCCACATAAAGTAACAGAAAAATAAATGAATCATCATCAAGCCCTTTTACATAGACACAGCAATCATACTCACACCTTTTGTAGCCAATTCAGATCATGTAAGAGTCAAATCGTTTGTACCACTGCCTCGGAGACTGCTTCAGCCCATAAAGTGATTTCTTCAAATTACAGACCAAATGTTCCTCTCCAGGGAGACTGAACCCTTCTGGCTGTACCATGTAAATCCGTTCCTCCAAGTCGCCATGAAGGAAAGTTGTCTTTACATCCATCTGCTCTAACTGCATATCTGAATGTGCTACTAGTGCCAACACTGTCCTGATGGAAGTGTGTCTGACCACGGGGGAGAAGATCTCATCATAGTCAACCCCTTTTCTCTGTGAGTAACCCTTTGCTACTAGACGAGCCTTGAATTTTTCTCCCTCATTTTCTGATACTGCTTCTTTCTTCTTATACACCCATTTGCACCCTATTGCTCTCTTCCCCTCGGGAAGTTCCACCAACTCCCACGTCTGGTTCTTATGCAGAGACTCCATCTCCTCCACCATAGCACCCATCCATCTACTTTTCTCTTGGCTTTGTACTGCCTCTTGAAAAGTTGTAGGATCCCCGCTACTAGTAATAAGCGCATAAGAAACCAAATCTTCAAAACCATACCTGGTAGGTGGCTTGATATTGCGTTTAGGCCTGTCTGTGGCTATACTATGATGTTGTTGATCACCTGAGATAGAACGCTCTACATGCTGAGCATCCTCTTCTTTACCATGATTCTCTAGCTCCACCTGCACCACATGGTCATTAGTGCTACAGTTTTCTGGTACTTGTTTCTCTTCTTCCTGAGTACGCTGCAACATGGCTTTTTCATCAAAAACCACATCTCTACTGATCACCATCTTGTTTGCCTTCGGATGATCTGTTAATCAAGAAACATGCCATATTCACTGCCTCTGCCCAGAAATTCTTTGCAAGCCCTGCATTCAACCTGAGACACCGAGCTTTCTCGGCTATCGTTCTGTTCATCCTTTCCGCTACACCATTTTGTTGTGGTGTCTTGCGGACTGTGAAGTGTCTCTTGATCCCATGCTGCTCACACAACTCCTGGAACTTTGAATCTGTGTACTCAGTACCATTATCTGACCTGAGGCATTTAATCTTCCTCCCTGTCTGGTTCTCTACTTCAGCTTTCCACAGCTTGAACTTGGCAAACGCTTCTGACTTGTGCCGCATGAAGTACACCCAGACCTTTCGTGAGTAATCATCAATGAAACTCACGAAATACATGTATCCTCCCCGTGATAGTACGCTGACTGGTCCCCAAACATCTGTATGGACATAGTCGAGAACCCCCTCTGTCTTGTGTGTGGTTGTCTTGAACTGCACCCTATTCTGTTTTCCAAAAACACAATATTTGCAAAAATTGAGCATGCATGTCTTCACACCCTTCAATAGATTTTTCTTATGAAGCTCTATCATCCCACGCTCACTCATATGACCCAGCCGCATATGCCACAAGGCTGTATTATCTGATTCAGACTCTACAGCAGCAACTGCACCTACAATTGTAGTACCCAGCAGTCTGTAAATGTTTCCTACTACTTTCTGTCCCTTCATCACTGTCAGCATGCCTTTACTTACTTTCATTACTCCACTTATAGATTTGTAACTATAACCATTACAATCTAAAGTGCCCAATGAAATCAAATTCTTCCTTAGATCTGGTACATGTCTAACATCACACAACGTTCTAACCATACCATCAAACATCTTAATTCTAATATTTCCTATTCCAACAACTTTGCAAGATGCATCATTACCCATCAGAACAGAACCAGAATTTACTGACCTGTAGGTGTCAAACCAATCTTTGTTGGGTGTCATGTGATAGGAACATGTTGAATCCATAATCCAAGAATCTGTTAAACGATATGAACTAGATAAAACAGAAAGCATATATCCGTCACCACTCTCTGAATCTTCTTCTTCCACTACGTTTGCAGACTTTGATGCACCCTCTTTGTTCTCTGAATCCCCTTTCTTTTTCTCTGGACAGTCCCGTTTAAAGTGCCCCTTTTTCCCGCACTTGTAACACGAGACAGAGACGTCCTTCTTCTTCTTCCTCGACTTGGACCGGGCTTTATTGTTACCCGATCCATTCTGAGATTTGCTTCTTCCACGTTCCTGGTTACCCTTCACCACAAGCCCTTCACCTTGTGAAGCCTCATCACTGGCTTTCTTCCGCTGATGAAAACCTAACAGAGCACCTGTGACATCCTCCAATTCGAGGGTTTCTTTCCCCCACATCAGAGTCGTAACCAAATTCTCGTACGTAGGAGACGCCGGTAAGGAATTCAGCAACATCAGTGCCTTGTCTTCGTCTTTGAACTTCACATCAACTCGCTTCAGATCGCTGATGATCTGATTGAACACGTTGATGTGTTGGGTCAAATCCGAGCCCTCTGACATCTTAAGACCATATAATTTCTGCTTAAGATAGAGCTTGTTCGTCAACGACTTGAACATATACCGACTTTCCAGTTTCAACCAAACTTCCGCCGGTGATTCCTCATCCATGACGTGATACATCACTTCATCAGCCAGACAAAGCCTAATAGTCGCCACAGCCTTCGCTTCCAATTCTTTCCAATCCATGTCGTCCATTCCTGCCGGTTGTTTTCCGTATAATGCCTTCACCATGCCCTACTGCACTAACAGGTCCTTCACCCTCCTCTGCCATAATCCGAAATTTCTAATTCCGTCGAACTTCATGATGTCGAATTTTGTAGAGGAAATCCCAGACATCGTAGTCTAGCTCTGATACCACTTGTTGTGATCGTGCAGCAATTATGGTGAATAGTAAGGAATCAAACAATTAAGAAAGCAGGAAAAAATAACACACAGAGATTTACATGGTTCGGCAATGTGCCTACATCTACGAGAGCGAGCGGCCGATCTTTTCCATTATAGAATAGGGTTACATCTTAAGTATTTATATAACCCTAATATAGACGTATTTACAAAAATACCCCTGTACCGTACCGCGGGGGCGTTGCCCCCGCACCCCCAACTAATCAGCGTCCCCTTTATTTAAATCCCGCTCCGGCATCTGCCTCCTTGCTATTATGCACACAGCAAATATGAGCAACACATACTCTAACAGGCTGGTATGTTTTTTGTTAGGCTGCTCACGTCTTGTCTCCCTCCCGAGCTCGTCATCAACCTTGGCATATTATTTGACCTTAGCCATGAGTTCTTCCACGTCACGTGCCGGTCTTCGAGTTAGCGACTTGTATAGCTGGTTCTCCTTTGGTAAGCCTATCTCGAATGATGCCACGATGATTTTGGGGTTGCAACTCTCTAATTCATTCATTATCTCCTAATAATGATGAGCATACTCACATCAGGTCTCGTCTTGCTTCTTTCTTTATGGACAGTAGTGCCCCTATGTCTTTTGGGTGCCTACTACTAGTGATAAACCGTGTAGTAAATTGGTCGGCTAGTTGTATCCAAATATCAACGGAACTGTTGGGAAGACTGTCGCACCATTTCATTGTTGATTCCCTCAAACTGTTAGGGAATATGGTACACATCAGTGCCTCATTGTTTCTGTGTGCCACCATTAGTTGATGGTAAAACCAAATGTGGGTAGTTGGATCTGTTCACCTGTCATAAAGCTTACAAGTTCAGGACCACAAACTTGCTTAGGATGCGAATTTGCTCTATCCACTCCGTGAGGGGAGATATCTCCATTCCTCTAGAGTATCCACTTGTTGCCCTTCTGGCCTGATCCTGGGCGAACTTATGCTCGGGCGTTTAAGTCTGTTATCTAGCTTCTTTGTGATAAACCTTTTTCTTTGACTCGAGCATATTTCTGCCTTTCGTTCTTCTCTCGAGTGTCTTCGCTCTACCTTCCTTTTTGTCTTTCTAGGCTAGGCTTGGGTTGGATCGGCACGAGAAGGTCTGCACTTTGTGCAGGGGCTAACTGGCTTGGGGTTTTCCTTGTTTATGGTTCTTTCCAAGGTCTGTTTCAAGGTGGTATATTCTTGTCTCAGCTTCTCGCCTCTTGGTATTGCTTTAGCATCTCATCATGGATATCCAGTCAGTCCTAGAGAGATTTGACCATCTTAATAAAAGCTAAGACCTCCCCATCCGTGTGTATATATATATATATATATATATATATATATATATAATTTGGGGAGTGGGAAGGAGATTTTAATTCTTGACCTCAAGAGACAAAATTTTTGCAGGATAAAGAATACTATTGGACCAAATCCCCATCGGTATATAGGGATTTGTCCATATTCCAATTGTTCTTCTAGGCTTGGTTTTGGGGGTAATATCTTCCTAATGAAATATTGTCTGAACCCCCATGATTTTCATCTGAATTTCTTGCAGTGTCATCCCAGATAGCACTGTTGGACGGGAAGGATATATACTTGATAATTCTGGTCAGTATCATCTCTGTACACGTCTTCACAATTTTGTGGAGATCTAATCGTACTCAATAATTTTGAAATGACTGTATTTCATCCTAAGATTCTTATAGATGGCACCAATTGTAAAAGGATAAAATATCTCAACTTAAGTTGATTAGAAAATATGAATGTGGGTTACTTTTCCTTTCCTGCAAAATGAGCGAACTACCAAAGACCAGTTTAAGCTAGTCGGAGGTATTCTAATGCTTAAATTAGTAAAGGTCTTTCTGAACAAGGCACATATTGTAGGGCATGAAAGTGTAATTCCTCTGGCTGCTTTTAATGCTTGTCGTTTTTCCATTTCCGAAGTAATTTTTGTACCTGCTACATTCTATTTTATGTAAATTATGTACATTATTAGGGACTGGCTGACATAAACTAATTAATTAATTGCTTAATATATGTCTAGCTAGGTAGTACGTCCACTATGAAAGACGGTATAAACAAAGAAAGTACAGCATGGTTGTGTACCTTTATGGGAACAGTGTAATTATTGCAAATATTAGGAAATTATAAAGTGGCAGTTGTTAACAAAATTTAATTTTTTTCATTTCGTTTGAACACTTGAGTGGGCTTCATGATTCTAAAGTGGTTAAGTATTAGAATTCCAACCTTTTTAATTTAAATCAATGTAATAAAGTGATTAGATTTTTTTATCTTGAGCTTTTTGTAGCTCAAATTATTGATCCGACGATTCTAATTTGATTTTCATCATTTTTAAAATTCTAAAATTTTTATTTCTAATATAATTCTCTTTCTTTTTCTATCTCATACACCCAACTCTTATACGTATATAACTTTTTTTTTCTCTCTCGCATACATTTTAAACAGACACTCTTCCATCTCTCTCTTTCTCTCTCTCTCTCTCTCTCTCTCTCTCTATATATATATATATATATATATATATATATATATATATAATAGCATCGTCAAGACAAACAATACTATCTCATACATTCTCTCTTAGCATTATTTGTTTGTCTTGATGATCCTAATTAGACTTATTTATTTAAAATATTTGTATGATTTTATAGATAAAAAAATATTTAAATATTAAAAAAAATCTCAGGTCGTAGATATTCAGAGTTAAACTAATCACCATTAAAAAATAACAAGTAATACCAATTTCACCAAAAAAATAAAAAAAAAATTCAAAATCAAGCTAATCACTAATAAAAAATAATAAGTGATATCAATTGCATCAAAAAGAACTAAAAAATTCAAATTCAAACTAATTACAAATAAAAAGATATCAATGACCAATAAAAAAATAAGTGAAATTAATTGCACCAAATAAAAAAATATTCTAAACCACGTATTAATTTTTGTTTCCTTATTTGCATCGCTTTCCCCTTGCCAATGTTCATATTTTTAAATATTTGAATAGTGTAAAATAGACACCAAAATGATAAAAAAAAAAAGGTCAGTTAAATCAATTTTTTTTAAGTAATGAAATTTTAATTTTGTTGATTTGATTTAATTGCAGCGTGAGAATATTTTTGTAGCATTTGAGAACTTATATCGACAAATAATTTAAATCAATTGTTTTTGCATCTACGAACAAATTTACTTGATAATGTTAGTTCACTTGAGTTTTTTGGAAATTTGATTTGTAGTTCAATGTGAACTAGACAACTTATTCATTTAGATATAACAAGAGGTTGAAAAATGAACACTCATTAGAAAGGAGAGTTGTCACGAAGAAATACACGGCAAGACAATTTTGTAATGGTGTTAATTTAAATTCATGGGAATTTTCGGATTGTGTTAATGTGATATATTTTTTTCATTTCAATCATTGCACTTCTTTTATTTAAGACATTCTTAGATGTATCATTTACTTAACAAATTTTTTGTGTTAAGAGTGTTTTCAAGATACTGATTGTTTCACTATGGATGCAAACTTCGAAAGGCTTATGGATTGGAGTTCCGTTTTTCTTTGTATAATTTTTGTGAATTATACTATCGGATGAGGAAAAATATCTGATTTTTAATGCAAAGAAACGAATAAAAAAAAGAAAAAATTATCAAAAATTATTACTTTTCTCCACAAAAATTCATTAGGTCTATCATTTTCATTTTATATCAATGAAGTCTTATTCTTGATATTTTATTACAGTTAATTTATAAATTCTATTATATTATAATTTTATCCTTACCCTTTAATTACCAAAATCCTTTTATTTTTTTGCATTCTTAGAACCAATTAAGAGGACAAAAATTTTTTGCTTACAAGCTAACACAAAATTTCATGGCAAGATTCAAAGAAAGTCCACATTTTCTTATCTCATTACGGTACCCAATATTAAAACCTGAGACAATATTTTTCAATTATTTAATAAAATAACAAAGGTTAAAAAAAACTACATCAATAGTGTTTGTTGATTAATTCCACTTTAATGTCGTTATCGATTCAAACATAACAATTAAAATAAATTTCTAACTTAATCATTTTAAATCAAAAATAAATTAATAGAATAATTTAAAACCAATGAGATAATGTATCAATATAATTTGTAATATAATAATATTACCTTAATCAAAGTAAAAATTAACTTGTTGTAAGAAAAAGACACATCACATAATAATTGAAAAGTCCTAAGGATGTGCCACCGAAGTTCACATACCAAAAGGATTGCAAAGTTAGATAGCAACTGAAATGCCCCAAGAGTGTGCTACCGAATTGACTTAAGAATGCAAAATAATGAAAATATTTTGGTAAGTAAAGGGTATGGATAAATTTGGAATATAATTAAATTAGGACTTAATTGAAATAAAATGTTAAAAATAGGTATTCATTGATATAAAACAAAAATGATAAAATTTAATGGATGCTTGTAGGGAAAAATAATACTTATTTGTATTTTTTCCTAAAAATAATGGTATAATAAATAAAAAAGGGATAATAAAAATAAACTGCTAATTTACGCATAAATATTGGTTTAGATTCCTACTCTAGATTTGTTGATTCACAAAGAATACTAGTTCTAAATGTTTTAATAACTTTGTAGATTCCTAAGAATACCAATAGAATTAGAAATAAAGAGATATTGTCTCAATTGGATTGAATAATCCAAAGCTGCTGAGCCCTAAAGCTTAAAAAAGTATAAATAGTGCAAGAAACCCTAAAACAAGTTAAGAAATAATGAAACATGGCCTAATTATCGTTAATTACATAATTAGGTCATTAATACAGATTTTGCCAAAAAAATCTGTATGAAAATTTTTTTAAACTAATTATACTGCTAAAAACTATTAATTGCTCGAATTTAAAGAAGAACGGACGGCGATCAAGTTTGATGTAAGATGATGAAGTTATTCAACTATAAAAAATTATCAAAAAAGACAAAATCTTGTTTTTCATGCCCTAAACGAAGAAGTTTGCCCGAAATCCGTCCTACATCCATGGCATCCTTTATTAGGGGATAATGGATTTATTTTGCCCAGAAGCATCTGATTGAATATTGGTGTTTTGAAACCCCCGAATGTGAAAATAGTTCCAAAAAAGTTAACCCGTTTGATCGATCCGAACCACCCCCAATATTAATTCCATCGGTCTAAGTATTGTACTATTATCCGATATGCATCAATTTTAGTCTCTGTTATTCTTTAGAAATCTGTTGAAAATTGGTAAAATAGTTCAAAATTTGGTTTGAATTCACACCCAAAAATAATAATAATTTGCTAATTCATAGGTACAGATAATGTTTTTCATTTTTATTTTTTTTGCTTTTGCTTTTTGTTAGTACCTTTTTTAATATTATTTGGTTTGTATTTTTTTTATTGTTATTTATGTTTTCTCATTTTTTTCAATTTTGATTACCCGTATGATAGGACATAAACATAAGATGAATATAGGTATTTTTACAATATAATAATCATATATATTTCTACTTTCTTATAAAATTGTTTTTCCTTGAAATATTTTTTTTTTTTGAGAATATTTGAAAAAATACTTCAAAAAGCGTTTTCCAATGATAAATTACGTTTTATAAACATAGTCTCTCTTGACTTATTTGGAGTCTAAAAAAATTGTGGTCGAAAAAGCAAACAAAAACAAAGTTGTTGGGTTTCGTAAGTTATGGTTTAAAGAGACGTGAGTGCTCATACTTGAGATTTGTATCATTCCTATTTTATTGTTTATATAAATATCTTTGCACGGTGATGATGTATAAAATATGTTTATGCACAATAACAGTCGAATGTATGATTTAAAATAATTAATGAACCAATCAATAAAATAATTAATGAAAGAGACAAATAGTGGATCAACACACAGAGTGGTTTGGTCAGGTCATTTACTACTTTGAAGACGGCAACGGTGGCCAATAATTTTTATTGATGAAGTAGTAGGTGTGAGAAAGAGAGAGAAAGAGAACAAGGTTATGCTCTTGTTAGCTATGAGAGAAATAACTGTGTTAGATGTATAGAGAGATGCCTCACTCATGTGGAGATGACTTTCAATTTATATGTATAGAACTTTGGTTAAGACAGTGATTTGATAGGAGATTGATCCTTTAGAGAGGATAACTATATGTACAATTAAAAATGGTCTTGATCTTGAAGAGTGAATATCTCGACAATTACTCCCAACGTACGCTAATATTTTTGGATCCCTTGAATCTTAGATTGAACTGAATTTATGAGCTAGACTTGACATGTTTTATAACTAATATGGGCTTATCTCCTTAATTGGGCTAGACCCAATTAAACATGGGCTTGTCATCTAACATAAAGAGAGGATCGAACTTAACAAGTACAAAAGATAATAATGTTAGAATGAGATTGCTTGTTGTACTCCATCATGCATTTTTTTAATTAATTAAATGAGTGGTCTTTCCCTCATCACTATTTTTAATACATTATGTTATTGTTATTGTTGTTGATAGTGACTTAAATTCCTCATATTATTGTGATTGAAACATAAAACCGTGTCAATTAATTCATTGTTGTGGTAGTTGGCTATAATCATACATAAGGAATTTGAAATAAATACAAAGCATTACAAAGAAAATAAAATAAAGTATTGAAAACTTTTTGCACAAAAATTATTAAGAAGAATTCATACCGACATGGGATTTATACACCACATTTTACCCCACCTTTTACCACCATGAACCCGCCTTACCCCATCGTGCACCCGCCATCCTACTAGACCTCTTCTAATCTTCCACACCCTGGTTTATAGCTCTTAATCGGATTTAAATCTCTTCTATTAACCCTTTCTCGCTCTTTAACTCTCTTGTCTATTGAATTTATTTTATTAATAGATAAATGTGAGTTGTTAAAGAAGAAGAAGTAGTGCTAAATTGAAGTACGACGTTAAAAAATAGGGGTGGAGCAATATTAACATTTTGAGAATTTAAAAAGAGAATTTCAGTGAAGAAAATTTAGAGGTTATTGAAATTGAGAACCATTTGCAAATAAGAATTTTACATAGAAATTTAAAATTCTATATTGAGCAATGTTATTACGAACTAATTTTTTTTTTTAGAATCAGTTATTACGAACTAATTTATTGACATAATTTGTTGAACTAAATTACTCTAACATTTGGATTAACTGTAAATTCTATCAAACAGTGAAACTTAATATTGATCTAATATTCTTATGAAATTATATTATTATGTCAATAAATTAGATCAAAATTTTAAATTCAAATAATATTATTCTTTTATATTATGTAATTCCACAATGATTGGCCCAAACTTTATAACCGAGTAATATGAAATTTGAGGGATAGAACTGTAAATTAACAATATAGGAAAAAAAACAAAATATTAATGATTTGGAGACTGTTTATATTCTCTTCCCCATGAATCAACAGGCGCTTTTAGAGAGGAGAAGCAGAAGAGCTGACAGCACAGGTGGTTTTCTTCCAGAAGCCATCTCTCTCTCTCTCTCTCTCTCTGTTTGTGTGCTAAGAAGGAATCTCTCTACTTCCTTCTATTACTGCTCTGAATTTAACACCCTCTCTCTCTCTCTCTCTCTCTCTCTCTCATACATATTTGTATGTCACCTAAACTCCAAGACACTCACTCATTTGTCCGAGTTTTGACAGAAGCCCACTAAATTTATAGCAGAAAAACAGCAGGAAAAAAAAATATCAAATCCTGCTAGTTTAGTGACAGAAAGAAAGCTCGGTGTGTGTATGTGTGTGTGTGTCTGTGCGAGAGAGAGAGAGAGAGAGAGATTGAACGCAATCCAGATAAATTCTGTGTCTAAAATGGCCGAATTGAAGGGAAACACGAGGAGACTGTCGATCAATCTTTCGATTTTTGGTCTTAATGATCAAAACACAAAATCAAACGTAAAATCGCCCAAGAACTTTGAGGAACCAAACGGTGTAGTTGGGCTTGGAATCGTAGCAGCTTTGAACAATGATTTGGACCAAACCCTTGATCCTTTTTCCTCTGCTAAGTCTAGCAGAGCTGCTATTCTGGCAATTTCGCCAAGATCAAACCCAATTCCTATACTCAGCAAGACTTTTAGCTCTGGGTCTGCTAAATTTGGAAGACCCAATTTGGCGGATGTGGAGAATATGGAGTTGTCTGAAGGATATACCTGTGTGATTTCACATATTGGGAACAATTTGATCAAGAAAAAAGAGTATTTTGACGGTGAATTCAGATGTGGGTCTGAAAGTACCACTAGTTATTGGGTTAGTTCAGGGCTGTTCTCTGCTTCTTCGCCGGCTGCTGCGAGTGAAGTCGATTTACCAGAGTTTGGGGCCTCGGATTTTCTTAATTCTTGCAATCTCTGCAAGAAGCTTCTTCATGGCTTGGACATTTTCATGTACAGGTACGAACACAATTTTGTTTGACTGTATTTGAATTATCAATTTGTTTATTTGTTTTGGATTTGTGGATGATGTGAATCCTGGTTTATAGTGATGTTTTTGAATCTGGGTTGGTGTTTGAATTTGAGTCGGTCTTGATTTGTTTGTTTAATTTAGTATCTTAGTCAGTGTTTGGATCTGTAGTTTGGAGACTTGGATTACGGAATTTAGGATTCATCATGATTTAAGAGGTAATGTTTCAGTTTTGTGGTTGTTATTGAATGATTGAGGTAGATATTAAGGATTATTCACTGAATCTATTGGCCCGTCTTTCAATAACTAAGAGTATATATTTTTTTGCTCATGGGTGGCATTGAATTGGATATTTGGACTTAAAAATACTCCATTGTTAATTTAGATGCTCTGTTATATTATCCTATCCTACCTAGGTTTTGGGTTTTGAGAATAAGACCTTGTTCTACTTATTTCACTTGTGATGTAATTGTAGACTAAGATTTCTTAGAATTTTTGGCTCAGTTATGTTGCATTGATTGGGTCCCACAGTTTTCCTTTGGTACAAAAATCCCAGTCCTACTCTTTTGTTCAATGGATGATTGGCCACTACTGTTTAAACTGGAAGCGCAATAGGGAAGACAGAAACATTTATACCTTGTTAGTTTTTGAACCTCAAAATCATAAATTACTACAAAACCACTTCAAAGTATTCTTTTGGTAGTTGTTCAGTCTTTGGAGCTCCAATTTGTAGTGCAGAGTTGATATGTATTAAATTATTGCTCAAAATGTTGGTAGAATGGCAGGATCCAAGGATTCATGGCCTTTATAGTATCTGCTAGCCAAGTATACTGGTTGGTTTGGTTGACTATTATTCAGTTATGGCCTCTTATGGTTCTCATGGGATTTTCTGTAAGCCATTGTGGCAGTTGAAACAAAGTTAGCATTTTGTGTGGATTCCTTTTAGCTGGAGATTGGAATTCATCTCCTAAATGAAGTCCATTGTCTGAATTTCAATCTTTGTGTGCATTTTGTGAGGAAGTTATGATTCTCTTACATGCAGTGGCAATTCTTTGGTGATGATTTTTTTCCCCAGAAGGTACTTTGGAATGAGTTACCTGGGAGTTAATGAAAATTCGTTTTTGGTTCATTTTGCTAGAGAAAAGTTTTAAGGAAATTGTATAGGTATTTTAGAAAGCAATAAAAACAAGAAAATCCATAACTACGGGGAGATTAAGGACTTGATATAACAGTAGCAAACCCCTCTGAATACAAAGTTAACCTGCAATAGATTTTTAATGTTTGGAATCAAACTTCAGGATCCGTTGGTCCTAAAGAGCAGTGGAACTTCAAGTGTCGAAATTTTAGAGTTCTCATTTTGTAGTCAGAAAATTGATCAATCAAACTTATACCAACAAACTGGTTGAAATGTCATTATCGAAAAAGATTTAATCATCTAAGGATGATAAGGGGATAGCCGATCCCAAAAAAGTTGGGACAAAGACTTTGTGGAGTTGAGTTTAGGATGAAAAGGAGATGGTTTAACCTCTTCTTTTGCGTGGAGAAATGACCCCTTCCTACAAGATTTGTATAGATTTTCCTCAAGTACATAAAGCCATCTTCTTTCTTTTCTTTTCTTTTGTTTTGTGTCTTTCTTTTTTAAATTATGGTGGAAAGAATCAGTTAGTGGAGAGTGCAAGGGCTTTTATTTTTGCAAGAATTTATTGTCACCCTTCGTCCCTTGATTGTGAGAATCTTCTGTTAAGCTTTTAGCTATTCCATGCTTTGAATTTGATCGGTAGTCCAAGCAGCATCTTAGATGATGTAGGTTTCAAGCTGTTGATTTGGTTGAGTTGGTTAGAATTGTCCTCAACTCACCTCAATTAGAATTATCCTCAACTCACCTCAATTCAACAAAGCATTGTCCCAATCAGTTATTGCCTTACATCATATAAATGTTAGCATATTTTCCAATTGTAAAAGTAATGCCAGATATGATTATTTTTAGCATTTATGAAACAAAAAAAAAAATGCATTTTTATTCCTGAAGGGAGGGAAAGCAATGGTCACAAGATTTGGGATGACAGCCATTTCCTTCATGAACCAACCGAAGTTATATCTCTCTTTGCTGTCAGTTGTTTAGATTCATGCAACTGAGGGAGCTTGTATGTATAGATTATCATCACTTGAAGAACTGGTGGAAGAAGGTAGAGTCAGTACCTGGATTAGTGGCTAAGAAGATTGAACTAAGTACATAACAAATTTTAATCTAAAAACAAACAGCCCAAGTTAGGGTGTATCAAGATTTTGAATGTTTCTTTCCTTTTCCCATGCCTGCATTTTCCTATGCCTTCTTGCAAACCAAATGCAGTGCGTATGATACGTCAGTTACTTGTGTTCTCCATTTCTAAATAATGGGAATCACAATCTGCCAATGTTGGTTGCAAAAGTTGTTTTTTTTTTTTTTTCTTTTTTTTCTTTTATTGACCACTCATCACATCCCATCAAAACTGCCTGAAGGATCATACCTGGTTGCAAAAGTTGTTTCATTTCATTGTCAGTGGTATTAGTTTCTACAACATAAGCCTCACAGCAATTAGACATTTTACGAATTAGACCAACTCAACAATTCATCACTGCCACTTATTTTTGGAAACTTTTTTCAGTTGCCTGCAAGTGCACTAATTTGAACATATCTTTCAGTGGCAATTATTCATGTTGACATCTCTAGTCTCATACGTTCATTTACATCTTTCATTTTTGAATCGTATCAAAGAAATTTTTTTTCAGGAAAAAAAAAAGTTCAACTTCTCTGCCCTTTAATATTCCAGTTTACTGGAGGAAAACTTATAACTGGAGAGTGTCCCTTAATTCATTTATGTTAATTAAGTTGTGCTGTTCTTTTCCGGCTAACTTGCGATAGCTAAATGTCCATTAGACCTTGTTTGTGTTTGCATTTTGGTCTAGTCTTTGTTTCTCTCTTTTGAGATATTACCACTGAAATCTGATATTTTCCGGAGAAAAATCTTGTGTTCCCTATACTATAACTTGAATATGATATCACTGATGCATCACCTATTGTTATGTTGCAGAGGAGAAAAAGCATTTTGCAGTGCAGATTGCCGCTCAAAGCATATCTCAGTTGACGAACACAGAGAGAACTGTGCTTCCAGAGCGATGAAACCTCTTGAGCACTCTCTGTCTCCCTGCTGTGGTACAATGCAGTTTCTTGCTGGGGTTGCCGCAGCATAGACCATTGTTATAGTACGTACCTTGTGACTGAATAAAGGAAATTTAAGAAGGTACCTAAAATAAGAAATTGATATTGCCGGCATAAGAAACAATAGAAAATATTTTCTGGGTGGTTTTGGCATGTGATTTCTGCACCTCAAGAGTGCAAGAAAAGTCATGTGAGATGGGAGATGATTTTTGAGAGCATTTTATAGCCTGTTTGAACCCATTGAGGGAGAGGATTTTAAAGTTTGTATGAACTTAAAGCGACATCAAGATTTGCATTTCCTATATATTATTGACATGTTTAATGATATATCAGTGGTCCATGTTACCATTTCATAATACCTAAATTTATTATTGTTATTATTTTTGCTTCTTAAGTACATTTTCAAGAACAATTTTTTTTTTTTTTTTGCTTCTTTGTTGTTTTGCTTTTTTCGTGTTCGGGTATGCTTCCTTCCTCCAAAATTAATTGTATATATAGTAACACACGCATATTATATGGATGTATTGTTTTCATACAATGATTCATCTAAATCACTTTTACAAAATACTTTGGTAAAATAGTTTTGTAACATGTTTTACAAATGGTACATTACATTTTTCTCTAGAAATGCTGTCACACTTTTCTATATATTTCTCTTCCCTTAATATTACTTGCTACGGCAATAAGATTAGCTTTTGATAATTGATATTCATCTTACCGGCTGTGTTCATGGTACAATTGAATCTCTCACACTTGCTGCTGATTTTCGTGACATATCTCAGTTTTTCTTTTTCAAATTTTGAATAAATCATTCTAAAAGAATTCCTCAAATTATGTCTAATTTCACATAGCTCTTACTGCCCTTGCAATGTCAGTGAAAAACATCGACAAGCAACTCAAAAGAAAATTTTACATATATCTTGAGCAGTATTTCTTAATACAATTTAATCCAATTTAGTCCACTTTTCCCAACTGGCTGAATGGGGAAAAATAAAAAATCAGATTGTGTGTTGGTGAGGAAAAGGGTACAAAAAAATAGCTATCCACCTATAAATTTGGCAGAAATCTAACTAGACACATAACATGTATGATATGTTTTTTGTTCGGCATACAAAAAATAACTTGGGATGGGCTTTGGAACATTCGTAAGGCCATTCCATTTTCACTTAAGCGTTGAGTGTTCGAATTGTAAAAAACTCACTTCGCACATAGGGGTACTCTTCCCAAATCGTTGCAATGTCGGGATCTGGTGCATTGGACTGCCATGACATAAAATATACGCACAGGCTCTACCAAAAGAGGCATAACTTAGATAGTTAAAA
>CAUOFW020005212.1:0-28023 GCA_963454935.2 Ilex paraguariensis | reverse complement strand
CCTCAAAATAGCAAACCTGAGTTGCAGAGAATGGGGCAGAACGACAGAGCGTACTGGTACGCGAACTCCAGAGGTTGGGCCATACTGGTACTGCGTACCGGTACGCTTTTGCTGCCTTGTCTGATTTTTCTGATTTCTTCACTCTAGTGTTTTCCTCTAGCCATTCTTTCATCTCCAATCATCTCAATACATTTGGGAAGGCTTAAGAAGCCTTATTTAGCTCCTTTTCACTGCAAACACAAAAACATTTTCATTAATAACTCAACAGATATAACTCCAATCATTTAATCCCAAAAGCAATTAAACTAGGATGATTAGTACATAAAATATGTAATGTTTTGTGCTAAACGCACCCCCCAACTTAGGTTTTGCTAGTCCCTTAGCAAAACGTTGTTTCCAACACAAGACAATGAGTATAACACACACTCACTCCATTTAATTAACCATTCATCCAATCAATCAAAAAGGAAAAATCATAGTGCAATTAACAAAATAAGCATGGATACAATTGAACAAAAACTTGTGGCTTTTCATTAATATGATACGAAGATGGAGTACATTGGAGTAGGACATCAAAAAGACACAAAATAGCCTACAACTCCACCCTAACTCAATACAATCTAAAATAAAAAAACAATCAACTGCTACATAGCCACCTATACATCACCCTCTTCATCATTATCAGATTCACCATCCTTACCAGACTCTTCATCTTCATCATCATTATCCTCATCCTCATCCTCCAAAATCACTGTGGGAGCAGGGGGACAGCAGAGGTAGAGGGGCCAGCAAAGGCAGAGGGGCCAGCAGAGGCAGAGGGGCTAGCAGCTAGAGGTGTAGGTACTTCTGGGATGGACTTCCCAGGGAAGGTATGCATGAACAGCTCTCTCAGCATGGCTGTCATCCGTTGCACTGATGCCTCAATCCCATACACTGTTGCTTTAAGTGCATCAAGACGTTGGGGTATTGAGCGTGCTGGTGTAGCAGTGGATGAAGATGGGCCGGGGGCCTCAAACTCAAATCCCAATCTCCTGGCTCGCTCTCCCTTACTCATTGCTTTTCTCTTTTTACTACTGGTGATCCCAATAGCCCCCATCTCGAGAGGAGTGATCTTATCGAATGCGTAGCCCTTGACTTTGAAGTGATCGCACATCCGGGTAACCAGACTCCCATATGGCAAATTTGTTAAGTGGCTTCGTTGTCTCCGTAAACACCATCACTTCCCATATAAAGAGTGCAAAGTCAATTGTTTTTTCCTGACACAACAGCATCTAACAAGGCTAACTTCTCCATATTTGGCTTCTTTTCTGAAGCTCTTGGGAGTAAATTATAGTGGAGGAGTTTGTTCAGAAGCCCATACACATGCTTTAATCCTCCACTTTGGAAAAGTTCCCTGAATTTGGTGGGGTCCTCATACATTAGCTCCAAGAACTCCGCTCGAGTCTTGGCTCTAGTGATATTGTGAGGATAGAGAGGCAGGAAGGATGGTGGTCTCTTGTATTCTCCAAGAAGCGTGGCAATAACATCGGGGGTCACATCGAACACCTTGGCCTGCACATTAGTTCGCAACACCTCCAATTCATTGACCTCAACCACCCAGAGTGATTGGTAGAAATCCCTAACCAGTGACAAATTATAACCCTCAATTTGCTTGAACCAGAAGTTCATACCATGGCCCTCAATGATTTTCACGGCTTCATGTCTGGGGGTGAGTGAAATGAAATCAAGGTGGCATTCACAGGTCACACCCTTCCCTTGAATCCACTGACGTCATGCATCCTTCTTGGCCTTCTTTCTTTGCACATTAGGATCCTCACTCGACCCCTCACTACTCCTCTTGTGGCTCTCAAGATTCTCAGTTGGAGGGGAGCGGGGCTCAGGTCCAGGTCTCTTGGTTTAGTCCATGAAGTGCAACAATGCCCCCATCAAGATAAATGCCAAGAAAGTCAAGAAAAGACCCTCAATTGGGTCTATGACCTCAAGGCAAACATCAAAGTGACAAGCCATTAGGGATTCCTTGGAGAGATTTGAGAAAAAAATAGGGAATTGGAGAAATTCGGCACCTAGGGTTCCCAGGCGTCGATTGCACAAGATCAAGGCTTAAAGAGAGGGTGAGTTTATGAATTGAAAGGGAAACAAGGAGGTTTTAGATGCCTGGGATGTTTTCGAGTGAGAGAGAGGGGTTTAGGGTTGAAATTAGAAGTGGAGAGTGAAGGGTTCACCGAAGGATTTAAATCAAAAAGCACTAAATTTTTTTTTGTTTCAGTAGACCTTAATGGTACGTAGTACCGGTACGCTGAACTCTAGGGGCTGGACAATACTGGTATGATATGTTCCAGAGACTAAGCCGTACCGGTACTGCGTAGTGGTACATTTCTGCTTTATTTGCCAAAATACTCTAGTTGAGTACACCACTCCACTCCATTCCAACTCAGGACCTCTCTAAACATTCTACCACATTACTTATGACCTCTACTCCATCCCAACAATGTACTTCACTTATAAACCACAATCCGAACCATCATGCCCAACCTATTACTGAAATTGCATAGTGATTTGAACCTTTGATGCATGCAACATACAAGGAATGGATTCCTAATCTTAACTATCAAAATGAACATCGAAAATGCAAATCACATAATTAAAAACATGGGCATTCCTAATTCATCTTAAATATCAAAACTTGAGCAATATTCCCCTATTTTGCAGGTATGGAACTAATTAACACATTTCTCAGATGATTTAACTAAGCACACATAAGTAAGACCATAGTCTCAAATACTAGTCAAAAGTATGCACCTACAAATTCATTTTCAACTCGTGTGTGTGTGAATTTAAACAAGTAATTGAGCATTTTCGTAACATAATTCACACTCGAATAGCTAGCCAAATTCAATTTCAATGCAAAACTCACCAAGGTTCACTCTTAAACAAAGAAATACACTCAAGTTATCTTGGTATGCACTCTATGTGTACATGTGAGATAGAATCTTGCGTTCAAAACAAAGTGTGCTCACATGTAATCCAAAAATGAAGTTCACATATGAAAATGAAGCGACTTTGGCATAATCTCATGAAAAGAATGCTAGGGCATTGGACAGTAAAACTAACCCATCATTTTCTTTAAAGCTATGCACCTCCCATGCTTCCCTAATCACTTAGGACTTTCAAGGGTTATAAAGGGGCCTTAGGGTAGTATCTAGGTAAATGAAATGAAGGATATAAGATAACATAGAGGGTTGTTTGAGTGAATGACCTTTATTTCAAAAAGATCTCCTTTTTTATGGGATTTCTAGGCTAACACCATCACTTCACTCTTTGGTTCTTTTCTTTCTTTTCCTTAACATTTTTCTTTTCTTTTGATCATTCTTTCTTCTTTTCACCCCCTTTCTTCCTTTTCTTGGATTTTCATTCTTTTTCCATTGAACTCTTTGAGTTTCACTTCCATTCATCCCTTGCCTGGATTTCCACACCACACTTCCTGCTCTTTTATGATCATTCATACTTAGCACTAGGAACAACCAAAGTGAGATAGATATTTATCATTTTTCATTGGCTTGGTCAAAATGTGTGGCATAGAAACGAATTTTCAACAAGGCTCAAACATGGCACTAGGGATAAATAATTTCTCAAGAAAAAAGGGCAAAGACTCAAAATATTCAAGGATGGCCTAAGATCACTTCCAGGTCCCCATGGAATGGCATTATACAATCAAGACGAGTCAGCCCACTATCCAAATGCACCTAACCAAAACAAGTGTAATGAGATTATTGAACAAATTTGACATTGAAAATTTGTTCTTTGAGTAAATGTAAGTTCCCTCCCAAAATGGTTTGGCACTAAAACTCTCATGGGTCCTTACTCATCTCCACTACTTATGTCAAGCTTAAAACATGAATCCAATCCACAAATTACTGAAATTACACATTCAACAGTCACATACATTTGAGTTCAAAAATCAATACATATGTGATACTCACGCCTAGGATCAATTTCCATAGTATGCTCATGTGCTCAAAGTACACAACAACGATCAATATGTCATTCAACTCACACACTCTTCAAAAGGGAATACAAGTCAACAATCAGATATTTTCCATCAAAAATTTTCAAAATTTTCATATATTTTTCACTAATTCAAGCAAAAATCTTTATCACACAAATTTCCTAACAACCTTGGTGTATCATGCAAATGGTGCACGTCACCCCCAACTTGAATCATGCATTGTCCTTAATGCAACAAAAAGATATAATATGAAATAAAGGACAGTAAAAAGATGAATAGGGTTAGAGAATATCTCGTGATTGAGCTTCAACAAAACCATCAAGATCTGAAACTAAGAAAACAATGCTATACAACCAACGAAAGTAAGTGACATGAAATATAAATAACATAAGTAAATAAAAATAACTGTACACTAGAAGTCATAAACACTAGCTAGTCCTCCATCAAATTCGGATATACGGGATCCGTCAAATCTTCTGCCACTTCTTTCCCTTTAAAACCTGCAAAGAATGACTTAAGTCTTTGGCCACTGACCTTGACTAATTGGCCATCTTCGGGGTTTTTGATCTCAATAGCTCTGTTGGGGTAGACCACCTTTACAAGGTAGGGGCCATCCCAACGGGATCGGAGTTTTTCCTGGAAAATTGAGAGGCGAGAATTGTATAAAAGCACTTTTTGACTGGGCCAAAATGATTTTTGTACAATGGAATTATCGTGAAAGATCTTAGCCCGTTCCTTTGAGATTTTGGGGGCTCTCATACGCATCTCATCGAATCTCTTCCAACTCATTCATTTCCAACTTCCTATGTTCGCCAGCCATTCTCAAGTTGAAATTTAAAGTTTTAATGGCCCAATAGGTCTTGTGTTCCATTTTGACTGGTAGGTGGCAAGCCTTTCCATAGACAAGTCGATAGGGAGACATGCCCCAAAATAGTTTTAAAGGCAGTGCGGTATGCCTACAGGGCATCGGTCAATCTTTCGAACCAATCCTTCCTATTTGTGTTGACCATTTTTTCTAGAATGTTCTTGATCTCCCTATTGGCTAGCTCAGCTTAGCCATTTGTTTTTGGGTGATAGGTAGTGGGTATTTTGTGAGTGATGCCATATTTGAACATTAGAGATGCAAATGGCCTATTATAAAATTGTGATCCACCATCACTCATTATTGCACGAGGCATCCCAAACCTTGAAAAGATATTCTCTTTGAGAAACTTGACTACGATCCGGTGGTAATTAGTTTTGGTTGGGATAGCCTCCACCCATTTGGACACATAGTCCACTGCCAAGAGGATGTACAAATAACCAAATGACATAGGGAAAGGACCCATGAAGTCAATGCCCCAATAGTCAAATATTTTGATGATAAGTATTAGGGCAAGGGGCATCATGTTTCTTTGTGTCACACTACCCAACCGTTGACATTTGTCACATCCCTTACAAAATGAAACACAATCTTTGATAAGAGAGGGCCAGTAAAAATCTGATTGAAGAATTTTAGCCGAAGTCTTTTTCGTCGAAAAATGTCCACCGCAAGCTTGTGAATGGCAAAATGCAAAGACGTCCCGCTGTTCATTTTCAGGTATGCATCTCCTCATGATTTGATCGGGGTAGTACTTGAACAAATACGGGTTGTCAAAGTAGGAGTACTTCACATCTGCCATAAATCGTCTTCGATCTTCTAGGCTCCATTGTGGTGGTATCTGTCCTGTTGCAAGATAGTTACATATATCAACATACCAAGGACATACAGAATGAATTGAAAACAAATGCTTGACAGGAAAAAAGTCAGGGATAGGAATGTGCTCATCGGCCTCTTGCACCACAAGCCGAGATAAATGATCTGCCACCACGTTCTCAACTCCTTTTTTGTCCTTGATTATTTCTTGTAGGAGGAGTATTCACCTAATGAGTCTTGGTTTAGCATCCTGCTTTGACAACAAATACTTCAAAGCAAAGTGATTAATAAAAACAACAATAGGTGTACCAATGAGGTAAGAATGGAATTTACCTAAGGCAAACACTACCGTTAACAACTCTTTCTTGGTGGTAGTGTAATTCATCTAAGCCTCATTCAGTGTTTTGCTAGCATACTATATCACATACGGTCTATTTTTCTCTCTTTGATCAAGCACTGCACTGACTGCGTAATCACCAGCGTCGCACATGAGCTCAAAAGGTAGGTCCCAATTGGGTGGTCGCATGATCGGAGGTGTGACTAGCATGCTTTTAAGTTTTTAAAGGATGCCTCACAATCATCCGACCACTCGAATGGGACCTCTTTAGACAACATGTTGGCCAAGGCTCGGGCCAATACACTGAAATTCTTTATGAATCCATGATAAAAACTTGCATGCCCCAAAAATGGCTAGATGCCTTTGATGGCTCTTGGCATGGGAAGGTTGGAGATGGCCTCCACCTTGGATTTGTCGAATTCAATACCCCTCGCCGAAACTATGTGTCCAAGCACAATTCCTTCCATCACCATAAAGTGACACTTTTTCCAATTCCAGACTAGATTCTTCTCCTTACATCTTGTTATTGCTTTCTCCAAGTTTGCCAAACATCCCTCGAATGAATCCCCAAGCACTGTAAAGTCATCCATAAAGACCTCCATTATCTTTTCCACCATGTCATTGAAAATCCCCATCATACAGCGTTGAAACGTCCCCGGAGCATTGCATAGTCCAAATGGCATGTGGCGGTAGGCAAAGGTATCATAGGGGCACTTGAAGTTGGTCTTCTCTTGATCCTCCAAAGCAATCTCAATCTAATTGTAGCCCGAGTATCCATCTAAAAGGTAGTAGAATAGATACCCCACTACTCGTTCTAGAACTTGATCGAGGAATGGCAATGGGAAGTGGTCTTTTCGTGTGCAAGCGTTCAGTTTTCAATAATCAATGTACACCCTCCATCTAGTGATCACTCTCATAGGTATAAGCTCATTCTCGTCATTCTCAACCACCGTAACTCCGAATTTCTTAGGTACTACTTGTATGGGGCTAACCTACTTACTATCGACGATTGGAAAAATGATCCCCACATCAAGTAGTTTTAGAACCTCATCCCTCACCACTTCCTTCATGATGGGATTCAACTGTCTTTGTGGTTGTCGGGAAGGTTTGGAATCCTCCTCAAGATATATGTGCTGGGTGCAAATGAGAGGGCTTATCCCCTAGATATCCGCAATGGTCATGGTCCACTTGATTGCTCCTTTATGCTTTCTCAACATCTCCAAGAGTTTTTTTTCTGGTTCCATGTTCAATGTAGAGCTAATGACCACCGAAAATGTTTCCCCTTCTCCAAGATAGGCGTACTTCAAATGGGAGGGCAAGGGTTTCAACTCTAAGTTGTGCTTTTGTTCATCGACGAAAATTTTTTCTTTTCTCGATGGGGAAACTCTTCAAATGTAGGGATCCACCTTTCCATCCCTTTCAAATCTTCTACGTCCTCTTGCTCATCATAATTCTCAAGATCCACAATTCATTTTTCTTTGAATTTCAACATCCCCTCCAGCTCCAAGTGCTCCTCAACCAAAGTGTCAATTCTATTTACCTCACTTACTTTCTCATCATCACCCCGTTGCTTTGCCAAGTTGAATACATGAAGCTCCATTGTCAAATTCCCAAATGCCAACTTCATTAAACCGTTCTTGTAATTTATCACGGCATTAGATGTTGTTAGGAAGGGTCTTCCAAGTATTACGGGAATTTGGGAGCTAAGGTTTGCAACAGGGTGTGTATCAAACACAATAAAATCGATAGGGAAGTAAAATTTATCGATTTGAACTAAGACATCCTCAAGTACTCCCCTTGGTGTACGGATACTACGATCCACCAATTGAAACGTGTTTTAGGTGGACTTCAACTCCTCAAGATGAAGCTGTTGATACACCAAGTAGGGAAGAAGATTCACACTTGCCCCCAAAACGAGTTGTGCTTGCTCCACTCGACAATTTTCAATGGGGATGGCTATGGTTGGACAACCGGGGACTTTTGAATTTGAGAGGAGTGTTGGTCCTCAATATTGAGCTCACTTGTTCTGTGAGGAATGCCTTCTTACGGATATTCAATCTCCTTTTCACGGTGCATACATCTTTCAAAATTTTAGCACAAGATAGGATTTGGTTGATGGCGTCAAGGAGTGGAATGTTAATCTTCACCTGCTTAAACATTTTCAAAATATCAATATAATTGGCCACCTTGACAGGTGGCTTCAAAAAACTAGGGAAAGGGGTAGGCATTGGAGGAATAATCACACAATCATCAATTAATTTTTCTTTCTCAATAACCTCTCTTTCTTTCTCCTCACTCATTGTACCCTTGTCAGCCTCACTCAAGATATCTTTTCCTTTTGGCAATGTGGTCTTGGGTGAGACCATTAGCAAAATGGTTTTGTCAATTTCTTTGCCACTACGGAGGGTAGTGATAACTTTGAGTTGTCGCAACTCTCTCTCAAAGGCTTCGATGACTTAACAACGTGTTGACCCCTAGGGTTCTCTTGTGGTTGACCGGGGAACTTTCCCTTTTCTTGTTGAGATGCTCCTATGAAGTTTGTCAACTTTGTGAGTTGGGCTCTTATATCATTGATGGCTGTGGCATTTTGGTTATTGATGGCGGTTTGGCTTTGAATGAAGCAATGAACCACATCCTCCAAATTCCTTTTGTGAAGAGGTTGGTATGTGGATAGATTGGATGGTCCTTGAGAAAAACTTTGTGAAAGAGAATTTGGAGAAATATTTTGTGGTGGTGGGTTTGACTAATACCCTTGGGGATTGGTCCTTGGGTATTTAGAGCTAGATGCTTGCCCTTGGCCATGGTATTGGTTTTGCTTGGGAGGCATGGGGGATGAAAATGCACTTGACCCATGAGGAATGAGGTTCTCATTTCTCCAACTAAAATTTGGGTTATTGATCCACCTTGGATTGTAGGTGTTTGATTTGGGAGAAAATGATAGCCATGGTTGGTTGAATGCATGGACTTGCTCATGGTATGCTTCCTTAAATGCTAGAATGTTAGGACATTCTGATGTGGAATGCTCTACACTCTCACAGATTACACATCCCTCCACAATGTTAGAAACATTGACATCTCATGTCTCCGATTGACTTCAAGACTCTCAACTTTCCTTAACAATTTAGCAATTTTTGAAAGTAAGTCTTCTCGGTCTCTCAAATGATATATCCCTCCCCCTTGTCGTTGACTACTACCCGAGGACGTCCTAGGTACATCATTGGGATCCCTAATGTCCCAAGATTGTGCATTTTGGACCTGTGTACTAAAGTAGTCTAGGGCCTCATTAGGGTCTTTGTTCAAGAACTCGCCATTGCACATCCTGTCAATGAATTGTCTATAGCTTGGTGTGATTCCTTCATAGAAGAAACTTACCAGTTGCCATGATTCAAAGCCATGGTGTGGTATGGATTGTATCAAATCCTTGTAGCAATCCTAGCATTGATAAAATTGCTCATTGGACTTCTCAGAAAAATTTTGAATTTCCTTTTTTAAAGCGGTGGTTCTATGAACTGGAAAAAAATTGTTCAAGAATTTGGAGAGCATTTGAGCCCAAGAGGTAATGGATCTAGGTCGTAAGGAATACAACCATGATTTGGCTTTGTCACTAAGGGAGAAACAAAACAATTTCAGTCAAGCTTTTGGATTGGCACCAAAATTATCACCTGCATCCTCAGGTGGGTTTTGGTCAATATTCATGTCAGGGTGGAAGGGTTGTCTAACCAATTGGTTTTTTTCATCCCTTTTCCACATGCAGTAAACTATCTACAAATCAAATTATACACAAACAAGGATATATATACAAGGAACAACGTACCTCAGCCCATGATGACGATCATGGGACTTACCTCCGTCGTTCAAAAATCACCTTCTTGATTTGACACTTACCTTCCCCGACAACGGTGCAAAAAATGCTTGACAAAATTCCTTGTAGTTTCCTAACCTCTAAATATCACCTTATAGCATGTATAGTATATAGATGAAGGGGAGTATCACTCTCCTATGGGTTATGTGTAAATGCGCAAAAATGTGTGTGTGTGTACAAAAGTGCTCCCCAAGCGCAAGAAGACTTTGGCGGGTTGTATTTTATTTGGTGGTATTCCAAGGTCGTTTGCACGGGAAAGGAAGTAAACCGAGGGGAAGGTGATTTTGGGAGAAAGAAAGTGTAAAATCTTTGTTTGTTGATAGTTGTTTGGTGGAGTTTGTTTTGATGCTAATAAAATGAGAAACAAATGTTGACAAATCCAAGAGGTCACTCCAATAGGAATACCGTCTCAACTTGAAACCCTCCCCCAATGGAGTATGAATGAACGATTGATTCGTGGGAAGGTAGGAATAACATTGGTGAGTATCTAAGCATAAACCGTGCTAGGCCTACGGAATATGAAAGACTCACCAATTTATCCACCCTCAACCCAGTCAAACCGAACCATTGCACTCTAAAAGAAGGGAGGAGAATGAGTTGAAATGGTATACCCAAGTGGAGGTTCCCCTTGATTTTGCCAACTAAAAGATTTAGCTACTCATGCTTAAAATGAAATTGACAATGTAATGAGAATGCATTGTAAAGATATAAAGTTCTAGAGTAACTAGATACAAGAAAACATAAGCAATAAGAGATTATATTGAATACCTATTTGAAAACTAAGAAAATGAAGAACTTTGGTGCATTAATGGTGAAAGCTTTAAAAGAGCATTAAACTTGCATTGAACATGAAGGAAAACAACATTAATGACATTAAATGAAGTTCTAAAGATTCATATATGGAATTACAAGACAATGTATTGAAAGAAACGTAAAAATTTCAATTTTTTCTTAGTAGAACACTATTCATCATCTCCTATCAGACCTTCTCTCTCTATCTCTCTGTGTAATGTAGAATGCTGAATAATGGAGTCTTCCCTTGCCATAAACATGCTTGAATAGATCCTTTAGCCTCCAGAAGTGACCTCCATCCATAGGGGTGTAGGAGGAATAGGCTGGACAGGGGGGTTACAGAGCTTGTTTGCACACCCAACTTCTCTTCTCTTCTCTCTCTTCGTTAATCACCATGGCTCCAAAAGTCCAAAGAGGAGTGTGAAAGGGATGAATAGTGTTGTGGGCGTGTCAAGGGAGCATGGGAGATCTGTTGGTGGGACCCTCAAAAGAGCAGACCTGAGTTGCAGAGAATGGGGCAGAACGACAGAGCGTATTGGTACGCTGAACTGTAGAGGCTGGACCGTACCCATACTGCGTATCGGTACGCTTTTGCTACCTTGTCTCATTTTTCTGATTTCTTCACTCCAGAGCTTTCATCTAGCCATTCTTTCATCCCCAATTATCTCAATACATTTGGGAAGGCCTTAAGAAGCCTTATTTAGCACCTTTTAACTGCAAACACAAAATATTTTCATTAATAACTCAACAGATATAACTCCAATCATTTAATCCCCAAAAGTAATTAAACTAGGATGATTAGTACATAAAAATATGCACTATTTTGTGCTAAACAATCTATCAGATAAAGAAGATGTGTGACGGCATGGGATCTTCGGGTCGGCTTGGCAACATATTTGTTTGAGGGGGAGGCTGACCATTGGTGGGATTTAGTAAAGAGAAGAAGGAACGCTGATGCGCTCACTTGGGAGGAGTCTGATTAAATCTTTCAAGATAAGTACTTTCCTGAATCAGTCAGGGACAGGATGAGTGCAGACTTTCTCGCTCTATGACAAGGGAGCATAATAGTGACGGAGTATGAGAGGAGGTTTGACGAGGTATCTCGCTATGCCACATAGTTCATATCCATAAAGGCCAAGAGGGCCAAACGCTTTGAGCAGGGCTTGAGGCTTGCCATCATGGAGAAGCTTGTGGCTCTCAAGACTTGGGACTTTGGGGATCTTGTTGATAAAGCTACACTGGTTGAGAGAGACGTAGAGGATAACCAGAGGTGGTAAAACTTCACGAGAGGAGGTCTGATCCAAATTAGTGCTAGCAGCAGCGGAGGGCAGAGAGCAACACATTTCTGTCGCCCAGACTAGGCGGTAGGACAAAGACTTCAGACAGTCCGAGGAGCTGGAGGTGTACCAGAGAAAGCAGGCACTGACCCACATCAATGCTTCGCATGTGGAGGTGTCGGGCACTTTAGAAATAACTGCTCAATGCTTCCACCAAGGACTAATCAAGCAAACAAGCCACCACCACCAAAGCCACTACAGTAGAGGCTGGTAGGAGCTTTAGCCTCAGGTAGTGCCAATCAAGGGAGAGTATTTGCTTTGACTCAACCGGAGGAAGATGCTCTCAATGCCGTTGTGGAAGGTATTATTCTTCTTTATAATTCTTGGGCCCGAATCTGATTTAATCTCAGTGCTACATATTCCTTCATACGCACTGCATATGCTTGTAATTTGGGATTAGAATTCGAGAAACTAGAACATGCCCTAAGTATTGACATGCCTACGGGAGAATGGTTGGATACTAGAATGGTGTGTAGAGGTTGTGTGCTTTGAATTGGAGAGCAAGAATTAATTGTAGATTTGGTTGCGCTAGACATGAAGGGGTATGAAAATCATAGTTGGGATGAACTTGTTGTCTACTTTCCGTGCGGTAATGGATTGTTTCTGCAAACAGATTTCATTCACTTACCGGGAGGAATAGTGTTCAGTTTCGTGAATGATCAAAATTCTTCCTATCCATTTCCTACTACGGTAGTAGATTCTTGAAAGCTAAGGCGGGAAGTAACTTGAGTTTCTTGGCCAGCTTAATGGGAGACGGTAGTGATAAATCTCATGCGGACGTGGTGTTGATAGTATCGAATTTTCTGGATGTCTTCCTAGAAGAATTACTCGGGTTACCCCCACAGAGAGAAATTGAGTCTAAGATTGACCTCTATCTGAGAACCAAACCCATATCCATTGCTCCATATCGGATGCCACCTATGGAGTTAAAGGAGCTAGGGAAACAGTTAGACCAACTTTTGGCTATTGGGTTTATCCGTTTAAGCACTTCACCTTGGGGAGCCCCCGTTCTTTTTGTGAAGAAGCATGGCGAAACGCTTCAATTATGCACGGATTAGCGAAGGTTGAATCGAGTAATGGTGAAGAACAAATACCTATTTCCACGAATTGATGATTTATTCGATCAGTTGAAAGGTTCCAAGTATTACTCCAAGATTGATCTTCGCACTGGGTATCATCAACTGCAGATCAAGGAGGAGGATATTCCTAAGACAACTTGTCGTACCTGGTATGGTCATTTTGAATATACGGTAATGTCGTTCTGATTGACTAATGCTCTAGCAGCCTTCATGAATTTGAAGTACAGGGTATTTTGGCCGTATCTAGATCAATTTGTCATTGTGTTTATTGATGACATATTGATTTATTCACAGACCCAAGGGGAATATGAACGCCATCTCTCGATTGTGCTACAGACACTAACAGAGCATAAGTTGTATGCAAAGATGAGTAAATGCGAGTTTTGGATGAAGGAAGTGAAATTCCTTGGTCATGTTGTGTCCGAACAAGGGGTAGCTGTTGACCTCGTCAAGATTGAAGAAGTGATGAAGTGGGAACCACCGAAGAATGTGACTGAAGTACGTAGTTTCCTAGGTTTAGCAGGCTATTACCGAAGGTTTGTAGAAGGGTTCTTAAAGCTCGCAATGCCAATGACTCACCTTAAGAAGAAGGGAGAAAATTTTTTTGTGGATTCAGGCGTGTGAATTAGCTTTTCGCACCTTGAAGGAGAAATTGACGATAGCTCCTATCCTCATTATTCCAAGTAGTGCGGAAGGATACAATGTTTACACTGATGTATTGCTATGAGGCCTAGGATGTGTGCTAATGCAAGCAGAAAAGGTAGTTGCTTATGGCTCGAGGCAACTCAAGATTCATGAGCAGAACTATCCCACTCAAGACTTGGAGCTTGTTGTTGTGGTTTTTGCTCTTAAGTTGTGAAGGTGTTACTTATATGGGGAAAAGTTTCAAGTGTTTTCTGATTATAAGAGCCTCAAGTATGTATTCACAAAGAAAGACTTGAATCTTCGACAAAAAAGATGGGTTGAGTATCTAGAAGATTATGATTTAACACTCAACTACCATCCAAGGAAGGCTAATGTAGTTGCCGATGCACTTAGTAGAAAGTCTCGAGGTGAAATCAACATTCTTGCAGCTAAAGGGTGGAAGTTGATTGATGCCTTAGAGGACTTTGATCTATGGATGGATAGGCAGGAGAATCGTCTATGCCTATTTAACCTTGTAGCCTAACCTACACTCCAATGTAGGGTGGCGGAATTACAATACTTGGATCCTGACTTAGAGTCGATTCGAGCTAAATTGGAAAATGAGGAAATAATGGAAGGTTGGTTTTTGAGAAATGAAGAACTAAGATATGGGAGAAGCTATGCATCCCCGATGATTTGTCCCTAAAGGAGGAGATAGTAGGAGAGTGTCATCGCTCTAAGTTTTCCATCCACCCCGGTGGCACAAAAATGTATAGGGACATGAAGCGTCAATTTTGGTGGAAGGGAATGAAGAAGGATGTGGCAAGGTTCATAGCCCGATGTGTGGTGTGCAAACAAGTGAAGATTGAACATCAAAAGCCTAGAGGATTACTTAAGTCCTTACCTATTCCAGAGTGGAAGTGGGACCACAAAACCATGGACTTCGTATAGGGTTTACCACGAATGTCGTAAGGGCATAATGCAGTATGGGTCACTGTGGACAGACTCACCAAATCTGCTAATTTCTTGGGAATGAAGACCACAGACACTTTAGAGACCTTGAGCAAGCTCTATATCCGTGAGATTGTGCAATTACATGGAGTTCCACTCTCGATTGTTTCAAACCGTGATTCTCGATTTATGGCACAATTCTGGAAAGGTATACAACGAGCTATGGGGACAGAGTTACATTTCAGCACATCCTTTCATCCCCAAACAGATGGCCAATCTGAGAGGGTGATACCAATTTTGGAGGACATGCTACGAGCTTGTGTGTTAAACTTCAACAAAAACTAGAGTGATCATTTGTCGTTGGTGGAATTCGCATACAAAAAAAGTTTTCAATCTAGCATTGGCCTGACACCTTATGAAGCATTGTATGGGAGACCATATAAGTCAGCAACTTGTTGGCTAGAAGCTGGGGGGACTAGTTTGTTTGGGCCAGAGATTGTTCGGGAGACTACGGAGAAAATCAAACTCATCCAGGAGAAACTATGCACGGCTCAAAGTAGACAGAAAATCTATGTGGATAGAAGACGAAGACCCTTGGAATTCCAAGAGGGGGACTACGTGTTCCTCAAGGTTCACCCAATAAAGGAGTGTTTAGATTCGGCAAGAAGGGGAAATTAGCACCAAGATACATCAGACCCTTTGAAGTGATCAAGGTGGTAGGCAAAGTGGCGTATCAACTTTGGTTACCAGCTCAGTTGTCAGGGGTGCATGACGCGTTCCATGTGTCAATGTTAAGGAAATGTCAATCAGGGACAACACCAGTTGTGGATTTGGAAGATATTGAAGTTCAAGATGGAGCAACATATGAAGAACAACCGGTGAAGATTCTCGACACCAAGGAGAAGGTGCTACGCAACAAAGTCATCCAACTAGTGAAGGTCTTGTGGCAACATCACAAAATGGAGGAAGCTACTTGGGAACTTGAGCTAGAGATGCGAGAGAAGTACCCTTATCTATCCGCTAGTTGAGGTGAGTTTCGAGGACGAAAATTTCTTTAAGGGGTGGATTATAAACCCCACACTTTTATCTTTATATATGTATATAGATTTATATAGCGAGTAATCATTTCTTTAGAAATGTTAATATGGAAAAATTCGAGTAAATAGTATTTAAAACTTAGTTTTAGCTTGTAAATATATGAAATCGTTGTAATAGAACTTATACCAACTAGGTTTGATGTATAAAAGTATGTTATATAATTTTGGGTTGGAATTGGAAGGGTTTGGAATGGATTGGAAATGAGAAGGGAGGATTTGTAGAAAAACAGGCAAAACCTTCCGGAAGGTTAAGGTAAAGGCTTATCCAGTAGACAAACCTTTCGGAAGGTCGATGGGAAACCTTCCGGAAGGTTAATGAAAATGTTTGTCCAGTAGACAAACCTTCTTGAAGGTCTATGAGAAACCTTCCAGAAGGTTAATGAAAATATTTGTCCAATGGACAAACCTTCCGGAAGGTCTATGAGAAAACTTTTGGAAGGTTAATGAAAATGATTGTCCAGTAGACAAACCTTCTGGAAGGTCGATGAGAAACCTTCTGGAAGGTTAATGAAAAGGTTTGTCTAATAGGCAAACCTTCCAGGAGGACAATGAAAAATCTTTCGGAAGGTTTTCAAAAAATCTGAAATTTTAAGTCGCGAACAACCAGTTTTCCTTCCATTATAAATACGTAAGGATGTCCTATTTAGCCCCATTTCAACATCTCTAACCCTAAAAAACCTTAAAGAGGAAGAAAGGAAGATAAAAATACAAGATCAAAGGGGATTTCCACTTCAAGAAGATCAAAACCCTAGTTTTTCAAGAACACCAAGGTAGGGGGTTTCTTCCTATTTTCTTACATTTAGGCTAGGGCTTAATTATATGTATTCTTTTGACTTTAAATCTTAAATCTTACATTGAGGCTAGGGCTTAGTTTTAGCTTGTAAATATATGAAATCGTTGTAATAGAACTTGTACCAACTAGGTTTGATGTACAAAAGTATGTTATATAAGTTTGGGTTGGAATTGGAAGGGCTTGGAATAGATTGGAAATGAGAAGGGAGGATTTGTAGAAAAATAGGCAAAACCTTCCGGAAGGTTAAGGTAAAGGCTTATCCAGTAGACAAACCTTCCGGAAGGTCGATGGGAAACCTTCCGAAAGGTTAACGAAAATGTTTGTCCAGTAGACAAACCTTCTGGAAGGTCTATGAGAAACATTCCAAAAGGTTAATGAAAATATTTGTCCATTGGACAAATATTTTCGTTAACCTTTTGGAATGTTTGGACAAACCTTCCGGAAGGTCTATGAGAAACCTTTTGGAAGGTTAATGAAAATGTTTGTCCAGTAGACAAACCTTCTGGAAGGTCGATGAGAAACCTTCTGGAAGGTTAATGAAAAGGTTTGTCTAATAGACAAACCTTGCAGGAGGTAGATGAAAAATCTTTCGGAAGGTTTTCGAAAAATCTAAAATTTTAAGTTGCGAACAACCAGTTTTCCTTCCATTATAAATACGTAAGGATGTCCTATTTAACCCCATTTCAACATCTCTAACCCTAAAAAACCTTAAAGAGGAAGAAAGGAAGATAAAAATACAAGATCAAAGGGGATTTCCACTTCAAGAAGATCGAAACCCTAGTTTTTCAAGAACACCAAGGTAGGGGGTTTCTTCATATTTTCTTACATTGAGGCTAGGGCTTAATTATATGTATTCTTTTGACTTTAAATCTTACATATATGCTATGAAATCTTTATTTCTTGGTATCCTTGCAAAGACCACCATGTTTTAAGCAAAGTAATGGTTGGATAACCATTAAATATCTTTTGTTGGCATAAAACCCTAGTTTTCAAGATAAATGGATTTTTCTCTTGATTCTTCCTTTGTTCTTGATTTCAAAACCCTAGTGCTTTGTGTTGAGTAATAAAATGATGTTAGGATGATCTCTTGCTTATTTATGATTTACTTATAATTTGAGAATTTGGTTGGAATTGCATCCCTTGTATGGTTGTTGTGATGGACTTGAATTGCATTCGAGCACTGTCATAGAGTGCTAGAAGTTTGTCTATCTCAGTGGGGGTGAGATGGTTTCCTAACACTGGTGGTGATTTTTTGTTTGTGAGAGCAATCACTGTTGTTCACGTATGGTCGAGGCTGAGGGATGGTATACCTTTCCTGAGAAGGATTCGTTAATGTTGTGGGGGACTATGTGGTTATGATTGGGTGAATGAGGTAGAGTCATTGTGTACATTCATGGGAAGCAACCAACATACATAAGAATATGGGATGACACTATTGAACAATTATTGTTATTGTGTGGACTTGGTTTCCTATAAGAGCTTATGGAGGTATGAGACTCTACAAGAACTTGTGAGAAATGGTTTATGGTTGGAAATGGTTAATTGATTTATTTTAACATTTTTATTCCTTTCATTTAACTTGTTGCTATTGAGTTAACTTTGGATCAAATGAATTGTCACTGTTTTGTTTAAAGTTATATATGCTATTTTGAAAATTGAGACCGAACTGTGTTATATGTTTTCTAAACCTTGTTCGAGATTGGAAGAATGTTGCTACACCCCCTACAAACTATATATTTTTTAGATTGTGGTGTAGACTAGTAGCTCAGAGTGGAGGAGCCGATACATTGGGAAGCTCCACTAGACGGGCTCGTGGACCCCGAGGTGGATGTCTAGGGTTATACTCTCTAAGTTGCTAGACTAGGAAATTTCTTTTGACATTACGTAAAGACTAATCTTTTGTTATTCCACTACGAGCTTAAATGTAATTATTTTGGGATATAATAGCCATGTGTTGGCATATTCTTTTGGGAATGATGTCGTAAATAATACATTTGGTAAATGGAATTTCTTTATTGATGGATTTCATTAGTTGTTCTCATGATGTGGATGGTTTTAAATTGTAATACCATCCAAGGTAGTTTTTGGGGCGTTACAGAATTAATCCTTATTTTACAAAAGCATTTCTTAAAACCAGATTCAAGTGCCTTCTTAGTTTGGCATATGGGTCGCATTCTCTTTTAAATGTAGTAACCTTGATCCCCCATAGTCATGTTTTCTTCGAAGAATTAAAGTGATTGACACTAGATTCGCGTTTTCTTTCTTGTTTAGTGGTCGAGTTGTTATAGAATTCAGGTTTCCCTTGGAAAAAGTGCATTGAACACTAGAATCATGCCTTTAATCAAATTTAGTGCAGTTGCTGTGCAACAATGTTTTCTTGCACCATTGCCACATTTTCTTACACAAGAATTGAGTGCAGGTGATAGTTGAATCATGTTTTGTTTGAAGTTTAAGCATGTGACGCGTGATTCTTCTTTTCCCACCAATATTTACTGCAAGTTGACGTCGTAATCTTGTTTTGTCTCAGAACTAGTGTCCTAGACATCAAAATCTAGTTTTCCCCTAGAATTAGTGTAATTGACACTCGAATCACGTTTTATTTTAGGCTAGCAGCTGTGGTTTCCTTCAAAATTAGCGCATTGCACACCATTTGTGCATTTCACACCAGAATGGTGTGAAATATTACCCAATAAAATGAATTCAAGTTGTCCCATATAGTAAAAGCATTTCACAATACCGTGTAGTTTTCTTTAAAGTTTAGATCGGTTGGTACCATGATCTTAACCCCTCTAAGAAATAGTCCGTTTTAGTTTCAGTGTCCTTTAGAAAGGAATCATGTCACCCTAAGAAGAAGTGCATATTTCATTTGTATCATGTTATCTTTTAATAATTGGTGCTACTGGCGAATAATCATGTCTTCCTTCAAAAACTTGTATTTGACCCCAGAGTTTTTGTGTTTTTGAAGTTCTAGTGTCTTTTGACACAATTTTTTCTCCAGGAATTACAGTCGTTGACGCAAGATTTGTGTGTGTTCTATAAGTTTATTAGGTGCATTGACATTGGATTGACTTTTTTCTCTTGAAATCAGTGCTTTTGACCCTTGAATCAAGATTTCTTTTACATATTGTGCAGTTGTTAACTATTGATATTTAAGTTTTTTTCTCGTAGAGTTAGTGCATTTGTCCCCCGAATATTTTCAGGCCCAAGAATTGACTGCTGGTGACGCCAAAATAATGTTGTGTTCCATGTTTTAAGTAATTCACACATGAGACTTCCTTTTCTTTTTAGGAATATTGCTACTAAAGACGCACTCATGTGTTTGCTCAAAATTGGTGCCCCTGACATCACAATCTTGTTTTATCCAACACTCAAATCATGATTTCATTTAGATTTAGCATCCTTGATACCGAAATAATTTTAACTTTGCTAGTTTTACTTTTGGAACAAAGCGAAGTTGAATATAGAATACTATTAGGAACCACAAATTTGAAAGCAAAAATCTAGGTTTTCCTTCCGACTAAGTGCATAAACACTTCTAAATCATATTTTCTTTCGGCAACATAGTACCGAAGACACGATTAGTGTCTTTCTCATCAGAATCGTGTTTTCATTCAAGTTAAGACTGATTGGTACTGGAATCAAGACCACTCCTAGAAATGTTTCATTTCGCAACAAAAGCATGATTTCTTTAAATTTTAGTGTTGCTTACACACGAATGATGTTGTTCCGTAGAAGAAGTCCATATGGAGATAGTATCATGTCCGTTTTTACAAATTAGTTCCACTTGCACGAGAATCCTGTCTTCTTTTGGGAAAATAATATTTGATACGAGAGTCATGTTTTCCTTATGTTTTGGTGTCATTAACACTTGAATCATTTTTTCTCCTTCCAAGTTAAGTAGTCTTATTGATGCCAAAATATTTTTTTCTTAGAATTGGTGCATTTGACACTAGAATGATGTTATGTTTATGATTTAGAACAATTGGTCATGCAATCATGTTTGCTTGTAGAGTAATTGTATTTGCCACCGGAACAATTTCTAACCCAAGAATTGTGCATGGGAGACACAAAATCAGATTTTTCTCTCCATTTTAATCATTTGAATCCTTAGTCTTGTCTTTCTTTTGAGATACATTTTAGTTGATGTTTGACTCATGTTTTCTCCCAGAACTAGTGCATTTTGCATCAGAATCGTGCTTTATTCAAGAATCAGCTTAATTGACACTAGAATCCCATTTTCGTTTAGATTAAGGAACATTGATACAAGAATCATGGTTTCTCCAGGAATTGTACCTCCAGAAACTAGAATTGTGTTTTTGTTATTAGTTTCTCTTCTTGAACCACTGGAGCCCATTGAAGAACTACTGGGGTTCATTAATGCCAATGTTATTTCTCCTCCTAGAATTGGTGCATTTGACAATAGAATCTTGTTTTCTTTAGAGGTTGGTGTGGCATTCATGTTCTTTTAGGTGAGTTAGTGCATTTTGGAATCAAAGTAATGTATTACCAAAGGATAGAGAGTATGAGACAATGGAATCGTGTTCTCTCACGTTTAATAATTCGACACGCGAGTCTTTTTTTTCTCCCTCTTAAGATATATTTTAGTTGACCTTGGAAGTCACGTATTCCCACAAAATTAATGCATATGACATCAGATGTAACGCCCCAAAAACCCCCTTGGGTGACATTACACTCTAAAAACCATTCACCCCATGAGAGCATTACGTAAATTCATCACGACGAAAGTTCATTCATCAACCATTCATATTTTAACAAAATTTGGGCAGAGTCTCCTTTGTACGGGGAGCTTTACCCAAAACACAACCTGTACAATTATATTACAATTGACCACACCGGGTCCACATATGCATAATTATTGACCACACCGGGTCTATTTATCCATCATAAAATAAAATTTCATTCATCATATGTCATATCCACACTATCATCCCAAAAGAATAGGTCCAATCTTGGCCTTTACATCTCCACAATGTAATAATATAACGCAGCGAAAATAACAAAAAAAAAGAACTAGACTTCAAAAGGATATTCTAAGTATAATCTAGTCTAGAACAAAATAAAAGTGTCGCTCTAAGCGTCCACCTCGGGATCCACATTCCCTTCAAGCGGAGTCTCCCAATGGGCGGGCTCCTCGACTCCTAACTCCTCCTCAAGTGTGAAATCTGAAAATGTTATTTGTAGGGGGTGAGCACGAAGCTCTGTAGCAAAATCCTCTCAACTCATACAAGGTTTATAAACATATATAAAAGGGTCGGTCTCATTTTTCAACATAGCATAGATACATAATTTGAAATGAAACGGGTGCATTTTTCAACGAATCTCAAGTTTAAGTAACAATAGTAATAGAAAGGAGCAATTTCAACCAAGTGCTAATAAACATCCATTGCCAAAATATAAATCATTTCCCACACATGATATCATATTGTCCTCTCTAACGGGAGCATCCTTACAAGGAACCTCTCACCCTCAAGATTTGGTTTCTCAAACATCCTTACAAGGAACCTCTTGAGAAAATCACATACTGTCCTCTTTTGGTGTGAGCATCCTTACAAGGAACCTCTCACCCTCAAGATTTGGTTTCTCAAGCATCCTTACAAGGAACCTCTCATCCATGTTCATTCCAACAACCATACAAGATCACATCATCCCAACAATCGTCACACATAACCAAGGATTCCATGAATCTCCAATTTACAAGCAAATTTCCAAAGATCCACAAATCCATTATGAGGCAATTTCAATAAACAATTAGGAAAATACAAGAGATCACCACAACATCATTTATTACTCAACACAAACCACTAAAGTTTTCAAAGCCAAGATTGAGTGACTATAGAGAGAAAAATTCATATTTCTCAAAAGTTAGGGTTGAGAGCAAAAACAAGAGAAAGTAGTTACCCAACCATAACATTGTTTAGAACATGATAATATTTGCATAGACATCAAGAATCAAAGGTTTCCTAACATACATCTAAGATTTAGATCAAAAAAAAAAAACCTATATGTATACATAGCCCTAGTCTCAATGTAAGAGAAAGAGAAGAAATCCCCTACCTTGAATCAAAGTTTCAAACCAAAAACCCAAGCTCTAATGACCTCCTTTCTCCCTTTCCTCCTTTCCTCTATCTTCCCCAAGGGTGCTAAGGGGTTTGGGGGTGAGAGATGTGAGAAAAAATGGAAGAAATGGGCTGGATTCTGTGTTTTAAACACAGCAGTCCGCGACATCACTGTTCATGGGCTGAATTTTGAGTTTTTTTCCAAAATTACAGTTTTGCCACTAGAAATCTCCAATTTGATCCATACGACTACCCTAAGGTTTTTCGACGTTCCGGATTCATTTTTAATGTTATTTTAACCTAAAAACATTGCTTTTTATGATTTATTTCAAAACTAAAATAAATTCACACTTGGAACATTAAAATTTCTATTTTATTCCTTCGAACTACTATAGGTGATATCCTTACGATTTTATATATATATATGGTTTATTCTTAAGTCATTACATATAGAAGAATCACTAAACAAGTACATTAATATATTAATGTAAACATATGGGGTTTTACACCTTCAAGGTCTAATAAGAAAGCACAACCCTTTACTATCCAAGGAGCACCATAGTGCAGATTTTTGGTCAACTTCATAGAATAAACTGATTTGACTCAGGTATTTCTAGGAGGTGTAACCTATATGGTTGGAAAGATATACGAGTTAGGGTTCTAACAAAAATAACGGTGCACAATTCGGACTTTCCAATAAAGAGTTATGATGAAATTAGCGAAAGGTAGTCTGCCGGACAGATTTTTGGACAGTGTAGACACTACTTCGTAATATGGACATAACTCCTTCCTCCTAGTTCCGATTGAGATGATTCAAGGTGATATGGAATCCTAAGAGAGAGATCTACAAATTTCATGTTTTAAGTTTTGAGAGATATGGACTGCATCAAGGTCGAAATCGAGCTTGATGTTACAGCCAGTGCACTGTTCATCCCTTTTTCATTCTACCAAATTCAAACACACATCACTACACATATCCCCATTTTTACAACAATTATTTACTATATATCTATATACATATATAAAAGAAAATGCGGGGTGTTACAATCCACCCCCCTTAAAGAAAGTTTCGTCCTCGAAACTTACCTCAAGTAGCGAACAAATATGGGTACTTCTCTCGCATTTCTAGCTCCGGTTCCCATGTAGCTTCTTCCACTCCATGGTGTTGCCACAAGACTTTCACCAATTTGATGACTTTGTTGCGAAGCACTTTCTCCTTGGCGTCGAGAATCTTCACTGGTTGTTCTTCATAGGTTGCTCCATCTTGAATTTCAATATCTTCTAAGTCTACAACCGGCGTTGCATCCGATTTACACTTCCTCAACATGGACACATGGAATACGTCGTGTACTCCCGATAACTGAGCTGGTAACCGCAACTGATATGCCGCCTTGCCCACCACTTTGATCACTTCAAATGGCCCGGTATACCTTGGCGCTAACTTTCCCTTCTTGCCGAATCTAAATACTCCTTTCTGGGGCGACACTTTGAGAAACACATAGTCCCCCTCTTTGAATTCTAATGGTCTTCGTCTTTGATCCGCGTAACTTTTCTGTCTACTCTGTGCTGTGCGTAGTCTCTCCCGGATGAGTTGAATTTTCTCTGTAGTCTCTCGAACAATTTCTGGCCCAAACAAACTACTCTCGCCCGCTTCTAACCAACACGTCGGGGATCTACATGGTCTTCCATACAAGGCCTCATAGGGTGCCATTCCAATACTGGTCTGATAGCTGTTGTTGTATGCAAATTCCACCAACGGTAAATGGTCACTCCAACTTCCCTTGAAGTCCAACGCGCAAGCTCGTAACATGTCTTCCACGATTTGTATCACCCTCTCGGATTGGCCATCCGTTTGGGGATGAAAGGCTGTGCTGAAATGTAACTCTGTCCCCATAGCTTGTTGTAGACTTTGCCAAAATCGCGCCACAAACCGAGAATCACGATCCGACACAATGGAGAGCGGAACTCCGTGCAACCTAACAATCTCACAGATATAGAGCTTGCTCAACGTCTCTAATGAGTCTGTGGTCTTCATACCCAAGAAATGAGCGGACTTGGTGAGTCTATCCACAATGACCCACACTGCATTATGCCTGCGCGACGTCCGTGGTAAACCCGACACGAAGTCCATGGTGATGTGATCCCACTTCCACTCTGGAATAGGCAAAGACTGTAGGACTCCTCCTGGCCTTTGATGCTCAATCTTCACCTGCTGGCACACCGCACATTTTGCCACATACTTGGCTACATCTCGCTTCATTCCCCTCCACCAGTATTGACGCTTCATGTCCCTATACATCTTTGTGCTACCGGGGTGGATAGCAAACTTGGAGCGATGACACTCCCCAAGTATCTCCTCCTTTAGGGACGAATCATCGGGAACACATAGCTTCTCCCCATATCTCAACTCTCCATTCTTCCAAGACCATCCTCCCATCGCTTCCCCATTCTCCAATCGGGCTCTAATCAAATCGAGTTCCGAATCCAGGCATTGCAACTCCATAACCCGTTGTCGAAGCGTCGGTTGAGCTACAAGGTTGAATAGATATGATTGATACTCCGGTCCATCCACCCATAGATCGTACTCCTCCAATGCATCAATCATTTTCCACCTATTTACCGCAAGAGAATTGATTTCACCCCGAGACTTCCTGCTAAGAGCGTCGGCAACTACATTGGCCTTCCCTGGATGGTAGTTGAGTGTGAACTCATAATCTTCCAAGTACTCAATCCACCTTCTCTGCCGGAGATTCAAGTCTTTCTGTGTGAAGATATACTTGAGGCTTTTATGGTCCGAAAACACTTGAAATTTCTCCCCGTATAAATAACATCTCCACAACTTAAGAGCAAACACCACTGCAGCCAGCTCCAAGTCGTGTGTGGGATAATTCTGCTCGTGCACCTTGAGTTGCCTCGAGCCATAAGCCACTACCTTCCCTCCTTGCATTAGAACGCATCCCAATCCTCGTAGTGAAGCATCGGTGTAGACATCGTAGCCTTCCCCACTACTCGGAATAATGAGGATAGGGGCAGTCGTCAACTTCTCCTTCAAGGTGCGAAAAGCTAGTTCACACGCTTGAGTCCACAAAAATTTCTCCCCCTTCTTTGTAAGGCGAGTCATCGGCATCGCAATCTTGGAGAACCCTTCCACAAACCTACGATAATAGCCGGCTAACCCCAAGAAACTCCGTACTTCTGTCACGTTCCTCGGTGGTTCCCATTTCATCACGGCCTCAATCTTTGCTGGATCAACCGCTACTCCTTGCTCGGACACAACATGGCCAAGGAACTTCACTTCCTTCATCCAAAACTCACACTTGCTCATCTTTGCATATAACTTATGTTCTCTCAATGTTTGTAGCACAATAGAGAGATGACGAGCATGTTCCTCCTGAGTCTGTGAGTAAATCAATATGTCATCAATAAACACAATGACAAATTGATCGAGGTATGGCCGGAAGACTCTGTGCATCAAATCCATGAAGGCTGCGGGGGCATTAGTCAATCCGAATGGCATCACCGTATACTCGAAATGACCATATCGGGTACGAAAAGCAGTCTTAGGAATATCCTCCTCCTTAATTCGCAGCTGATGATACCCCGTGCGAAGATCAATCTTGGAGTAATACTTTGAACCCTCCAACTGATCAAATAAGTCATCAATTCTCGGCAACGGATACTTATTCTTCACGGTAACCCGATTCAACCTCCGGTAATCCGTGCACAACCGTAGAGTCTCATCCGTTTTCTTCACAAAGAGGACTGGGGCTCCCCAAGGTGAAGTGCTTAGACGGATAAACCCAATCGCCAACAATTGATCCAACTGCTTCCTTAGCTCCTTTAACTCCAAAGGTGCCATCCGGTAGGGAGCAATGGATATGGGTTCGGTTCCCGGATAGAGATCGATCTTGAACTCAATTTCCCTATGTGGCGGTAATCCAGGTAATTCCTCAGGAAAAACATCCGAAAACTCCGATACAATTAACACCACATCCGTATGGAGTTTATCCATGTTATCTCCCATCAAGCTAGCTAAGAAACTCAAATGACTTCCCGCTTTCGCTTTTAAGAATCTACTACCCATAGTAGGAAATGGATGGAAAGAATCTCGGTTATTCACAAAACTGAAAATTACTCCTCCCGGCAATTGAAATGTAATCCGCTTGCGGAAACAATCCAGTACCGCACGAAAAGTGGATAACAAGTTCATCCCAAAAATCACGTCATACCCCTTCATCTCTAAAGCAATTAAATCCACAATCAATTCGTGCTCCCCAATACGAAGCACACAACCCTTGCAGACTCGGCTAGTACCCAATTGTTCTCCCGTAGGCAAGTCAACAGTCAAAGCATGTTCTAACTTCTCGAAACCCAATCCCAAATTCATAGCATATGCAGTACGTATAAAAGAATGAGTAGCACCGGGATCAAATAAGATTCGGGCCCAGGAATTGTAGAGAAGAATGATACCTTCCACAACGGCATTGGCAATGTCCTCCTCCGGCTGAGTCAAAGCAAATACTCGCCCTTGGTTGGTGCCGCCAGGGGCTTGAGTTTGTATCGGTCGATGCGGTGCAGGCCTCGGTGGTGGTGGTTGGGCTGCTGGTACTTGTCTTGCGGTCTGGATAGGCCCTTGAGGTGGAAAAACTGGGCAATGCATCCGAATATGTCCCACACCTCCGCATGCAAAGCAAGATCGTGGGATAATACCAGCTCTAGTCTGAGTGTCTCCCTCTCCTCGGGCTGTCAAAAGTCGCTGTCCACCTGTTGGGTCTGGGCGACGGTATGGTGTCGGTCTCTGTGCCCCACTAGTGGTAGCACCCGTCCGGATTGGACCTCCTCTCAAGAAGCCCTGTCGTCGCTGGCTATCCTCTATGTCTCTCTCTACCAGTGCAGCTCTGTCCACCAAGTCCCCATACTCCCTAATCTTGAGAGCCACCAACTTCTCCCGGATGACCGGCCTCAGTCCCTGCTCAAATCGCTTAGCCCTGTCGGCCTCCGTAGATATAAATCCTGTAGCATAACGGGAGAGCTCGTCAAACCTCCTTTCGTACTCGGCCACCGTCGTGCTACCCTGTCGTAGAGCAAGAAAGTCAGCCTTCATTCGATCTCTGACTGATTCAGGAAAGTACTTGTCCTGAAATATTTGGTCGAACTCCTCCCAAGTGAGTGCATCAGTGTTCCTCCGTCTCTTGACCGAATCCCACCAATGGTCGGCTCTCCCCCTCTAACAAATAGGTCGCCAAGCCAACCCTCAAATCTTCGGCAACTCCCATGTTCCCATCACATACCTTCTTCACTCTGCGTATCCACTTGTCCGCATCCAAAGGGTTAGAGCTCCCTTGGAAGGTGGGTGGATGTTGTCTCAGAAATTCTCGAAGAACCACCATCCC
>CAUOFW020005211.1:0-28025 GCA_963454935.2 Ilex paraguariensis | reverse complement strand
CCACCACCTCTTCCACAACAACTATCATCACCGCCCACCACCACTATCATTGCCACCGCTACCACTATCGCCACCCCACCACCACCACTACTACCGTCGTTACCCCCATGATCACCACACCCACCATCACCTCTGTTGCCGTCACCCTACCACCACCACCATCGCTACCCCACTACCAAAATCCCCACGAACACCACCACCACCATCCCCACTATCACCTTATCACCACCGTCATTGTCCTACCATCACCCTCATTGCCCCACCACTACCATCACTATTGTCACCGACTCACCCGTGACTGTCACCATCACAAATGGTCGTCATCACCCATCACAACTATCATTATCTCCCACCGCCACCATAACCACCTCTCGTCTCTACTATAATCGTTGTTTAAATTTCAAGCACGAGGAAATAACTAGTTTATATATTAAAGTACAATACAATTTAAATCTTAAAAGATAAACAAAATGACTTTTGTTATTCGCGGTTGAGATCTTTTTTAATTTTACTTTAAAGTTAATCTGACGGCTAATATTAACACCCCAAATTTAATAGGAAAAATAGGACTCTAAGAGTGTGTTTGATGTGACTTTTTAAAGGTGTTTTTAATACTTATAATTTCTCATAAGTACTTAAAAAAAAATAGTATTTGTAACCACTACACCACCACCCCCATCGCCCCACCATCATCACCACTACCACCACCACCCCCCACCACCATTACCATTACCACCACCACCGCCACCCCACACCACCACTAAACTACCCCCTACCATTACCACCATTACCACTACCACTTCCACTGTCGCCACCCCACCACCAGTACCTCACCCATTGCATCACCACCACCCTTCGCCTCTTACCACCACCATCACTATCGCCACTATATCACCCCTATCATCACCACCCCACCACCACCACCGGCACCACCCGCCACCACCCTACCACCACCACTTCTGTCACAACAACCACCACCACCGCCACTGCTCCTTATTGTCACAACCGTCACCATTATTATTATTGTCACCCCATCACCACCAGCCCTACTGCCCCGACCACCACCATCCCCACTATCCCCCCCCCCCCTCATCACCACCATCGTCACCTCTACCCTGCAGCCTCCCTACTATCACCGCCACTATCCAACTATCACCCCTACCATCACTACCCCTATCACCCCACCACCACCCTTCACGATCATCACCACTACCACTACCACCATCATTGCCACCATCACCACTACCACCCACCACCATTATCATCGCTCACTCCCACTATAATCAATGCTTAAATTCATTTCTCTCTTCTCTACATTTGTAATTTGATTTTAGATGTGAATACAATGTTGACCATTTTTTTATTATTTTGTATCTTCAGACACAAACAATAACCAATTTTACTATATTATATCTTAATTTAGTTTTAAATCTTACCATATGTCATCATCTCAAAAGAAAATTTTACAAAAACATTTTGCTGCCTCTAACAAAGAATTTTGGCTCTGCTTAGAATCTAATATACTATTCAAGTAGGCCCCAGAGAACCATTAAAGGTAGTTTAGTGACTAAGTCTAATTTTCAATAACTCAAATGTCTCAAATTCAACACTTCTCATATTTCCTAAAAACTAATCACCATTATTTTTCAAGGAACATATTCTAAATTCGCTCGAACTACGACAATTAGTATTCAAGTTCGAAAAAATAATGGACACACACCTGGACACTCCAGTAAAAAAAAAAGAGGCCCCAGACAGTGATATTAATGGTTCACTGTTTCGATTGTCAACGAAGAACTAACAGAATTCAAGAAAGATGAAAAAGACTTGATTAGTGACAAAAGCAACCCCATCCGAATTGGAAGATCTGTGATGCAGAAATGAACACGAAGCACCAAAAATTGAGAGAGAGAGCAATGTTTAAGTATACGAAAAGCTTTATGATATGGATCATGAAAGACATTATTCATGGCCTTCAAATCGACCTTCATCAATACTCGGAAAGGAACTCTATGAAAGCGTCATCATTTTGACATACATCAACAAACTCTCTCAAAATACACACCCGATCTTTTCCTTGTATGCATGAACACACCAACATGCTCAAGACCATTTTTCTTAAATTCGCAAAAGAATATTAAAAGAAAATTGGATGAATGAATCAAGAACATGAACGAATTATTTCCCGGAGTTACCAAATTGGTACTGTTGGCTGCCAAAGCTTGAGAAGAGATCATCTCCTCCACCTGCTGTCGTTGACGTGAACCCAGATCTACTAAGCCCAGATCCTGCACCCATAGCTCTGCCCATGTAAAATGAAGTTGGAGGTGCTTTATCCTTTTCATCTGATCCATTGGTCAAACCCCCCACGACGCCAACATCTGCTAGATTTACCTTCTTGACTGCCAGTAGGTTTCAAATACACAAGGCAATTTCAGAATGATAATGAACAGACAGCAATGTCATTCAAACCTAACACATTACCATATAAAATATGATTGTTCCAGATGTTTGACTATGTGAGAGTTCAGGATTCGCTCAACAGATAAAAAGGTTTATGGTTGTGAACTGAGCTGGACTGGAAATCACCCACTTACAAGGGTGACATCTATTTGTTAAAAAAAATATAACATCATACCCTAGAGTACTGGCATTCCTCAGTGGTGTTATGCCCCCTCTGAGGGTTTGAGCAAGAATGAAACATGCAAGAGCATCTGTGGTGGGTTTTTGCAGAAATTTGACAGTGTTAAAATTAATAACACATGCAAATCGCCGAGCCAACAGAGATAAACTTAGAGTAGCTAGGAATAAGCATCTTACGTGCAGCTATGTTAAGATCAATTAGTCCACGGCTCAGAGAATCGGCCCATATTCCAGATTTGACTTGGAAAGAATCTTTCTTCGGTGAAGGCTTAGATTCGACTGAAGACTTCCCATTCAAGATACTACGGTTGCCATCATTGCCAGAATTTTGTGTGGGCTCCGTAGATACTGAATCAGTATTCGAAGTGAATGCACCAAAAAGACCTGATCCATCAAAATTGTTAAGTGGAACAGCAGCAAATGGATCAATCGTGTTAATCGCCATTGGGTCAGATTCTAAAGATTTATTCGCAGGTTGAACAACTGATTCAGGAACAGTAAAAAAGTCGACTGTTGAAGAAGCTGCAGAAGAAGAGGCAGGTTGGGAGGCAAATAGATCAACCTTGGCCTGCAGAAACGGCCATGAAATGAATATAAGCACATAATCAAGTGATGGTATTGGATTGAATATAAACCAGCCCCCATTCTTACAGGAAAGTAATAGATGCATCACAATTCTAAGTACTGCATCAGAATTCCAACCTATCCAACTAAATTTAAGTGTTTCTAGCTTAAATTCTGCCATAGTTTTTTAAATTGCCAGATGGCTATCAAAATCGCAAAAAAAAAAAAATATATATATATATATATATATATATATATATATATTAATCGGAAGAAGAGGCGAATGTGTACTGCTTACCTCAACCTAACTTTCTTTCCTAATTTTCCCATCCAGTAAAGAATTATGTGCAGTTCCTATTCCCTTTACAAAATTTGTCGTACAAGGGGCCTTTCGACTGATGGTACTAGCTGATAAGGTATAATTCATGTCATAGGCTTTTAAAAAAAGTGGCAAGAGTATTATGAGAAAACTGCAGTCAACGCCAAATTTCTCTACGTAGAATAGTATATATTCTTATAATTTCACATTAATTTTGAGTGAAAAAATATTTAAAAGCTACTAAAAGGGAAGAAAAGGAGAAAAATGTGGCACAGCTCGGCCAAATTTCTTCTGTGGGGTGTTTTTTATGCAACGTTTCTTGTAAGAATGATGTGTGTGTGTGTGTCTGAGAGAGAGAGCATGCATTGGATGACTCTGCAGGGGAATGGCCCATTGCAGATCTTTTACACAGGGCATGACTAACTAATATAGATAAGATGACATCCAATTTTCAGTTATATGTGTGTGTGCGCGCGTGCGTGTATACATATGTATATGTGCGACGTAGAAAGAATCATTCCGGTGTCCGTAATGCATGAAGTATTATTGGAGCTGTTCTTGTTCCAAAAAATCTGGACACATTATTGGTGGGGAAACATGTCAAAAACAGTTACAAAGGAAAAGCAAGAAAACCTTATTTCCTGTTTGAAGTTGACAATGAGTATGTTCCACAACAGCATACTCCATAGAAATGGGACAGAAGAGTTATGTATAAATTATTTACGATAATACCCACATAAGGTAGGGAGTGAAAGAAGAAAGAAGCTATGACCTGAGCCTCAAAACTTTTCCCAGCTTCTACGTGGGATGGTGCTGATACAAAAGTGGCATCCGCAAACAAATCAACCTCTGGTGAATTACCATTCACTGAAGCCATTTCTGTGGGAACTGATGCTGGCACATCCAACAAGTCACCAACCAAACTTTGTCCAAATAAATCCACTGGATTAGGGCTTCCAGCATCTGGCTCTGTCAAACATAAGGTCTTAATTGACAAATAAATGATGAAGCAAATATCAACTATCTGACAAACCACACATGGAATTTTGCCCTTAAATTTTCAGCAAATGACAAGGAACAGGACTTATGATACCGAAAAAGCAACACACTACTACTTTAATGGCAGATAACTTTTCCCTGTCAATAGTTAGCATCTCAAATATTGTCCAGCACACAGTGGCACTGATTTACACAATCACTTGAACAGCTTAATTTCATCCAAAGGTGCCAAAAAAAGGCACAATATGCTTTTAATGCACAATTAATCTTAAATTAATTCTAAAACTTTCCAATTTGTTCTAATACAAAAGAGAGGAATATCTTGGAACTCCTTGGACATTGATGCCCAAAAAGAAGCCAAAAAATAAAGCCTTTCCCCTAGACCCTTAAAATCTTCCCATTTTTCCTAAAAAATCCTCACATTCTTTTCCTTCCAAATCACCCATAATTAGCTAAGAAGGCACTATGCCCATTTACTATTTTCCCCAAAACCCACATCTTCCATACAAAACAGACTCCATATTCTTTGGAGCAACCCACGCAATGCCCCTAAGGTTAAAAAACTTGTTCCATAATGCTCACGACAATGCAAAGATAAGTAATCCACATTCTCGCTACCATCTCTACACATAACACACTATTGCGGTTGTAGACAACTATTTGATCTCCTTCTTTGAAGGACCTCATTTGTGCTAATTTTCTGATGAAAAATTTTCCATGCACAAAATTAAAACTTTAAAGGTACTTTCTCCCTCCAAATTCTCAGTGATGGATAGAATAATGGAAGCAAAAGATTATCAATTAAAGAATCAAAAAACAATTTACATGAGAAGAATCATCAACTCTGTACATTTCCTATCATTAAGATTCCTACGAAATCCAAATTCCTAAGAATTAGATTAGAACATGATCGAACCATAGATGCAACCAAAGTGTCATGATTGCCATAGACAAGATACAAACATGGACAGAGACCAGAGACCAGAGAAAGAAGATTCCCAACCCATATATCTTCCTAAAAACGCACTCGATTTCCATCCCCACAATGAACTTAACCCTCTTAGAAAAAAGATAGCCCCTAATAAATAAACCTCCATAAACTCCCAAAAAGAAACCCCTTTCAACCCAGTTAACATCCTACCCATTAGCTTGTAAATCATACTTGCTCCTAATAACGGCATGCCATATTGAATCTTGTTCCAAAGGGAACCTCCTTGGCCATTTCTCAACCAAAGCTATATTTCTATTCACCAAATTTGCCACCAAAAGTCCTCCCTTATCTTTTGGCCTAGTCATCACCTCCAATCTCAAATGTCCTTCCTACCCTCTCTCATCCCTTTCCATAAAAAATCCTCATTAAATCTTCAATTTTCCTAACCACCCCACAAGACATTTAAAAAGAGACATGAAAAAAATGGGATATTAGACAAAACCGATTAAAAGTTAATTTTCCCCCTTAAGAAATGAGCAATTTTTTCCAACCATCTAACCTCCTCCCCACTTTCTCCATCACAGAATCCCAAAAACACTCATTTAAAGCAGGCGCACCAAACAAACATGTAGATGCCTATTTTATAGTACTTAGATTTGTTATAGTGTAATATGCAGTTGTTTAACAACTACATGCATTTTCAAATGCAACTTCTACAATAAAACTTTCTGTTGTTTTGAAATTACTAAAAAAAGAGTCCAAAGAATTTAGAATATTTCAATAACAACCATAAGAACCACCACCAGCACTACTACTAATGGTAATGGTAGTAATACAATCAACCACCTCAAATTAATATTATCATACAGTAAAGAAACTGCATTCATTCTTGTGTGGATGTTCAATAATTATATCATTACTTATATATCTATTTTTTGATAGATTATCCAATGGAACATGCTTGAGATGGATGATTAGGATAATATATTTTTTCTATTATGCAACTAGACACAGATGTACTTTAGTTCCTAATTCATTCACTAATTATGTAAAAATTCCACTTGTCAAGCAAGTGATTTTTTCGGTCTTAATTTTTGAGTGATAATTCAATACAGATATGAATGATACAAGGCTGACTCATTGGCTAGGTATTAAGTTTTCTACTGCATGTTACAAAGAGTCAAAGATTATGGATCTACCACTTGGCATTATTTGCAAGCCAACTTGAGCCGAGCTAAGGTGTGCTACTCTCGGTTTATTTGTCACATGAGTTTTGAGATAGGCCTTGGGCTGGGGTAATCCAGCAAATGAATAAGCTTGAAGCTGAACTCAAACTGTTTGTGAAGGACTCAATTCATTTGCAGGCTTGCAGCCCTATATCATATCTATTTGTAGGCGAACAACAAACAACATATATGTTTCAATCTCAGATCTTTAAAAAGGCAATCACAGCCGACTAACATCTAGAAAAACTTTATAAGCCTATTTTTTCCTTGTGTGGGATCACCAAGCATTGCATAATCACCACTATACCGCTGCATGAGAGGCTAGTGCAAGCACTAGTTTGTCTGGGGAAGCTAAGCTTCAATGCATTAGGCAAAACATGAAATTTTGAATCACATAACTTTGAAATGGCTAAAAGATTTGGATACATACATCATTAAACATCCAGTGACTAACACAGCCACCACAGGGATTGTTAAATAATTCACACCTGTATAAATTTGGTGAGTACCTAGCTTTTGTGCCTTAAATATAGAAGACAATCAAATCAACATAGACACTTTTCTCAACAAAGAGTTTAGATAAGAATCTTCAAAATCAAATCATGAAAATTCCAACATATTCGTCTTCTTTAAGTTCTTATTATCTCCTAGATAGGCACAAAGCAAAGCACTCCTGAAGTTTGGATTTAATCCAAGCTTGCCTCCCCCCATCACATCCGCAAGTTCAAGGACACACAAAGAGAGAAGATCATGTACAAAGTCCTTTCACATTTTTATAAGGTTTGAGTCAATAAGACAACATCATTTGATTTGTGCAATTGTTTGTTTGGTTGCCCTTCTATTGATGATGTACATTTGTGCTTTTTATAAAGGGGGGAAAACCACCAATCAATGGTAGGTATGATATATGCTACATTAAGCTATTCTAAATGTGGACAAGACGAAGCCTTTCTATGAATTACATAAAAGAAAAGAATTGCAATTGCGAGGTACCATTTCCAAATACTTACTAGCAGTGGAAGTTCCTCGTGGATCAAAATCATCAAAATCGTCCTCATAATTGTTTGCAGGCACATTAGAACTTTGTGCTGGAATTGAAGCATTCTTATCAGAATTAATTGCCTTTGGAGTTGGCTTTGATGCATCAGCTGCCAAAGTATCTTGAACCTTGCTGAGAAACATTCTGAAGATTTAGCTAAAAGAAAAACAGGATATCCTAAAGAGGAAAAGCAACATGTAATAATTTTAAGTGTTCACAGAATGCTATCTCCTTCTGCCAATGGTACTGATACAACACAATCACACATAACAGCAGTATGGAGCTCATGGCCAAAATTTATGATACAGAATGTTCAGCATTTAATATCCATAGACACATGCGCACCTAGGAAGCACAAATACGGATACTGGTACGATACAATATGGATATAGCGATATAACAAAACCTAAAAAACAAAATTTATTATATATTTTACAATTTTTAGTAATTCTTTAACACTAGCAAACAAAATTAGCAATTTTTACCTTAAAAAATGTATAATATCGTCTTATTATGATATATCCATAAAGTAAACGAGATCAATTAAAAGAATTAGAACCAACATTAACTAGTTGGTTTGCTTACAAGTATTTCTTTCAAAGGTTATAGTGTAACTAAATCATTTTTTTATACTTTTTGACATGTCATACAGTAGATAATACTTAAAAAAACACTCGCGTTTTCAAAGTCAAATAAAATTTTTTTGATGTTTGTATTTTATGTAAACTCGAAAGGAAATGTTATAGATTAAAATTAAAATTGTACATCTTGCTCCATGTATAGAAGTATCTGCAAAGTATCCACATATTTTATTGATTATCGGATATGTATGATGCGTATTCAATACGTATCGTATCCGATACGAGTATGTTGACTTGGACAAAGTCTCCATGCTTCATAGAATTGTGCACAAACATAAACACGGAGATGTTATAAGAATATAATCACTTGGTGAACAACAATGAGTAATGTAGGAAGACATTTACAGAAGAAAGAACAAAAGTTAAAATGCAAACCTGCCATAACGAGAAGACCCCTTCCTCAAGGAGTTTCCTTGATTATCGTTGGTAAGACCTCGACGTGACTTGGCAGAAGTACCGTTGTCAAACTTATCCCCACCAAATCTATCCCTATCTTTATAACTATCCCCAAACGTATCATCATCTTTTGTACTTCCAAAGCCTCCATACCGATCGCTACTCTGAAAGCTGCTGCTACTAGATGAGGCCGAACCTGACTTGTATGTTATTCCAGACGATGAAAGTCCAAAGTACCTAACAATATAAGCACTCAGTATGCTCACTAGATTCTAATGAAACAGTAAATTTTAGAGAGTTTTAAGTAAGTATATACAATCTCATGTCATGAAAAGTGGACTTACTTCTCACGATTTGCAGCAGCTTTATTTCTAACTTCTTGTATCTTATCTTTATTATTCAAAAGAGACACGATGTTTTCTGCCTTCTTCCTCACATTGACTCCCTGATCCTTCCCACTTGGCTCAACATATTCAAAACTTGCGAGAGACTTCACCAATTAAAAAGAAAGGAGAAAAGAAAATCTGAGAACTAAGCTTTCCATCATTACAGGGTCTGGATAAGCGAATATAGCAGAAGATAGAATACAAACTGAGATCTGGAAAGTATGTTCTATTATGTCATCAACTGCACGTTCTGATCCATGGGCCACCAAATACTCAATGACAGCCAATGCCTGGTAAGATAAGGTTTATACATGAGGACTGAAAAGCCAAAAATGCATAAAAGTGCAAATTTATCAGAAGGAAAAAACTTTTGATTGCAATATCAGACCATTAATGAATGGATGAAGCAAGAAAAATTGAGGTACCTTGTAGACATAACGCCAAGTACGGCCAGTTTCACTCAATCTTACCCAAAGGACATTCATAACCATCTGACATTCAGAGCTGGAGAATACCTCAACAGATCAGCCATGGCAAATAAAGACAAATTATCTTTCTTGGACAAAAGGATACTGCGGAGAAAAGTAGGAATAAGACATGATTCAATTATTAGAACAATAACTTACAACTTTTTGGTGGCCTGGGCTATTTCTGCCAATGCAGTACCATGCGGACCCCAAGGTTCATCATCTGTCGCATCCAATACCTGGATTAATTCATAAACAAGCCTCTACTGTCATTTTCTTCCCACGCAACCAACTGAAACAAAAACAAAAAAACAAAAAACAAGAAAAGGATCGAATGATGCATTTTCCCCAGCTCTAGACCTAGCATTCATGTGGAAGAAGAAAATACAGAACAACCTGCCCCATAAATGCATTTTTTCTTTGCCCATGCTAGGACATTCCCTTATTTCCTAAAAGCTGGATCTATGTCTTCCCATGATACTCAAGGAACAGGGCATGTATCCATGGGGTTCAACTAATACATCATAAAGCAGGTCCAAGTTTTGGGTTATTCCATTTTTTTTATCATTTCTAGCCGAAGAATTCAGGTGGACAAAAATTAGATAATGACTCATAATCCGCCCATATTGCCAAGGTAAATAGGAAGGTACTATCCTTGCATAGGGAAAGAAGAAACACATGTACCAAGGACTACCAGTGTTCAAAATATTGGTCAATACCGATATGAGTCACATCTGACCTAGCACCTTCCAAGTCAATATCGTTATTCGTTATGTATAAACTCTGAGTCCCGCACAGCTGAGTCATCTTCGATTTAATCTAAGTCGTTGGGAATCAGTCTATACTATTTCACGACACCGTGATATGGCCTAAATCTCTCACCATATTCAACTTCTTCTTTTAGGTCGTATCAACTAATACAATAATACGACACTGTGATTAATGTGTCCCATAGCCCTCTGAGTCGCTAGCCAATACAAAGCAAAGTTGAATCAAGACACAACTATGGTGCAGTAAAATAAGGATACATAAACTAAGGACTACAAAATTCAAAAATGAGATTTGATTTTAGAACAGATACACAATAGATGGAAAAGATCAACAAGCTTACAAAGCATCACACATCATTAATAAACTAGTTTTTCAAAAATTACATAGTTTCAGACTTTCAGTCTGCTAATTTCATGCTCAACAAATGGACTATGCAGATATCATACATCTAAAAAAGGGGTCCAGTGCATGAGGCTCCCGCTATAGCAAGTTCATAGGAGGGATAGATGTACACAGCTATACCACACAGCGGAGAGGTTGTTTCCACAACTCAAACCCTTGATGTCTATGCCACAATGAAGCCCTCTTACTACTACCCCAAGGCCCATTCTAAGCAACTATAGGTCTCTGGCCCCTAAAAAAAAAAAAACCGTTATGTATCTCCTGTCAACTGTTGTAAAATAATGAGTTTTTCATATTGAGCAAAAAAATCAATTTATCAACTTCTGAGTAAACTACAGCTCATTTTGGAGTTAAATTCTTAGTGCAAAAACCAAACTTCATGTCAAATAATACAAGGATAAAGTTTGAACTTCACTTAGGCTTCAATAATACATGATTAAATTAACACAGTTTCAAATAGGAATGTCTCATTTCCTTAGCGTAAATTATTCATGGCAGGATTCATTCGACTTTATAATACTAATTCTAGCACAACCTCAAAGTAGTCATACTTAATAGGTTTGAACTCTACAATGGAAGAAAAGTGTATATCCTTTTCTGTTACGAATATCATTCTTTCCTCTCCTTCTAAAATTTTATTTTTTTGCCAACTTTATTTATTTATTTCTTGTTTTTGCAAGAAGGGGATAATTGAATGCAGAGTGTACAATCTATGCAAAAATCAAGTTCGAAATTGCACAAGCCCCACAGGCCCCCACTAACGACTATTACTTTGACATTTGACAATCCAAATGTGCGCGAGAACAAAAAAATAGTTACTTCAGGTTAGAAATTGTACTTCTATTGTTGTGATATAATCGAATGATCAGAGGTGAAGTCATAAAGGCAACTATAAATTCCATCAATCAAGGGCCTTTTGAAACAAAATTCTAGATTGTATTCTTCGTAATTTGTTTCACATCATCTTCTTTGACTTTTACTTCTTTCAAAGATGCAAGTTAAATGCACTGTTCTAGGAAATCAAGTTCTACTTGCATTGGCTTTAAAGTCCGAGATGGAATTCTCCCCCCAACCCCACCCCCCCCCCCGGCGCACCACCACCACTGACCCAACCCCACAAAAAATACAACATAAGCCTGTGTTGGCTACAGATCCTACTCTTCAACCTTCATGGCCAAGATCATCTATTCATACAAGTTTCTCTCTAACTCTACACTTCTCTCTAGATATCTCAAAACTTTTATAATTATAAATGTGAAACTTCATTTTAAACAATCAAATGAGTTGATATGATCATATGTTATTTCGCAGATTTCCTAGGACTTAGATGTTCTTGAAAACCTCCTAAGGCTTGACATTAATAGGTCCTCCTTTGTAATAAACTGCAACTACTAAAAATCAATGAAATTTGAGTTCAAACCCTTTTTAAAGAGGAAAATCCCCAAAAAAATAAATAGAAAGATAGCAACAAAAAATAACTACCATAGCAAACATTACTTTTAGATATACGTCAAAGATTCCCACCCAATTTCTCAAGTAGCCACTACATGTAAAAAATTTCAAGGCCTTGCTTCCGGCATTGAAAAGGGTGCATTTTTTTGTTAGGAAAAACTTATGGAATCCTAATATTATGGGGTTTATGTGCAATATGGTTTCCTGAAATGTGATAATTTATGCAGACCAACTTGGCAGCTAATATCCACTTTGCTCAGCCTATTCCCACATAAGAATTTAGTCTCTCTAACTAATGGCAAAATGATACTATAGAAAGTATTTCAGCATTTTCTCATCTCCATCCCAGAAAAAAAAAAAAAAAAAGCATGCACATGCAACCTCACAGTATTTAATTTTAGTAAAACGATCATGTGCATTAATCTTGAGTTATGAACTAATACGCACCGCCCCATAAGCCACACATTACTACGCGGAGATGCAAGAAAATAATGCTGATGGGTATAATTCCCGCCATTTCAAGAAAGAAAGGAAAAGTCATTTCGACAGTCATTTCCTCAATAATTTCTGTTAGTGTTTAGTATCCAGGAAGAGAAAACATTTGCATGACCAATCTGTAAGACATGCCGATACCAACAAATAATTATGCAGATAACATCCTCCAAAAACTAAAACAATAAAAAAAGTAAAAGGCACAATCAAATATATCGTATATACAAAATCTACTGAGCTGGTAATTTATTTTTTGTAAAAATCTAACCCAAAAACTCATTCATGGCCTTCGCCTTTGTTTTTTTTTTTTTTAATTTGTTCTTGGCCTTCCCCTTTGTAAATAACCGAAAACTTGAAAATTTAAGCAGAAAGCATATGTAGCAATTGTTTACCTTTTGTTCGATCTCAGGAACCTTCAGGACTTTCAAATTCACCTCCCTCTTTCTGCAACGCCAAAATTACATACATATATACATATACATAAACAGGAAATCAATTAAGTTGCAAACAAATTCGACTTATCTGAAAATAACACGAGAGAAAACAAAAAAAAAAAAAGGAAAGAAAGTTGATGGAGCTCACATTTCACGAACAGTTTGATCGATGACCTTCATGAAATCCATGGTCGGATCTGGGAAAAAAAACGAAAAATGGAAACAACCAGATCGAAATGTGTGGACTAAATTGGTTGGTAAACAGATCAGAACATAAATTCGGAGTCGAAGCAGCTTTGCGTGGAGATGGAACGAAATTCTATGAATAGATTATGTTAGATCTCTCTGGGCTTGAGGAGGGGGACATAATTTAATGGATGGAGAATGAAGACGCTCGTGTGCGTTTGAGTAAAATTATCGCTTCCTCGTTTACCAGTATTGTTTTCTTTCTTTTTTTTTTTGTAAATTATACTTTTACCCTATCAAATATGAATTATTAAATTTTAGGATAAATTGCACTAGAAACCTCAAAAGTATGAATTTTGTTTCGTTTTGGTCTCCAATATTTTAATTATATCATTTTAGTCTCTAAAATATTAAATATATTTTTATGTAGTCCCTCAAACAGACAACATCCAGATCATTAACAGTTTTTTATTAAAAACTTATCACGTGATACCTAAATATGAGTAAAAAATAATTTGAATAACTCTTGACTAAAATTTGGGTAATTTTTAACCAAAAATGTGTAATGAGTAGTTATTGACCAAAAATTTGGATAATTCACGATCAAAACTATATAATTTATATAATTTTTTAATCAAAATTTGAGTAAAAATTTGGTCAAAAGTTATTTAAATATTACGTGACAAATTTATAATAAAAAATTACTAACAATCTTGGCTCTGCCTACTTGAGGAATCACATTGAAACATATTTATTACTTCAAGGACCAAATTGATGTGATTGAAATATTAGAGACCAAAATATGACAAATTTTATACTTTGAGAACTTTTTGTCCAATTAACTCTTAAATTTTTGACATTATCCCCTTAACTAATTTGATTATTTTATATTGCCCCAACCACAAATATCCGTCATCTTCTTGGATGGAAAATGATGATACATAGGGACAAAGTTAAAAAAATTACATGGTTTAGAGGCAAAATGAAATAGCTTTCAGTTAAATATGTAACCCACATTAATAATTGGCAAATGATATTTTACGCTTATACCCTCAAAAATTAAAATTCTCTATTATGCCTTTAATCAAACAAAAGGATAATAATGTGCTCCATTTTAAGAAAATGGAGCACCAAATTTTTTATAATAAAAAAATTAAAATTAAGTATTGTTTAAATAAATGTGTATAGAAATAAAATAATACGACAAAATACAATAAAAAAGTTGTCGAAAAGGCATTATATAATTTGTGTATATATGCATATATAATTTGTGGTTATGAAGTATAAAATGTTGGATTCAAGAAGTACAAATTATTGAAGTGACCCCTGTGACCGTGTGTTCATCAAATAAACATTATATTATACAAACACACAAACTTTAAAAGTGAATTTATATGGTATAATTGGTAGTGCCGGTACTAAAAATTATAATTTTTTACGGTTACGTTATAATTTTTTTGCGGTGTAAATTATAACTTCAAACGACATGATTGATTATAAAATGTTATGATCGACACCACATTTTTCATGTTCAATCATCGTTGTTTGTGATCGATCATGACTTCTCTTGAATAATTGTGACTTCTTTTTTCAAAATTGAAATTTGATCATATAAAATAATAACCGATAATACCGATACCCATTTTTTTTTCCGGTACTGTAGAGTTTCCCAACTTTAAATAATGTTTTCTCTTACGGATGCAACGTGACATAACTTATCATATCAATAATTTAAATATTATCAAAAGGCGATATTAAATGTATCTTAATATTTTCTTTTAAGTGAAATGTTGATGCAGGGAAATATATAAAAATAGGATTTAATTACAGGATTGAAAACAAAAAATCAGTATCATACTTCTATTTATCACATTTATGATAATTTTTATTATCATTATGAGTATTTTTTACCACTATTGTGGTCCTCATGCTAAAAATAGTTATCAAAATTGTTGGTACAAATTCTTACACAACTGCCTAGTGGGTACCCATCCCTGAGGGGCTCAAGCTTATAAGGGGGTGGGAGAGATGACTCTCAGTCGACGTGGAACGAAGTTCCGCACGGGTACTGAGAGATAAAGACTATTGGGTGGTCGCTTTGTCACACGCCAGGTCAGCCGAAATTCTTGAATTGTGCAAGAATTTGTAGCAACAAAAATAATTTATTATCTGAGGACAATTGTCATTCAATTTAGAGAGATTGAATGACCCTTGTTTCATAGTCTAGGGTATAGTGTGTATTACTTGAGATAATTTTTTTTTATTACAAATTATTTAAGTTTACGCCAATTACGCTGTTGAATTTAAACACCGACGACTATTTGAATGAATTTAGAGCATATCGCTTGGAAAAAAAAACTCAGCTAAATTTGTTTCAAGGCATACGCTTTCTTCAGCTTTGAATTGTCCACCATGCAACTTCTGTGACATTGACCAGCAAGAAGCAAACTGGTATACGTACTAATGCCATGATCCCTCAAATCCGTGTCACACCATTCACCAAGTCAAAAAGTAAATAAACCACCTCCACACCACGTGTGGTTGAGAAATTGATTTTTTAGACGGGCTTAAATTGACTTTTCAGGTTAGTATATTTTACTAGTTAGATTAATTCATGTGATACTAATTTACGAGCCGACAGTCTATAAAAAATAAAATAATGATCGATAACTATACAATTATTTTTAAAGAATAAGAGAAAGGATATTAAATAATAAAGGTGTTATCTTTGGTTAATATATGAGTTAGGTGTTTTACGTTTGATTTATTATTTAGTCTAAAAATAAAATATTTATTTCAGTAAATTAAAGGTGAATGTTCCACTAACTTACCGAAAAGAAAATAGACTAAGATCATTATTCAAATTTTCAAATACCTAAGAGGGGGCAATGTAATAAATTAAATACAATTTATTTTTCTAATACAATAAATATGTAGTATTTCTTTAATATATGACCCACTAGTAGCTCTGCCCATAGTCTAAGTAATGCTATTGGAATATAATTTGAAAACTTAATGATTATGATTATTAGATTGTCGGTGCGTCTCAACATTAAATTGTCATTGAATCCTAACACTATCAATTCAATGGTTATAATGTATTAAGTCTCTAAATTATGTCTCAATAGCATTAGTAGATTTAAAATGTACTACACTTTCTATACTTGGTTGTGATGTACACTATATATTATTACGTATCTGCTACCTTTGATCTATCTTTTGACTGAATTAACTATCCCCAAGCTACTAAGACAACTACAAAGAAATAATAGCTAAAACATCTACTCTAATACCTTCATACATGTGCTTGAACAATACATAAATATATTCCTATCAATTAAAGAACCAAAAGATCATATCCTGCTAGTGTCAGTGGGGGTTATTGACATTGAGTTAATCATAGTTGCATATGAAGAAGGGACATCTTGATCAAGGACTGTCTCTTGAGACCAAATGCTATTCATAAGATCATAAGGAAAACCATTGCCTAAATCCACTGATAACCCTTCATATCCACCAGCTCCATTACCAGAACATGACCCACAATTGTTGTACACAGCAAAGTGAACTAGAACCTGAAATGCTTGAACCTTCTTCTCGTGACCGTGAATTCCTTCCTAATTTGTCCATAATTCACATCAATTAGTGATGGCATTGTTGGTGAAGTACACTGAGATATCAAAGCTGAAAAACTCCGATAATAATCATATTATGCTTCAAATTCTGGTACCATAGCAAGATGTGTTGAGACATGAAGAATAAAATTCATTGTAGGGTTGTTACTGCTGTTATCATTCATGTTGCAGGTACGGTATTTTTTTTTTTTTTCCAGCTAATAGCTGCTTCTTCAATTTGGTGTTCCAGTGAGTCTTCACGTCGTTTCTGTTCTTCCTGTCAGTTGAGCAGCTATGACAGACCTTTTATTGACAATCACAAATGGTAACATTTGTTATAAGTGCAAGTTCCATACTATTAATTACTGTACTAAAGAAAGCAAATAAATAAAAAAGGCAGTCCAATACGTGAGAGCTTATTTGGAAGGGTCAGAATCTACAGTTCCAAATGCGGAGAGATTGTTTATGCGACTCGAATCCTTTGTTAGGATCAAGCTCACCACTGCACTAAGACCAAGAACAGTACAGTGCTCTAACAAAACATAAATTTGTGTGCTTATCTAAATATCCTATTTTACTGTAGAGACTGCATATAATGCTGTCTTCCTCTTCAGTAAATCCTCCATGTTTGATGTCTGGCCTGAGGTAAATTAGCCATCTCAGACGGCAACTCCTGTGGCAACACCTGAGACCTGTGTCACATGAAATGAATAATCAGTGAGGAACATTAAGGAAGAAGAATGAATTGGTATATCTTTTATCAAGCAATTAAAAAGTACAATTTTGATTAGCTAGAATCAAGAACATTGACTAAGAACAAAAACTTGGGAGTGTTGTACACTCGCACGTGTGACTCTGTGTGTGTGTGTGAGAGAGAGAGAAAGGAACTAACCAGCTTTCTGAGGTAAGGCTATCCAATTGCCACCAGTGCAATGTTTCTGAAGGAAGTTCTTTTAGAGTTTCAACTTCTTCTTGAGACCAAGGTCCCCTTTTCACTCTAGTTTTGTCACAGCAAGGTGCTCTTCCCATGGCTGCACACACATTCAATCCCACAGATATATATATATATATATAATATATATAAAGAGAGAGAGAGAGAGAGAGAAAGAGAGTTGATGGGACTCTTCTGAAAAGCCCTGAGATGAAGACACGTGTCCTCGGGGTTTTTTGAACAGTGTTGCCCGGATGTAAGCACCATCGGCGAAGAACGTCCTCTACCCCGAGGTGCCCTCTCATATAGGATCACACATTCGGTGTATTATACAACAAACACGTGTCCTCGGTCACGCGTACCTCGGAAACATACCACCCTCGGTCCCCGAGGTAAGCCTTTTCTCGGTGCCGAGGGTCACTCCATCCTGGACGCTTCCTCTACTCCCGGATAAAGCTACTGACATACTGGACATCAGCCTATGCCAGTATGGACTATTCATCATGACCTCTTTTTACACAAGTAATGTCAGAACGTGCTGGAATACCGACGTAACAGCCAATAAGGGATGGACGCGTGGCAAATAATGTCACATCCGAAGCAGACAAACCGCATGCCGCTGCTGGCACGCGACTTGGGAAAGCAAACAATTAATTGCACCCTTCTGTTGACGAGACCGCATTTAATGCGGTAAGGTTCGGATATGAAAGGCAATAAATGCTCCTATTACAGAGCATTTATTGCATCCTTCCCGAAAGGAGCATATTGTACCGTCGGCGTCCCGACGACTCACCATTGATTGCTCGGGACCCCGAGCAGTCAATTAGAGAAGACATTCCTCATCAAATGATTACACACGCTACCTGTGCCTGATGATCACCTACTGACCACACTGACAGCAATCATGATCTTCTAAGGTATAAATACCCCTCCCAAAAGGCAAAGCGGGTATGCAATCTCAAACTCTCAACTACGAAATATCCTTCTCAGTGTTTTCTCCTTCCTCTCTCTCATTCAAAGACTGACTAGACCGTCGGAGGGGATACGCCGGAAAACACTCCGGCGCCCTTCTAACTTGTTCTCCTTTGTTCCAGGAAATACCTTTCACACGTACAGGATCGTTCCTCCTTTCCCAGGATCTCCCTTTGCCGTTTCCGGTTGCCACCGTACCTTGTAGGCTGTTTCAAGCAGCGTGTTTGGCTACTCAACCGGCTCACCCAAAGTTCACCAGGGGAGAGATCTGTTCCCAATATTTTATATATCGTGCAGGATCGAGCCCGCACAATCTGGCGCCGTCTGTGGGAAACGAGTAGTTTTCCTAATCTTTTCTCTAAAAAGAACAGTGACCATGGTGAACACCAGACAGAAAGGGAAAGGACCCCACCAACGGAGTCATGAGTTGCAAGCTCCCTGCCATCACGGAGGGAGGGATCGCACCAGTACGATTAAAAGTGCCTCTACTCGGTCAAGGGGGGTAACCCCTCAAACCAGTATGGGTATCAGGTCAGGAGGATCAGCCCCCTTGGCCCGTCAGCTGGCAGAGGTGATTGAAGAGAAATTTGGCGATAGATTACGTCAGCTGGAGAAGGACAATGTAAACGTCCTTAGCCGGCTCGACGAGTTTGCTGCCTCAGGCGGAGGGTCGAGGGATTCATTCCTCTCCCGAGGACTCCCCGTCCATGAGGCGGAGACAAAGGATCTAAGGAACCACCTGGATCACAAAGCAGAAAGCTCCAGGGCCCCGAAGCGACCCAAAGCCGGCGAATGCCATCTTGACAACCATTCCAGGAAAGCAAGGCCATTGGCCCTGGACGACCTCCGGCGAGGTTTATCCAGACGGAGGAAGGGAGATGAATCCGAGGAGGACTCAACCCAATCTACACGACGCCCAGGAAACGAGGGGCTTACCGACGAACCCAGAGACTTCAGGAGGCATCCCGTAAGGGAAGAAGTAGATCTCAGAGCCCGATTAGACTCCAGAAGAAAGGGCAAGACGATCCAGGACGAGGCCGAGGACGAAGTCATGCAAACACCCTTCACGAGGGAAATCAGTGAGATGGACGTCTCAAGAAAGTTCGTCGTGCCACGGTTCAAGACCTATGATGGGCGATCTGATCCCGATGCCCATATCAGACAGTATAAGCAGATGATGTCCCTCTATCATTCGGACCAACGGTTTCTATGCCGGGTATTCCCTATGAGCTTGGGGGACTCCGCGATGAGGTGGTTCGAGGCGCTTCCCCCAAACAGTATTGGGTCCTGGAAAGAATTGACAAGGCAGTTCCTAACCCGATTCATCACGGGGAGTAAGCGCCCAAAGGACATTGGATCACTGCTGACCCTCAGGAGGAGGGAATCCGAGACTCTTCGCCAGTACGCCATCCGATACTGGGAAGAAGTCAATGAGGTCGAGGGATGCTCGGAGGTCATGGCAGCAGCATCATTCCGGCTCGGCTTGGCGAGGGACACGGACCTGTACCGATCCCTGACCAAAAAGACTCCCTCGGATATGGGGGAACTGATGGCCCGGATCAACAAGTACTCAAGGGTCGAGGACGAGATGGGGAGCAACAAAGGCCGAGCCCTCCAACCCAAGAGAAAGGAAAAAGAGCACGAAGATATTCCCCGGAAGGGATTGCTACCCCGTCCAGGGGGTTCGTCCAGAGGAGTTCACACCGTCTTCAAGGAACCCATCTTCAGGTTGCTCCATAAAATCAAACGCGAGCCGTTCTTCAAATGGCCGCCCAGGATGCAAAGCGACCCCTCCACCCGTGATCAAACAGTAAGGTGTTCATATCACCGGGATGTCGGGCATCGCACCGAGAGCTGCAGGGTGTTCAAGTCATTCTTGGAGAGCTTAGTCCGAGATGGATACCTGAAAGAATACATAGAGCCTAGGCCAGAAGAAAAACGAGCCCTTGCCCCGACCGAGGAACCGAACAACGTCATAGACGTCATCCATGTGTGTCCACTGGAGCGCCCCACGTCCAAAGAGCTCGAATCCGACCTCAAGAGGGTAGCTTTTACCAGAAAGGTAGCCGAAGGAGATGTGGGGCCATCAAGTAAAAGGGCCAGGATGGGTGAGCTTGGCATTACGTTCTCTGACGCGGATTTGACGGGCGTGGTGATTCCTCATAACGACGCCCTTGTCTTAACCCTAAAGATAGGGAAATTCGATGTCAAGAGAATCTTGATAGATTCAGGGAGCTCCTCGGAGGTGATGTACTTCGAGACTTTGAAGCGGATGGGCTTTGGCCCCAAAGACTTAACCAAAATCAGGACACCCCTCATCGGGTTCAACGGCTCTTTCGCCTTGCCCGTGGGGAAAATTACATTACCGGTCGCCACTGGTCCCTTCGTCATCGACACAGAGTTTGTGGTGATCGACACGGACTCCCCTTACAACGTGATTATGGGGCGAACATGGCTACACGCGTTGGGAGCGGTACACTCCACTCTCCACCAGAAGTTGAAGTTCGCCACGCCAGAGGGCGTCATGGAGATCCGGGGAGATCAAGCGTCTGCGAAGAACTGTTTTTATTCGGCCGTCCGAGCCGGGGCGTCCAGCCAGGAGAAGGGGCGAGCACCGGAAGAGATCATAGAAAAATAGCAATTACAGTCCGGGCGTCCGGGGATGGATGACCCCCGGGTAGACCCAGCGGAACGATCGGTTGAAGACCTCCGGAAGGTGCCCTTGGTTGAAGGAGAAGAAGAGAAGTATTTCCTAGTTGGGACCTCGATGCCCGCAGCCGAACAGGAGGAGATGATCAGGTTCTTAAGAGGGAATACAGACGTGTTCGCCTGGAACGAAATGGAAATGACAGGAGTAGACCCCGAAATAATTACTCACAGGCTGCATGTTGACCCATCTCATAAGCCAGTAAAGCAGAGGCCACGACGTATGGCCCCGCATCACACCAACGCAGTCAATGAGGAAATAGACAAACTCCTAAGAGCCGACGCCATTCGAGAGATACAGTTCCCAGAATGGCTGTCCAATACAGTATGTGCAAAAAAGAAAGGGGGGAAATGGCGTGTCTGCGTGGATTTCACAGATCTAAACAAGGCATGTCCCAAGGACGACTACCCCCTGCCGAAGGTGGACCAGCTGGTAGATGCCACAGCCGGATATGAACGAATGGACTTCCTGGATGCTCGAGCAGGATATCATCAGATCCCTCTTTATGCCCCGGACCAAGAAAAAACGGCATTTATCACTCCGAAGGGAGTTTATTGTTATAAAGTGATGCCATTTGGATTGAAGAACGCCGGGGCAACATACCAAAGATTGATGAATCGGATGTTCAAGAGGCAGATCGGCAACACCATGGAGGTCTACATAGACGACATGCTGGTAAAAAGCAAACGGAGTGGTGATCATCTTACAGACTTGGCGGATACCTTCTCCACTCTCAGGGAGTATGGGTTGAAGCTGAATGCAGCGAAGTGCGTCTTCGGAGTGGAGTCGGGAAAATTCCTCGGGTATCTGGTTAGTCAGCGGGGAATCGAAGCCAACCCAGATCAGATTAAAGCAATCCTGGATATCCGAAGCCCTCGCACTGTCCGAGAGGTCCAGAAACTCACAGGGATGCTGGCTGCACTTAACCGATTTGTCTCACGCTCCTCGGATAAATGCAAACCCTTCTTTGGAGCAATCAAATGTGCTGGGAAGAGTATGTGGAGCCAGGGGTGCGAGGACGCCCTGGCTGGGATCAAAGAATACCTGAGGACTCTTCCGACCCTATCCGTCCCCATCCAAGGGGAGATGCTGTTCCTATACCTGGCAGTTTCAGAATTTGCAGTAAGCGGAGTACTTGTCCGTGAGCATGAACACCGACAGAAGCCGATTTACTACATCAGCAAGGCGCTCCTGGATGCAGAGACAAGATATCTGCCCCTAGAAAAACTGGCCCTGTCCTTGGTCACCACTGCAAGGAAACTGCGCCATTACTTCCAGGCGCACCCAATCACTGTCCTAACTGATCAGCCCTTGAAGGCAATTTTGAGGAAAGCTGAACTCTCCGGAAGGATCTCCAAATGGGCTGTAGAGTTGGGGGAGCACGACATTCATTTCAAACCCCGAACTGCAATAAAGGGACAAATACTGGCGGACTTCATAGCCGAGTTTTCGGGGGAGAATCCTGTTCTAGAAGGATCGCCTCCTCCCAACTTAGCATCTCCAACAAATGTTGAAGGATCGCCATGGCTTTTATGTGTGGATGGTTCATCGAACAGTAAGGGGTCCGGAATCGGTGTCTTGCTGACCTCTCCAGAAGGGATTATTGCAGAGCAGGCCATCCGGCTGGGGTTCAAAGCATCGAACAATGAAGCGGAATATGAGGCACTCATCTCAGGACTTCGGTTAGCTGAGGCGACTGGAGTTACCAATTTGATCGTGCATTGCGATTCCATGCTGGTGGTCAATCAAGTCAATGGGGAATTCGAAACGAGGGACCCTAGGATGAAGGCGTACCATCACCAGGCAACGACCGTTATCCAAAGGTTCGACCGATTTGAAATCAAGCAGGTGTCCCGCGACAAGAACACACATGCCGACGCCCTGGCTTGTCTAGCCTCGGCAGTGGACTCCTCCCAGTCGCGCAGGATCACCATTGAGTATCTTCCCACATCCTGCATTGATCATACTCTCGAGGCGATGGTCATCCAGGACGCGCCCCAGCAGCTCAGTTGGATTGATCCCTTTGTCAAATTCCTAACAACGGGAGATCTCCCGGAGTGTCCAAGGGAAGCTAGAAAGATAAGGATGAAAGCTCCAAGATTTTGGGTCTCTTCGGATCAGAAGCTTTACCGGAGGTCTTTCTCAGGACCTTACTTGCTATGCGTCCGAGAAGATCAAGTACAAGACCTCCTGTACGAAGTGCATGAAGGAATATGTGGGGGGCACTCTGGGGGACGATCAATGGCACACCGCATTATGTCTCAGGGGTATTGGTGGCCGCGAATGCAAAGGGACGCAAGGGCATATGTCCAAAAATGCGACCAGTGCCAGAGGTTCTCCCCTGCGATCAGGCAACCTGCGGGGGACTTACACCCCCTCACCAGCCCTTGGCCATTCGCTCAATGGGGGCTTGATTTGGTTGGACCTCTGCCTAAAGCTCCGGGAAATAAGAAGTTCCTCATCGTGGCCACAGATTACTTCACCAAGTGGGTGGAGGCGGAGCCGTTAAGTCACATCCGAGACATAGACGCCAAAAAGTTCGTCTGGGAGAACATAGTCGTCAGATTTGGCATTCCTCGCGCACTGGTATCGGATAACGGGACCCAGTTCACTGGCGGGCGCTTTAAGTCTTTCTGTGAGCATCTCGGGATCCGTAACTTCTACTCCACCCCTGCATACCCTCAAGCCAATGGGCAGGCGGAGGCCACCAACAAGACAATTATCAATGGAATCAAGAAGAGGTTGGAGAAAGCCAAGGGAAAGTGGGCGACAGAGCTGTTAAACATTTTATGGGTGTACAGGACAACCCCTCGGTCATCGACGGGCGAAACCCCCTACTCCCTGGCATACGGGATGGAGGCAATCATACCCCTCGAAGTAGGGCTCCCGACCATAAGGACCCAAGCTTTCGATGAAGGGGGAAATGATCATCAACTGGGATTGGATCTGGACCTACTGGAAGAAAGAAGGGAGGAAACCGCCTTGAGGATAACCAAGTATCAAGAGAAGATCTCCCAACTATACAACAGGAGGGTCAAGACTCGAGAATTCCGGATAGGCGACCTGGTCCTCAGAAGGGTAACGGCCAATACCCGGGATCCAACAGAGGGAAAGATGGGACCTAACTGGGAAGGGCCTTACAAAGTAATATCAATCGGGGGCGCCGGGTCGTATGGATTAGAAGATATGAGTGGAAGACCTGTAATACGACCATGGAATGTTATGAATTTGAAGAAGTATTACTTTTGAAGTACTCTCTCTCAAAGAACTCGCCAAACAAAAGACAAAGGGTATGGCCCTGGGGACAGAGTTCAAGGACTCTCGTCCCCGAAGTACATACAGGAGCAAGCCTCCTGCAAGGGTATGGCCCTGGGGACAGAGTTCAAGGACTCTCGTCCCCGAAGTACATACAGGAGCAAGCCTCCTGCAAGGGTATGGCCCTGGGGACAGAGTTCAAGGACTCTCGTCCCCGAAGTACATACAGGAGCAAGCCTCCTGCAAGGGTATGGCCCTGGGGACAGAGTTCAAGGACTCTCGTCCCCGAAGTACATACAGGAGCAAGCCTCCTGCAAGGGTATGGCCCTGGGGACAGAGTTCAAGGACTCTCGTCCCCGAAGTACATACAGGAGCAAGCCTCCTGCAAGGGTATGGCCCTGGGGACAGAGTTCAAGGACTCTCGTCCCCGAAGTACATACAGGAGCAAGCCTCCTGCAAGGATGCGGCCCTGGGGACAGAGTTCAGGGACTTCTGTCCCGAAGCGAATGCAGGAACAAGCATCCATAAAGAACATGGTCCTGGGAGCGAAACACAAGCATCCAGTCCCCGAGGTAGATACAAGATCTTGCCTCTGGAACGGGCCAGCACGCCCCGAAGACAGTTCGAAAACACTTATGATTTATTCTACACAGAAATAAAGAAAAGCAAAGTACTACTGTATACAGAAGAAGACAGAAAAATGAAAAGACTAGTTATTTATTTCCAAAAGAAATAGGGGCTTTGCGTCCCCGAAAGCTACAAAAGGAAAGCAAAAGGGGTACAAAAAAGGGGAAGTAAAAAGCAGCTTCATCGGGCTCCAGGCACCTCCAGAACTTCGGCCGAAGGCGAATCAGCGATAAAAGGTTGGGAAGCTTCTGGAGCGGGCAGGAGAAGAACTTCGGCAGCAGGAACAGCTGGAACAGTTTGAGCAGCTTGAGGTTCAGGGGCAAGGTCGGACGGAGCGTCCTCGGACAAGTCCACTATCACCGTCTCGGGAGCATCAGCCGAGGTTTGCATCGGTGTAGGGGCTTCATCCTCGGCAGCAACCTGTGCTTCTGCCTGCTCCATCTCTGCCGAGGGCACATACTTGTGCACTTGGAAGAGAGGGGAGTCTGACGGGACTCCAGCAGCCTGGAGCGCCTCGTCCCACCCTTTCTTGAAGAACTCTTTGCTATTTTCTTCAAGAGCGGGGAGCACGTCATCGGCAAACTCCTCCAGAAGTTGTTGCTCTGACTTCCGGTTCAGCTCCTCGGCCCTGATCCTGTCTAGCTCCTGGGTAAGAGCCAGACAGCTTTCCTCGGAGCCCACTGCCCTCTCCTCCGCCGCAGAGAGCCGCTGCGTTTGCTCAGTAATCCTCCTCTCAGCATCGGCAAGTGCGGCACTTAGCTTCTCAGCGCCCAACTTGGCCGATTCAGCGTCCTTGAGGAGCTGCTCTATCTGGGCAGCCTGCCCCGCCAGGGTAAATCCCTGGCAGCAACATCTTCCGTTGCCCGAGCAAGGGCAGCTTCCGCTTCCGCCTTCTGATCCTTGGCCCTCTGAAGGTCCATCCTGGACGCGTGGTACCGGCCAGCGATGATAGAAATCTGCTGGGTAGCCTGCAAAGGAAGAAAAGAGTGTTAAAAACACAAAAATAGAAACAAGAGTGAAGGGATCAAAACAGGAATAAACTCACCACCAGGGAATTCTGGATCATGGAGCGGAACAACACGTTGGTTGATCGCCCCCTATGAGCCTCCATGTCGGCCTCGAAATGCAGTGTCTCACTCACTGCATTAGCGACATGAGGATCCGACAGAATAGAATCATCGACCCTGATCACTCTGTTCATGTGATCAGTGGCTCGGGGATTCCACTCTGCGGCCTCCCCCCGAGGCGGAACGGGAGGAGGGGTCTGCTGTTGTTGCTGTTGCTGCTGCTGCTGCTGTTGCTGTTGTCGGGGCTGCTGTTGTGCTGTGTGTGGGGGAGCAGGCGGTAATCCACGATCCCTCCCGCTTTGAGGTTGAGCGGGAGGATGCCCTGGGTCCCCGGCTGAGGCCGTCATGCCGATGCTTGACCCTTCTCTCTTCTTCCACCTGAGGATCCCGGTCTCGCACCTGACCCTGACCGGGAGCCCTCGAAGAATTGGCGGAACTGGTCCTGCCGGAGTACCGCCGGTCGTCCCTCGGCCTCTCCCGGCTGCGAGGGATTGCCTCTGCCTAAGAAACCCCAAATTGATGCGAGGGCGTTGGACATCGCTTCCTCGAGAGCGTCTTCGGCGTCCAAAGATTGGAGAATTTGAAAATCAGGCCACAAGTCGCCTCCCCGAAGTCCCCACCTCGGCGTCCGAAGGAGCAACGTCCTCTCTGACCCCGACCTCAGCAACTCCTTCTACCTCTCCCTCTGAAGCCCGATCCGGGTCTTCCTCCAAGTTCTGCTCGACCTCTAGCCTCGCCGCCTGATCAAGAGCTCTGACACTGCGAAGGCTCGAAAGGTTGAGGAGCTGTGAGAACTTCTTATACCCGGGGGTATAGTGCAGCAGATTATGGGGCAGCTCGGCCAAATCCGTCGACGCCCGTGAAACTCCAAACCGTTATTAGTCGGCAAAATTGACCAGCGACCGAGGGGGTGGAGCTGTTTCCCGAGAAGGAATATCTGCACAACAAAAAGATTGTCATAAACATGAGAAGTCCCAAGAAAACAAATAAAAAACCAAAGGAACCGACGTACTTGTCGTTCTCCATTCCCGAGGGCAAAATAAGTCATTGTACTCGGGACCAACACCCCTCTCCCAACATCCCTTGAAGATCAAGATGTCGTCCTTGTACCCCTTGTCCGAGTCAGGAAGATGGGTTACAAGGTACATGGAGGGGGTCCCTGGCTTTGAGGTAGAAATGTTGGTGGGGCATGACTCTTAGGAGGGAGTAACAGAAAGGAGATCGTTGAGCCCAATATTCACCCCGAGGCGCCTATTGAGCTCTAGGACCCCCATAATTATCCGAAAGACGTTGAGGCAGCATTGCCCGGGGAAGAGACGGAAGCGAGACAGGAACTGAAGAAGCAGGGGGGGTAAAGGAAACCTAATGCCACCCTCTATGATGGCCTTGGTATAGAAAGGCATGGCATCCACGGCCCCGAAGGTAGGAGAGTTCAACAAAGGGTTAAAACCCACTACGTCCACGCTCGGGGGATGCCATACTTCGCCCTGAACCTATCGATCTG
>CAUOFW020005210.1:0-28033 GCA_963454935.2 Ilex paraguariensis | reverse complement strand
TTACTTCTCTCGGCTGAACTCTTTCCCTTCTACGCACATTAGTGATGCAAATCATAACACAACTTCATGGGATTTAGTTCAATGTACTCCACCCATCCGCATTCCTTTTATTTAGCTTGTGTAGGCCCTTCAAATGTTTCAAGACTCATGATCGTGTGTATCCCGAATACCTAGGGCATAGGTACAGTTGCCAAGTCTCTAAAGCTCGAACCAATGCATCCAACTCTATTATCGTTGGGTAGTTTAAGGCTGTCCCGCTTAGTTTCACGCTGAAGTAACTAATTGGTCCTCCTTCCTGCATAAGCACTGCTCCTATGCCAATACCTGAAGCATCACATTCAATCTCAAAAGTTTTAAAAAAGTTAGGTAAAGATAATATGGGGGTGTTGGTCAGCTTCTCTTTGATTAATTGAAACGGCTTTTCTTATTTTTCTCCCCATCTAAATCCAATGTTCTTCTCGATCACTTTGGTAAGTGGTGCGGGTATGCTACTAAAGTCCTTCACAAACCGCCGATAGAAACTAGCAAGTCCATGAAAACAACAAACATTACTTACACTTGTGGTACTCAGTCATTCTTGGATTGCACATACGTTCTTTGCTTCGAAATGGTTGTGGTAGTCAAATATGAACTCCCTTTTTTCTCCCACTCAAGATATGCTTCAGGATCAGATCTACCTTGAAATGATGGAATCTTCATCTTAATACCACCAAGTGTTTTTCTTCCGGTTCCTAGCTTCTCTAAACTGCCCCCTTGTCTCCTATTACTAACAACAGAATTACGATCATCTTCTTCATCAAAACCAGACCCATAAGGCTCTTCATCCTCAACCCTTACTTCTCTCGGTTGAACTATTTCCCTTCTACGCACATTAGTGATGCAAATCATAACAGAACTTCATGGGATTTAGTTCAATGTACTCCACCCATCGCGCATGCCTTTTATTTAGCTTGTGCAGGCCCTTCAAATGTTTCAAGGACTCATGATCGGTGTGAATCCCGAATACCTTAGGGCATAGGTAGAGTTGCCAAGTCTCTAAAGCTCGAACCAATGCATCCAACTCCTTATCGTAAGTTGGGTAGTTTAAGGCTGCCCGCTTAGTTTCACGCTGAAGTAACCAATTGGTCTCCTTCCTGCATAAGCACTACTCCTATGCCAATACCTGAAGCATCACTTTCAATCTCAAACGTTTCAAAAAATTAGGTAAAGATAATATGGGGGGTTGGTCAGCTTCTCTTTGATTAATTGAAACGGCTTTTCTTATTTTTCTCCCATCTAAATCCAATGTTCTTCTTGATCACTTTGGTAAGTGGTGCGGGTATGCTACTAAAGTCCTTCACAAACCCCGATAGAAACTAGCAAGTCCATGAAAACTACAAACATTACTTACACTTGTGGTACTCAGTCATTCTTGGATTGCACATACGTTCTTTGCTTCGAAATGGTTGTGGTAGTCAAATATGAACTCCACCTTTTCTCCCACTCAAGATATGCTTCAGGATCAGATCTACCTTGAAATGATGGAATCTTCATCTTAATACCACCCAAGTTGTTATCTTCCCGGTTCCTAACTTCTCTAAACTGCCCCCCATGTCTCCTATTACTAACAACAGAATTCCGATCATCTTCTTCTTCAAACCAGACCCATAAGGCTCTTCATCATCAACCCTTACTTCTCTCGGCTGAACTCTTTCCCTTCTACGCACATTAGTGATGCAAATCATAACACAACTTCATGGGATTTAGTTCAATGTACTCCACCCATCGCGCATTCCTTTTATTTAGCTTGTGCAGGCCCTTCAAATGTTTCAAGGACTCATGATCGGTGTGAATCCCGAATACCTTAGGGCATAGGTAGAGTTGCCAAGTCTCTAAAGCTCGAACCAATGCATCCAACTCCTTATCGTAAGTTGGGTAGTTTAAGGCTGTCCCGCTTAGTTGCACGCTGAAGTAACTAATTGGTCCCCTTCCTGCATAAGCACTACTCCTATGCCAATACCTGAAGCATCACATTCAATCTCAAACGTTTCAAAAAGTTAGGTAAAGAAATATGGGGGGGGGTTGGTCAGCTTCTCTTTGATTAATTGAAACGGCTTTTCTTATTTTTCTCCCCATCTAAATCCAATGTTCTTCTTGATCACTTTGTAAGTGGTGCGGGTATGCTACTAAAGTCCTTCACAAACTGCCGATAGAAACTAGCAAGTCCATGAAAACTACAAACATTACTTACACTTGTGGTACTCAGTCATTCTTGGATTGCACATACGTTCTTTGCTTCGAAATGGTTGTGGTAGTCAAATATGAACTCCACCTTTTCCCCCACTCAAGATATGCTTCAGGATCAGATCTACCTTGAAATGATGGAATCTTCATCTTAATACCACCCAAGTTGTTATCTTCCCGGTTCCTAACTTCTCTAAACTGCCTCCCATGTCTCCTATTACTAACAACAGAATTCCGATCATCTTCTTCTTCAAAACCAGACCCATATAATTTATCATCAACCTTTACTTCTCTCGGCTAACTCTTTGAACTTTTTCCGCACATTAGTGATGCAAATCATAACACAACTTCATGGGATTTAGTTCAATGTACTCCACCCATCGCGCATTCCTTTTATTTAGCTTGTGCAACCTTCAAATGTTTCAAGGACTCATGATCGGTGTGAATCCCGAATACCTTAGGGCATAGGTAGAGTTGCCAAGTCTCTAAAGCTCGAACCAATGCATCCAACTCCTTATCGTTGGGTAGTTTAAGGCTGTCCCGCTTAGTTGCACGCTGAAGTAACTAATTGGTCCTCCTTCCTGCATAAGCACTACTCCTATGCCAATACCTGAAGCATCACATTCAATCTCAAACGTTTTCAAAAGTTAGGTAAAGATAATATGGGGGGTTGGTCAGCTTCTCTTGATTAATTGAAACGGCTTTTCTTATTTTCTCCCCATCTAAATCCAATGTTCTTCTTGATCACTTTGGTAAGTGGTGCGGGTATGCTACTAAAGTCCTTCACAAACCGCCGATAGAAACTAGCAAGTCCATGAAAACACAAACATTACTTACACTTGTGGTACTCAGTCATTCTTGGATTGCACATACGTTCTTTGCTTCGAAATGGTTGTGGTAGTCAAATATGAACTCCACCTTTTCTCCCACTCAAGATATGCTTCAGGATCAGATCTACCTTGAAATGATGGAATCTTCATCTTAATACCACCCAAGTTGTTATCTTCCCGTTCCTAACTTCTCTAAACTGCCCCCATGTCTCCTATTACTAACAACAGAATTACGATCATCTTCTTCATCAAAACCAGACCCATAAGGCTCTTCATCCTCAACCCTTACTTCTCTCGGTTGAACTCTTTCCCTTCTACGCACATTAGTGATGCAAATCATAACACAACTTCATGGGATTTAGTTCAATGTACTCCACCCATCGCGCATGCCTTTTATTTAGCTTGTGCTGGCCCTTCAAATGTTTCAAGGACTCATGATCGGTGTGAATCCCGAATACCTTAGGGCATAGGTAGAGTTGCCAAGTCTCTAAAGCTCGAACCAATGCATCCAACTCCTTATCGTAAGTTGGGTAGTTTAAGGCTGTCCGCTTAGTTTCACGCTGAAGTAACCAATTGGTCCTCCTTCCTGCATAAGCACTACTCCTATGCCAATACCTGAAGCATCACTTTCAATCTCAAACGTTTTCAAAAATTAGGTAAAGATAATAAGGGGGTTGGTCAGCTTCTCTTTGATTAATTGAAACGGCTTTTCTTATTTTTCTCCCCATCTAAATCCAATGTTCTTCTTGATCACTTTGGTAAGTGGTGCGGGTATGCTACTAAAGTCCTTCACAAACCGCCGATAGAAACTAGCAAGTCCATGAAAACTACAAACATTACTTACACTTGTGGTACTCAGTCATTCTTGGATTGCACATACGTTCTTTGCTTCGAAATGGTTGTGGTAGTCAAATATGACTCATTTTCCTCCTACTCAATCCCTCTCATTCAGTATCAGATCTGATCCTTGAAATGATGGAATCTTCATCTTAATACCACCTTAGTTGTTATCTTCCCGGTTCCTAACTTCTCTAAACTGCCCCCCATGTCTCCTATTACTAACAACAGAATTCCGATCATCTTCTTCTTCAAAACCAGACCCCTAAGGCTCTTCATCATCAACCCTTACTTCTCTCGGCTGAACTCTTTCCCTTCTACGCACATTAGTGATGCAAATCATAACACAACTTCATGGGATTTAGTTCAATGTACTCCACCCATCGCGCATTCCTTTTATTTAGCTTGTGCAGGCCCTTCAAATGTTTCAAGGACTCATGATCGGTGTGAATCCCGAATACCTTAGGGCATAGGTAGAGTTGCCAAGTCTCTAAAGCTCGAACCAATGCATCCAACTCCTTTCGTAAGTTGGGTAGTTTAAGGCTGTCCCGCTTAGTTTCACGCTGAAGTAACTAATTGGTCCTCCTTCCTGCATAAGCACTGCTCCTATGCCAATACCTGAAGCATCACATTCAATCTCAAACGTTGTCAAAAAGTTAGGTAAAGATAATATGGGGGGTTGGTCAGCTTCTCTTTGATTAATTGAAACGGCTTTTCTATTTTTCTCCCCATCTAAATCCAATGTTCTTCTTGATCACTTTGGTAAGTGGTGCGGGTATGCTACTAAAGTCCTTCACAAACTGCCGATAGAAACTAGCAAGTCCATGAAAACTACAAACATTACTTACACTTGTGGGACTCAGTCATTCTTGGATTGCACGTACGTTCTTTGCTTCGAAATGGTTATGGTAGTCAAATATAACTCCATCTTTTCTCCCACTCAAGATATGCTTCAGGATCAGATCTACCTTGAAATGATGGAATCTTCATCTTAATACCACCAAGTTGTTATCTCCCCGGTTCCTAGCTTCTCTAAACTGTCCTCCTTGTCTCCTATTACTAACAACAGAATTCTGATCATCTTCTTCATCAAAACCAGACCCATAAGGCTCTTCATCCTCAACCCTTACTTCTCTCGGTTGAACTATTTCCCTTCTACGCACATTAGTGATGCAAATCATAACAAACTTCATGGGATTTAGTTCAATGTACTCCACCCATCGCGCATGCCTTTTATTTAGCTTGTGCTGGCCCTTCAAATGTTTCAAGGACTCATGATCGGTGTGAATCCCGAATACCTTAGGGCATAGGTAGAGTTGCCAAGTCTCTAAAGCTCGAACCAATGCATCCAACTCCTTATCGTAAGTTGGGTAGTTTAAGGCTGCCCCGCTTAGTTTCTCGCTGAAGTAACCAATTGGTCGTCCTTCCTGCATAAGCACTGCTCCTATGCCAATACCTGAAGCATCACTTTCAATCTCAAACGTTTTCAAAAAGTTAGGTAAAGATAATAATGGGGTTGGTCAGCTTCTCTTTGATTAATTGAAACGGCTTTTCTTTTTTCTCCCCATCTAAATCCAATGTTCTTCTTGATCACTTTGGTAAGTGGTGCGGGTATGCTACTAAAGTCCTTCACAAACCGCCATAGAAACTAGCAAGTCCATGAAAACTACAAACATTACTTACACTTGTGGGACTCAGTCATTCTTGGATTGCACGTACGTTCTTTGCTTCGAAATGGTTATGGTAGTCAAATATAACTCCATCTTTTTCCCACTCAAGATATGCTTCAGGATCAGATCTACCTTGAAATGATGGAATCTTCATCTTAATACCACCAAGTTGTTATCTTCCCGGTTCCTAGCTTCTCTAAACTGTCCTCCTTGTCTCCTATTACTAACAACAGAATTCCGATCATCTTCTTCATCAAAACCAGACCCATAAGGCTCTTCATCCTCAACCCTTACTTCTCTCGGCTGAACTCTTTCCCTTCTACGCACATTAGTGATGCAAATCATAACACAACTTCATGGGATTTAGTTCAATGTACTCCACCCATCGCGCATGCCTTTTATTTAGCTTGTGCTGGCCCTTCAAATGTTTCAAGGACTCATGATCGGTGTGAATCCCGAATACCTTAGGGCATAGGTAGCGTTGCCAAGTCTCTAAAGCTCGAACCAATGCATCCAACTCCTTATCGTAAGTTGGGTAGTTTAAGGCTGCCCCGCTTAGTTTCACGCTGAAGTAACCAATTGGTCGTCCTTCCTGCATAAGCACTACTCCTATGCCAATACCTGAAGCATCACTTTCAATCTCAAACGTTTTCAAAAAATTAGGTAAAGATAAAAGGGGGGTTGGTCAGCATCTCTTTGATTAATTGAAACGGCTTTTCTGTTTTTCTCCCATCTAAATCCAATGTTCTTCTTGATCACTTTGGTAAGTGGTGCGGGTATGCTACTAAAGTCCTTCACAACCGCCGATAGAAACTAGCAAGTCCATGAAAACTACAAACATTACTTACACTTGTGGGACTCAGTCATTCTTGGATTGCACGTACGTTCTTTGCTTCGAAATGGTTATGGTAGTCAAATATAACTCCATCTTTTCTCCCACTCAAGATATGCTAGGATCAGATCTACCTTGAAATGATGGAATCTTCATCTTAATACCACCCAAGTTGTTATCTTCCCGGTTCCTAGCTTCTCTAAACTGTCCTCCTTGTCTCCTATTACTAACAACAGAATTCCGATCATCTTCTTTGTCAAAACCAGACCCATAAGGCTCTTCATCCTCAACCCTTACTTCTCTCGGTTGAACTCTTTCCCTTCTACGCACATTAGTGATGCAAATCATAACACAACTTCATGGGATTTAGTTCAATGTACTCCACCCATCGCGCATGCCTTTTATTTAGCTTGTGCTGGCCCTTCAAATGTTTCAAGGACTCATGATCGGTGTGAATCCCGAATACCTTAGGGCATAGGTAGCGTTGCCAAGTCTCTAAAGCTCGAACCAATGCATCCAACTCCTTATCGTAAGTTGGGTAGTTTAAGGCTGCCCCGCTTAGTTTTTCGCTGAAGTAACCAATTGGTCGTCCTTCCTGCATAAGCACTGCTCCTATGCCAATACCTGAAGCATCACATTCAATCTCAAACGTTGTCAAAAAGTTAGGTAAAGATAATATGGGGGGGTTGGTCAGCTTCTCTTTGATTAATTGAAACGGCTTTTCTTATTTTTCTCCCCATCTAAATCCAATGTTCTTCTTGATCACTTTGGTAAGTGGTGCGGGTATGCTACTAAAGTCCTTCACAAATGCCGATAGAAACTAGCAAGTCCATGAAAACTACAAACATTACTTACACTTGTGGGACTCAGTCATTCTTGGATTGCACATACGTTCTTTGCTTCGAAATGGTTGTGGTAGTCAAATATGAACTCCACCTTTTCTCCCACTCAAGATATGCTTCAGGATCAGATCTACCTTGAAATGATGGAATCTTCATCTTAATACCACCCAAGTTGTTATCTTCCCGGTTCCTAACTTCTCTAAACTGCCCCCCATGTCTCCTATTACTAACAACAGAATTCCGATCATCTTCTTCATCAAACCAGACCCATAAGGCTCTTCATCCTCAACCCTTACTTCTCTCGGTTGAACTATTTCCCTTCTACGCACATTAGTGATGCAAATCATAACACAACTTCATGGGATTTAGTTCAATGTACTCCACCCATCGCGCATGCCTTTTATTTAGCTTGTGCTGGCCCTTCAAATGTTTCAAGGACTCATGATCGGTGTGAATCCCGAATACCTTAGGGCATAGGTAGCGTTGCCAAGTCTCTAAAGCTCGAACCAATGCATCCAACTCCTTATCGTAAGTTGGGTAGTTTAAGGCTGCCCCGCTTAGTTTCACGCTGAAGTAACCAATTGGTCGTCCTTCCTGCATAAGCACTACTCCTATGCCAATACCTGAAGCATCACTTTCAATCTCAAACGTTTTCAAAAATTAGGTAAAGATAATAAGGGGGTTGGTCAGCATCTCTTTGATTAATTGAAACGGCTTTTCCTGTTTTTTCCCCATCTAAATCCAATGTTCTTCTTGATCACTTTGGTAAGTGGTGCGGGTATGCTACTAAAGTCCTTCACAAACCGCCGATAGAAACTAGCAAGTCCATGAAAACTACAAACATTACTTACACTTGTGGTACTCAGTCATTCTTGGATTGCACATACGTTCTTTGCTTCGAAATGGTTGTGGTAGTCAAATATGAACTCCACCTTTTCTCCCACTCAAGATATGCTTCAGGATCAGATCTACCTTGAAATGATGGAATCTTCATCTTAATACCACCCAAGTTGTTATCTTCCCGGTTCCTAACTTCTCTAAACTGCCCCCCATGTCTCCTATTACTAACAACAGAATTCCGATCATCTTTTTTCTCAAACCAGACCCATAAGGCTCTTCATCATCAACCCTTACTTCTCTCGGCTGAACTCTTTCCCTTCTACGCACATTAGTGATGCAAATCATAACACAACTTCATGGGATTTAGTTCAATGTACTCCACCCATCGCGCATTCCTTTTATTTAGCTTGTGCAGGCCCTTCAAATGTTTCAAGGACTCATGATCGGTGTGAATCCCGAATACCTTAGGGCATAGGTAGAGTTGCCAAGTCTCTAAAGCTCGAACCAATGCATCCAACTCCTTATCGTAAGTTGGGTAGTTTAAGGCTGTCCCGCTTAGTTTCACGCTGAAGTAACTAATTGGTCCTCCTTCCTGCATAAGCACTACTCCTATGCCAATACCTGAAGCATCACATTCAATCTCAAACGTTGTCAAAAAGTTAGGTAAAGATAATATGGGGGGGTTGGTCAGCTTCTCTTTGATTAATTGAAACGGCTTTTCTTATTTTCTCCCCATCTAAATCCAATGTTCTTCTTGATCACTTTGGTAAGTGGTGCGGGTATGCTACTAAAGTCCTTCACAAACTGCCGATAGAAACTAGCAAGTCCATGAAAACTACAAACATTACTTACACTTGTGGGACTCAGTCATTCTTGGATTGCACGTACGTTCTTTGCTTCGAAATGGTTATGGTAGTCAAATATAACTCCATCTTTTCTCCCACTCAAGATATGCTTCAGGATCAGATCTACCTTGAAATGATGGAATCTTCATCTTAATACCACCAAGTTGTTATCTTCCCGGTTCCTAGCTTCTCTAAACTGTCCTCCTTGTCTCCTATTACTAACAACAGAATTCTGATCATCTTCTTCATCAAAACCAGACCCATAAGGCTCTTCATCCTCAACCCTTACTTCTCTCGGTTGAACTATTTCCCTTCTACGCACATTAGTGATGCAAATCATAACAGAACTTCATGGGATTTAGTTCAATGTACTCCACCCATCGCGCATTCCTTTTATTTAGCTTGTGCTGGCCCTTCAAATGTTTCAAGGACTCATGATCGGTGTGAATCCCGAATACCTTAGGGCATAGGTAGAGTTGCCAAGTCTCTAAAGCTCGAACCAATGCATCCAATCCTTATCGTAAGTTGGGTAGTTTAAGGCTGTCCCGCTTAGTTTCACGCTGAAGTAACTAATTGGTCCTCCTTCCTGCATAAGCACTACTCCTATGCCAATACCTGAAGCATCACATTCAATCTCAAACGTTGTCAAAAAGTTAGGTAAAGATAATATGGGGGTGTTGGTCAGCTTCTCTTTGATTAATTGAAACGGCTTTTCTTATTTTTCTCCCCATCTAAATCCAATGTTCTTCTTGATCACTTTGGTAAGTGGTGCGGGTATGCTACTAAAGTCCTTCACAAACTGCCGATAGAAACTAGCAAGTCCATGAAAACAACAAACATTACTTACACTTGTGGTACTCAGTCATTCTTGGATTGCACATACGTTCTTTGCTTCGAAATGGTTGTGGTAGTCAAATATGAACTCCACCTTTTCTCCCACTCAAGATATGCTTCAGGATCAGATCTACCCTGAAATGATGGAATCTTCATCTTAATACCACCCAAGTTGTTATCTTCCCGGTTCCTAACTTCTCTAAACTGCCCCCATGTCTCCTATTACTAACAACAGAATTCCGATCATCTTCTTCTTCAAAACCAGACCCATAAGGCTCTTCATCATCAACCCTTACTTCTCTCGGCTGAACTCTTTCCCTTCTACGCACATTAGTGATGCAAATCATAACACAACTTCATGGGATTTAGTTCAATGTACTCCACCCATCGCGCATTCCTTTTATTTAGCTTGTGCAGGCCCTTCAAATGTTTCAAGGACTCATGATCGGTGTGAATCCCGAATACCTTAGGGCATAGGTAGCGTTGCCAAGTCTCTAAAGCTCGAACCAATGCATCCAACTCCTTATCGTAAGTTGGGTAGTTTAAGGCTGCCCCGCTTAGTTTCTCGCTGAAGTAACCAATTGGTCGTCCTTCCTGCATAAGCACTGCTCCTATGCCAATACCTGAAGCATCACTTTCAATCTCAAACGTTTTCAAAAATTAGGTAAAGATAAAATGGGGTTGGTCAGCTTCTCTTTGATTAATTGAAACGGCTTTTCCGTTTTTCTCCCCATCTAAATCCAATGTTCTTCTTGATCACTTTGGTAAGTGGTGCGGGTATGCTACTAAAGTCCTTCACAAACCACCGATAGAAACTAGCAAGTCCATGAAAACTACAAGCATTACTTACACTTGTGGGACTCAGTCATTCTTGGATTGCACGTACGTTCTTTGCTTCGAAATGGTTATGGTAGTCAAATAATAACTCCATCTTTTTCCCACTCAAGATATGCTTCAGGATCAGATCTACCTTGAAATGATGGAATCTTCATCTTAATACCACCAAGTTGTTATCTTCCCGGTTCCTAGCTTCTCTAAACTGTCCTCCTTGTCTCCTATTACTAACAACAGAATTCCGATCATCTTCTTCATCAAAACCAGACCCATAAGGCTCTTCATCCTCAACCCTTACTTCTCTCGGTTGAACTATTTCCCTTCTACGCACATTAGTGATGCAAATCATAACAGAACTTCATGGGATTTAGTTCAATGTACTCCACCCATGCGCATGCCTTTTATTTAGCTTGTGCTGGCCCTTCAAATGTTTCAAGGACTCATGATCGGTGTGAATCCCGAATACCTTAGGGCATAGGTAGCGTTGCCAAGTCTCTAAAGCTCGAACCAATGCATCCAACTCCTTATCGTAAGTTGGGTAGTTTAAGGCTGCCCCGCTTAGTTTCACGCTGAAGTAACCAATTGGTCGTCCTTCCTGCATAAGCACTACTCCTATGCCAATACCTGAAGCATCACTTTCAATCTCAAACGTTATCAAAAAATTAGGTAAAGATAAAAAGGGGGTTGGTCAGCATCTCTTTGATTAATTGAAACGGCTTTTACTGTTTTTCTCCCCATCTAAATCCAATGTTCTTCTTGATCACTTTGGTAAGTGGTGCGGGTATGCTACTAAAGTCCTTCACAAACCGCCGATAGAAACTAGCAAGTCCATGAAAACTACAAGCATTACTTACACTTGTGGGACTCAGTCATTCTTGGATTGCACGTACGTTCTTTGCTTCGAAATGGTTATGGTAGTCAAATAATAACTCCATCTTTTCTCCCACTCAAGATATGCTTCAGGATCAAATCTACCTTGAAATGATGGAATCTTCATCTTAATACCACCTAAGTTGTTATCTTCCCGGTTCCTAGCTTCTCTAAACTGTCCTCCTTGTCTCCTATTACTAACAACAGAATTCCGATCATCTTCTTTGTCAAAACCAGACCCATAAGGCTCTTCATCCTCAACCCTTACTTCTCTCGGTTGAACTCTTTCCCTTCTACGCACATTAGTGATGCAAATCATAACAGAACTTCATGGGATTTAGTTCAATGTACTCCACCCATCGCGCATGCCTTTTATTTAGCTTGTGCTGGCCCTTCAAATGTTTCAAGGACTCATGATCGGTGTGAATCCCGAATACCTTAGGGCATAGGTAGCGTTGCCAAGTCTCTAAAGCTCGAACCAATGCATCCAACTCCTTATCGTAAGTTGGGTAGTTTAAGGCTGCCCCGCTAGTTTTTCGCTGAAGTAACCAATTGGTCGTCCTTCCTGCATAAGCACTGCTCCTATGCCAATACCTGAACATCACATTCAATCTCAAACGTTGTCAAAAAGTTAGGTAAAGATAATATGGGGGGTTGGTCAGCTTCTCTTTGATTAATTGAAACGACTTTTCTTATTTTTCTCCCCATCTAAATCCAATGTTCTTCTTGATCACTTTGGTAAGTGGTGCGGGTATGCTACTAAAGTCCTTCACAAACCGCCGATAGAAACTAGCAAGTCCATGAAAACTACAAACATTACTTACACTTGTGGGACTCAGTCATTCTTGGATTGCACATACGTTCTTTGCTTCAAATGGTTGTGGTAGTCAAATATGAACTCCCCTTTTCTCCCACTCAAGATATGCTTCAGGATCAGATCTACCTTGAAATGATGGAATCTTCATCTTAATACCACCCAAGTTGTTATCGTCCGGGTTCCTAACTTCTCTAAACTGCCCCCATGTCTCCTATTACTAACAACAGAATTCCGATCATCTTCTTCATCCAAACCGACCCATAAGGCTCTTCATCCTCAACCCTTACTTCTCTCGGTTGAACTATTTCCCTTCTACGCACATTAGTGATGCAAATCATAACAAACTTCATGGGATTTAGTTCAATGTACTCCACCCATCGCGCATTCCTTTTTTTAGCTTGTGCTGGCCCTTCAAATGTTTCAAGGACTCATGATCGGTGTGAATCCCGAATACCTTAGGGCATAGGTAGCGTTGCCAAGTCTCTAAAGCTCGAACCAATGCATCCAACATCTTATCGTAAGTTGGGTAGTTAAGGCTGCCCCGCTTAGTTTCACGCTGAAGTAACCAATTGGTCGTCCTTCCTGCATAAGCACTACTCCTATGCCATACCTGAAGCATCACTTTCAATCTCAAACGTTTTCAAAAATTTGGTAAAAATAATAAAGGGGGGTTGGTCAGCATCTCTTTGATTAATTGAAACGGCTTTTCTTGTTTTTTCCCATCTAAATCCAATGTTCTTCTTGATCACTTTGGTAAGTGGTGCGGGTATGCTACTAAAGTCCTTCACAAACCGCCGATAGAAACTAGCAAGTCCAAGAAAACTACAAACATTACTTACACTTGTGTACTCAGTCATTCTTGGATTGCATATACGTTCTTTGCTTCGAAATGGTTGTGGTAGTCAAATATGAACTCCACCATTTCTCCCACTCAAGATATGCTTTGGATCAGATCAACCTTGAAATGATGGAATCTTCATCTTAATACCACCTTAGTTGTTATCTTCCCTGTTCCTAACTGCTCTAAACTGCCCCCCTTGTCTCCTATTACTAACAACAGAATTCCGATCATCTTTTTCTCCAAACCAGACCCTAAGGCACTTCATCATCAACCCTTACTTCTCTCGGCTGAACTCTTTCCCTTCTACGCACATTAGTGATGCAAATCATCAAACAACTTCATGGGATTTAGTTCAATGTACTCCACCCATCGCTGATTCCTTTTTTTAGCTTGTGCAGGCCCTTCAAATGTTTCAAGGACTCATGATCGGTGTGAATCCCGAATACCTTAGGGCATAGTAGAGTTGCCAATCTCTAAAGCTCGAACCAATGCATCCAACTCCTTATCGTAAGTTTGGTAGTTTAAGGCTGTCCGCTTAGTTTCACGCTGAAGTAACTAATTGGTCCTCCTTCCTGCATAAGCACTACTCCTATGCCAGTACCTGAAGCATCACATTCAATCTCAAACGTTGTCAAAAAGTTAGGTAAAGAGAATATGGGGGGGTGGTCAGCTTGTCTTTGATTAATTGAAACGGCTTTTCTTATTTTTCTCCCCATCTAAATCCAATGTTCTTCTTGATCACTTTGGTAAGTGGTGCGGGTATGCTACTAAAGTCCTTCACAAACTGCCGATAGAAACTAGCAAGTCCATGAAACTACAAACATTACTTACACTTGTGGGACTCAGTCATTCTTGGATTGCACGTACGTTCTTTTGCTTCGAAATGGTTATGGTAGTCAAATAATAACTCCATCTTTTCTCCCACTCAAGATATGCTTTAGGATCAGATCTCCCTTGAAATGATGGAATCTTCATCTTAATACCACCAAAGTTGTTATTCCCGGTTCCTAGCTTCTCTAAACTGTCCTCCTTGTCTCCTATTACTAACAACAGAATTCTGATCATCTTCTTCATCAAAACCAGACCCATTAGGCTCTTCATCCTCAACCCTTACTTTCTTGGTTGAACTATTACCTTCTACGCACATTAGTGATGCAAATCACAACAGAGCTTCATGGGATTTAGTTCAATGTATTCCACCCATCGCGCATGCCTTTTATTTAGCTTGTGCTGGCCCTTTAAATGTTTCAAGGACTAATGATCGGTGTGAATCCCGAATACCTTAGGGCATAGGTAGAGTTGCCAAGTCTCTAAAGCTCGAACCAATGCATCCAAATCCTTATCGTAAGTTGGGTAGTTTAAGGCTGTCCCGCTTAGTTGCACGCTGAAGTAACTAATTGGTCCTCCTTCCTGCATAAGCACTACTCCTATGCCAATACCTGAAGCATCACACTCAGTCTCAAACGTTGTCAAAAAGTTAGGTAAAGATAATATGGGGGTGCTGGTTAGCTTCTCTTTGATTAATTGAAACGGCTTTTCTTATTTTTCTCCCCATCTAAATCCAATGTTCTTCTTGATCACTTTGGTAAGTGGTGCGGGTATGCTACTAAAGTCTTCACAAACTGCCGATAGAAACTAGCAAGTCCATGAAAACAACAAACATTACTTACACTTGTGGTACTCAGTAATTCTTGGATTGCACATACGTTCTTTCCTTCGAAATGGTTGTGGTAGTCAAATATGAACTCCACCTTTTCTCCCACTCAAGATATGCTGCAGGATCAGATCTACCCTGAAATGATGGAATCTTCTTCTTAATACCACCCAAGTTGTTAACTTCCCGGTTCCTAACTTCTCTAAACTGCCCCCATGTCTCCTATTACTAACAACTGAATTCCGATCTTTTTCTTCTTCAAAACCAGACCCATAAGGCTCTTCATCATCAACCCTTACTTCTCTCGGCTGAACTCTTTCCCTTCTACGCACATTAGTGATGCAAATCATCACACAACTTCATGGGATTTAGTTCAATATACGCCACCCATCGCGCATTCCTTTTATTTAGCTTGTGCAGGCCCTTCAAATGTTTCAAGGACTCATGATCGGTGTGAATCCCGAATACCTTAGGGCATAGGTAGCGTTGCCAAGTCTCTAAAGCTCGAACCAATGCATCCAACTCCTTATCGTAAGTTGGGTGGTTTAAGGCTGCCCCGCTTTGTTTCACGCTGAAGTAACCAATTGGTCGTCCTTCCTGCATAAGCACTACTCCTATGCCAATACCTGAAGCATCACTTCAATCTCAAACGTTATCAAAAAAACTTGGTAAAGATAAAAAGGGGCTTGGTCAGCATCTCTTTGATTAATTGAAACGGCTTTTACTGTTTTTCTCCCTATCTAAATCCAATGTTCTTCGTGATCACTTTTGTAAGTGGTGCGGGTATGCTACTAAAGTTCTTCACAAACCGCCGATAGAAACTAGCAAGTTCATAAAAACTACAAGCATTACTTACACTTGTGGGACTCAGTCATTCTTGGATTGCACGTACGTTCTTTGCTTCGAAATGGTTATGGCAGTCAAATAATAAGTCCATCTTTTCTCCCACTCAAGATATGCTAGGATCAGATCTCCCTTGAAATGATGCAATCTTCATCTTAATACCACCTAAGTTGTTATTTTCCCGGTTCCTAGCTTCTCTAAACTGTCCTCCTTGTCTCCTATTACTAACAGCTGAATTCCGATCGTCTTCTTTGTCAAAACTAGACCCATAAGGCTCTTCATCCTCAACCCTTACTTCTCTCGGTTGAACAATTTCCCTTCTACGCACATTAGTGATGCAAATCATAACAGAACTTCATGGGATTAAGTTCAATGTACTCCACCCATCGCGCATGCCTTTTGTTTAGCTTGTGCTGGCCTTCAAATGTTTCAGGACTCTTGATCGGTGTGAATCCCGAATACCTTAGGGCATAGGTAGCGTTGCCAAGTCTCTAAAGCTCGAACCAATGCATCCAACTCCTTATCGTAAGTTGGGTAGTTTAAGGCTGCCCCGCTTAGTTTTTCGCTGAAGTAACCAATTGGTCGTCCTTCCTGCATAAGCACTGCTCCTATGCCAATACATGAACATCACATTCAATCTCAAACATTGTCAAAAAGTTAGGTAAAGATAATATGGGGGGGGGGGTCAGCTTCTCTTTGATTAATTGAAACGGCTTTTCTTATTTTTCTCCCCATCTAAATCCAATGTTCTTCTTGATCACTTGGTAAGTGGTGCGGGTATGCTACTAAAGTCCTTCACAAATTGCCGATAGAAACTAGCAAGTCCATGAAAACTACAAACATTACTTACACTTGTGGGACTCAGTCATTCTTGGATTGCGCAACGTTCTTTGCTTCGAAATGGTTGTGGTAGTCAAATATGAACTCCACCTTTTCTCCCACTCAAGATATGCTTCAGGATCAGATCTACTTGAAATGATGGAATCTTCATCTTAATACACACCAAGTTGTTATCTTCCGGGTTCCTAACTTCTCTAAACTGCCCCCCATGCTCCTATTACTAACAACAGAATTACGATCATCTTCTTCATCCAAACCAGACCCATAAGGCTCTTCATCCTCAACCCTTACTTCTCTCGGTTGAACTATTTCCCTCTACGCACATTAGTGATGCAAATCATAACAGAGCTTCATGGGATTTAGTTCAATGTACTCCACCATCGCGCATGCCTTTTATTTAGCTTGTGCTGGCCCTTTAAATGTTTCAAGGACTAATGATCGGTGTGAATCCCGAATACCTTATGGCATAGGTAGCGTTGCCAAGTCTCTAAAGCTCGAACCAATGCATCCAACTCTTATCGTAAGTTGGGTAGTTTAAGGCTGCCCCGCTTTGTTTCACGCTGAAGTAACCAATTGGTCGTCCTTCCTGCATAAGCACTACTCCTATGCCAATACCTGAAGCATCACTTTCAATCTCAAACGTTTCAAAAAATTTGGTAAAAATAATAAAGGGGTTGGTCAGCATCTCTTCGATTAATTGAAACAACTTTTCCTGTTTTTTGCCGCATCTAAATCCAATGTTCTTCTTGATCACTTTGGTAAGTGGTGCGGTATGCTACTAAAGTCCTTCACAAACCGCCGATAGAAACTAGCAAGTCCAAGAAAACTACAAACATTACTTACACTTTTGGTACTCAGTCATTCTTGGATTGCACATACGTTCTTTGCTTCGAAATGGTTGTGGTAGTCAAATATGAACTCCACCTTTTCTCCCATTCAAGATGTGCTTTTGGATCAGATCTACCTGAAATGATGGAATCTTCATCTTAATACCACCAAGTTGTTATCTTCCTGTTCCTAACTGCTCTAAACTGCCCCCCATGTCTCCTACTACTAACAACAGAATTCCGATCATCTTTTTCTTCAAAACCAGACCCCTAAGGCACTTCATCATCAACCCTTACTTCTCTCGGCTGAACTCTTTCCCTTCTACGCACATTCGTGATGCAAATCATCACACAACTTCATGGGATTTAGTTCAATGTACTCCACCCATCGCTGATTCCTTTTTTTAGCTGTGCAGGCCCTTCAAATGTTTCAAGGACTCATGAACGGAGTGAATCCCGAATACCTTAGGGCATACGTAGAGTTGCCAAATCTCTAAAGCTCGAACCAATGCATCCAACACCTTATCGTAAGTTGGGTAGTTTAAGGCTGTCCCTTAGTTTCACGCTGAAGTAACTAATTGGTCCTCCTTCCTGCATAAGCACTACTCCTATGCCAGTACCTGAAGCATCACATTCAATCTCAAACGTTGTCAAAAAGTTAGGTGAAGAGAAAGGGGGGGTTGGTCAGCTTGTTTGATTAATTGAAACGGCTTTTCTTATTTTCTCCCATCTAAAGCCAATGTTCTTCTTGATCACTTTGGTAAGTGGTGCGAGTATGCTACTAATGTCCTTCACAAAACTGCCGATAGAAACTAGCAAGTCCATGAAAACTACAAACATTACTTACACTTGTGGGACTCAGTCATTCTTGGATTGCACGTACGTTCTTTGCTTCGAAATGGTTATGGTAGTCAAATAATAACTCCATCTTTTCTCCCACTCAAGATATGCTTTAGGATCAGATCTCCTTGAAATGATGGAATCTTCATCTTAATACCACCAAAGTTGTTATCTCCCCGGTTCCTAGCTTCTCTAAACTGTCCTCCTTGTCTCCTATTACTAACAACAGAATTCTGATCATTCTTCATCAAACCAGACCATTAGGCTCTTCATCCTCAACCCTTACATCTCTTGGTGAACTATTTACCTTCTACGCACATTAGTGATGCAAATCACAACAGAGCTTCATGGGATTTAGTTCAATGTATTCCACCCATCGCGCATGCCTTTTATTTAGCTTGTGCTGGCCCTTTAAATGTTTCAAGGACTAATGATCGGTGTGAATCCCGAATACCTTAGGGCATAGGTAGAGTTGCCAAGTCTCTAAAGCTCGAACCAATGCATCCAAATCCTTATCGTAAGTTGGGTAGTTTAAGGCTGTCCCGCTTAGTTGCACGCTGAAGTAATAATTGGTCCTCCTTCCTGCATAAGCACTACTCCTATGCCAATACCTGAAGCATCACACTCAGTCTCAAACGTTGTCAAAAAGTTAGGTAAAGATAATATGGGGGTGCTGGTAGTTCTCTTTGATTAATTGAAACGGCTTTTCTTATTTTCTCCCCATCTAAATCCAATGTTCTTCTGATCACTTGGTAAGTGGTTCGGGTATGCTACTAAAGTCCTTCACAAACTGCCGATAGAAACTAGCAAGTCCATGAAAACAACAAACATTACTTACACTTGTGGTACTCAGTAATTCTTGGATTGCACATACGTTCTTTCTTCGAAATGGTTGTGGTAGTCAAATATGAACTCCACCTTTTCTCCCACTCAAGATATGCTGCAGGATCAGATCTACCCTGAAATGATGGAATCTTCTCTTAATAGCACCCAAGTTGTTAATTCCCGGTTCCTAACTTCTCTAAACTGCCCCCATGTCTACTATACTAACAACTGAATTCCGATCTTTCTTCTTCAAAACCAGACCCATAAGGCTCTTCATCATCAACCCTTACTTCTCTCGGCTGAACTCTTTCCCTTCTACGCACATAGTGATGCAAATCATCACACAACTTCATGGGATTTAGTTCAATATACGCCACCCATCGCGCATTCCTTTTATTTAGCTTGTGCAGGCCCTTCAAAGTTTCAAGGACTCATGCTCGGTGTGAATCCCGAATACCTTAGGGCATAGGTAGCGTTGCCAAGTCTCTAAAGCTCGAACCAATGCATCCAACTCCTTATCGTAAGTTGGGTGGTTAAGGCTGCCCCGCTTTGTTTCACGCTGAAGTAACCAATTGGTCGTCCTTCCTGCATAAGCACTACTCCTATGCCAATACCTGAAGTATCACTTTCAATCTCAAACGTTATCAAAAAACTTGGAAAAGATAAAAAGGGGGCTTGGTCAGCATCTCTTTGATTAATTGAAACGGCTTTTACTGTTTTTCTCCTATCTAAATCCAATGTTCTTCGTGATCACTTTTGTAAGTGGTGCGGGTATGCTACTAAAGTTCTTCACAAACCGCCGATAGAAACTAGCAAGTTCATAAAAACTACAAGCATTACTTACACTGTGGGACTCAGTCTTCTTGGATTGCACGTACGTTCTTTGCTTCGAAATGGTTATGGCAGTCAAATAATAAGTCCATCTTTTCTCCCACTCAAGATATGCTAGGATCAAATCTCCTTGAAATGATGCAATCTTCATCTTAATACCACCTAAGTTGTTATTTTCCCGGTTCCTAGCTTCTCTAAACTGTCCTCCTTGTCTCCTATTACTAACAGCTGAATTCCGATCGTTCTTTGTCAAAACTAGACCCATAAGGCTCTTCATCCTCAACCCTTACTTCTCTCGGTTGAACAATTTCCCTTCTACGCACATTAGTGATGCAAATCATAACAGAACTTCATGGGATTAAGTTCAATGTACTCCACCCATCGCGCATGCCTTTGTTTAGCTTGTGCTGGCCCTTCAAATGTTTCATGGACTCTTGATCGGTGTGAATCCGAATACCTTAGGGCATAGGTAGCGTTGCCAAGTCTCTAAAGCTCGAACCAATGCATCCAACTCCTTATCTTAAGTTGGGTAGTTTAAGGCTGCCCCACCTAGTTTTCGCTGAAGTAACCAATTGGTCGTCCGTCCTGCATAAGCACTGCTCCTATGCCAATACATGACACATCACATTCAATCTCAAACATTTCAAAAAGTTAGGTAAAGATAATATGGGGGGGGGGGTTGGTCAGCTTGTCTTTGTTAATTGAAACGACTTTTCTTATTTTTCTCCCCATCTAAATCCAATGTTCTTCTTGGTCACTCTGGTAAGTGGTGCGGGTATGCTACTAAAGTCCTTCACAAATTGCCGATAGAAACTAGCAAGTCCATGAAAACTACAAACATTACTTACACTTGTGGGACTCAGTCATTCTTGGATTGCGCATACGTTCTTTGCTTCAAAATGGTTGTGGTAGTCAAATATGAACTCCACCTTTCTCCTACTTAAGATATGCTTCAGGATCAGATCTACCTTGAAATGATGGATTCTTCATCTTAATACCACCCAAGTTGTTATCGTCCGGGTTCCTAACTTCTCTAAACTGCCCCCATGCCTCCTATTACTAACAACAGAATTACGATCATCTTCTCATCCAAACCGGACCCATAAGGCTCTTCATCCTCAACCCTTACTTCTCTCGGTTGAACTATTTCCCTTCTACGCACATTAGTGATGCAAATCTTAACAGAGCTTCATGGGATTTAGTTCAATGTACTCCACCCATCGCGCATGCCTTTTATTTAGCTTGTGCTGGCCCTTTAAATGTTTCAAGGACTAATGATCGGTGTGAATCCCGAATACCTTATGGCATAGGTAGCGTTGCCAAGTCTCTAAAGCTCGAACCAATGCATCCAACATCTTATCGTAAGTGGGTGGTTTAAGGCTGCCCCGCTTTGTTTCACGCTGAAGTAACCAATTGGTCGTCCTTCCTGCATAAGCACTACTCCTATGCCAAACCTGAAGCATCACTTTCAATCTCAAACGTTTTCAAAAAATTTGGTAAAAATAATAAAGGGGTTGGTCAGCATCTCTTCGATTAATTGAAACAACTTTCCTGTTTTTGCCGCATCTAAATCCGATGTTCTCTTGATCACTTGGTAAGTGGTGCGGGTATGCTACTAAAGTCCTTCACAAACCGCCGATAGAAACTAGCAAGTCAAGAAAAACTACAAACATTACTTACACTTTTGGTAAGCAGTCATTTGGATTGCATATACGTTCTTTGCTTCGAAATGGTTGTGGTAGTCAAATATGAATTCCACCATTTCTCCATTCAAGATGTGCTTTGGATCAGATCAACCTTGAAATGATGGAATCTACATCTTAATACCACCTTAGTTGTTATCTTCCTGTTCCTAACTGCTCTAAACTGCCCCCATGTCTCCTACTACTAACAACAGAATTCCGATCATCTTTTTCTTCCAAACCAGACCCCTAAGGCACTCATCATCAACCCTTACTTCTCTCGGCTGAACTCTTTCCCTTCTACGCACATTCGTGACTCAAATCATCACACAACTTCATGGGATTTAGTTCAATGTACTCCACCCATCGCTGATTCTTTTTTTTAGCTTGTGCAGGCCCTTCAAATGTTTCAAGGACTCATGAACAGAGTGAATCCCGAATACCTTAGGGCATACGTAGAGTTGCCAAATCTCTAAAGCTCGAACCAATGCATCCAACACCTTATCGTAAGTTGGGTAGTTTAAGGCTGTCCTGCTTAGTTTCACGCTGAAGTAACTAATTGGTCCTCCTTCCTGCATAAGCACTACTCCTATGCCAGTACCTGAAGCATCACATTCAATCTCAAACGTTGTCAAAAAGTTAGGTGAAGAGAATATGGGGGGGTTGGTCAGCTTGTCTTTGATTAATTGAAACGGCTTTTCTATTTTCTCCCCATCTAAAGCCAATGTTCTTCTTGATCACTTGGTAAGTGGTGCGAGTATGCTACTAATGTCCTTCACAAACTGCCGATAGAAACTAGCAAGTCCATGAAAACTACAAACATTACTTACACTTGTGGGACTCAGTCATTCTTGGATTGCACGTACGTTCTTTTGCTTCGAAATGGTTATGGTAGTCAAATAATAACTCCATCTTTTCTCCCACTCAAGATATGCTTTAGGATCAGATCTCCCTTGAAATGATGGAATCTTCATCTTAATACCACCAAAGTTGTTATCTCCCCGGTTCCTAGCTTCTCTAAACTGTCCTCCTTGTCTCCTATTACTAACAACAGAATTCTGATCATCTTCTTCATCAAAACCAGACCCATTAGGCTCCTCATCCTCAACCCTTACATCTCTTGGTTGAACTATTTACCTTCTACGCACATTAGTGATGCAAATCATAACAGAGCTTCATGGGATTTAGTTCAATGTATTCCACCCATCGCGCATACCTATTATTTAGCTTGTGCTGGCCCTTTAAATGTTTCAAGGACTAATGATCGGTGTGAATCCCGAATACCTTAGGGCATAGGTAGAGTTGCCAAGTCTCTAAAGCTCGAACCAATGCATCCAAATCCTTATCGTAAGTTGGGTAGTTTAAGGCTGTCCCGCTTAGTTGCACGCTGAAGTAACTAATTGGTCCTCCTTCCTGCATAAGCACTACTCCTATGCCAATACCTGAAGCATCACACTCAGTCTCAAACGTTGTCAAAAAGTTAGGTAAAGATAATATGGGGGTGCTGGTTAGCTTCTCTTTGATTAATTGAAACGGCTTTTCTTATTTTTCTCCCCATCTAAATCCAATGTTCTTCTTGATCACTTTGGTAAGTGGTTCGGGTATGCTACTAAAGTCCTTCACAAACTGCCGATAGAAACTAGCAAGTCCATGAAAACAACAAACATTACTTACACTTGTGGTACTCAGTAATTCTTGGATTGCACATACGTTCTTTCCTTCGAAATGGTTGTGGTAGTCAAATATGAACTCCACCTTTTCTCCCACTCAAGATATGCTGCAGGATCAGATCTACCCTGAAAATGATGGAATCTTCTTCTTAATAGCACCCAAGTTGTTAACTTCCCGGTTCCTAACTTCTCTAAACTGCCCCCCATGTCTACTATTACTAACAACTGAATTCCGATCTTTTTCTTCTTCAAAACCAGACCCATAAGGCTCTTCATCATCAACCCTTACTTCTCTCGGCTGAACTCTTTCCCTTCTACGCACATTAGTGATGCAAATCATCACACAACTTCATGGGATTTAGTTCAATATACGCCACCCATCGCGCATTCCTTTTATTTAGCTTGTGCAGGCCCTTCAAATGTTTCAAGGACTCATGCTCGGTGTGAATCCTGAATACTTTAGGGCATAGGTAGCGTTGACAAGTCTCTAAAGCTCGAACAAATGCATCCAACTCCTTATCGTAAGTTGGGTAGTTTAAGGCTGTCCCGCTTAGTTCCACGCTGAAGTAACTAATTGGTTCTCCTTCCTGCATAAGCACTACTCCTATGCCAATTCCTGAAGCATTGCATTCAATCTCAAACGTTGTCAAACAGTTAGGTAAAGATAATTTGGGGGTGTTGGTCAGCTTCTCTTTGATTAATTGAAACGGCTTTTCTTATTTTTCTCCCCATCTAAATCCAATGTTCTTCTTGATCATTTTGGTAAGTGGTGCTGGTATGCTACTAAAGTCCTTCACAAACCGCCGATAGAAACTAACAAGTCCATGAAAACTACAAACATTACTTACACTTGTGGGACTCCGTCATTCTTGGATTGCACGTACGTTCTTTGCTTCGAAATGGTTATGGCAGTCAAATAAAAACTCCATCTTTTCTCCCACTCAAGATATGCTTCAGGATCAGATCTCCCTTGAAATGATGGAATCTTCATCTTAATACCACCAATGTTGTTATCTCCCCGGTTCCTAGCTTCTCTAAACTGTCCTCCTTGTCTCCTATTACTAACAACAGAATTCTGATCATCTTCTTCATCAAAACCAGACCCATTAGGCTCTTTATCCTCAACCCTTACTTCTCTCGGTTGAACTATTTTGCTTCTACACACAGTAGTGATGCAAATCATAACAGAACTTCATGGGATTAAGTTCAATGCACTCCACCCGTTGCGCATGCCTTTTATTTAGCTTGTGCTGGCCCTTCAAATGTTTCAAGGACTCATGATCGGTGTGAATCCCGAATACCTTAGGGCATAGGTAGCGTTGCCAAGTCTCTAAAGCTCGAACCAATGCATCCAACTCCTCATCGTATATTGGGTAGTTTAAGGCTGCCCCGCTTAGTTTCTCGCTGAAGTAACCAATTGGTCGTCCTTCCTGCATAAGCACTGCTCCTATGCCAATACCTGAAGCATCAGTTTCAATCTCAAACGTTTTCAAAAAATTAGGTAAAGATAATAAATGGGGTTGGTGAGCATCTCTTTGATTTATTGAAACGGCTTTTCCCGTTTTTCTCCCCTTCAAAATCCAATGTTCTTCTCGATCACTTTGGTAAGTGGTGCGGGTATGCTACTAAAGTCCTTCACAAACCACCAATGGAAACTAGCAAGTCCATAAACACTACAAGCATTACTTACACTTGTGGGACTCAGTCATTCTTGGATTGCACGTACGTTCTTTGCTTCGAAATGGTTATGGTAGTCAAATAATAACTCCATCATTTTTCCCACTCAAGATATGCTTCAGGATTAGATCTACCTTGAAATGATGGAATCTTCATCTTAATACCACCAATGTTGTTATCTCCCGGTTCCTAGCTTCTCTAAACTGTCCTCCTTGTCTCCTATTACTAACAACAGAATTCCGATCATCTTCTTCATCAAAACCAGACCCATTAGGCTCTTTATCCTCAACCCTTACTTCTCTCGGTTGAACTATTTTGCTTCTACACACAGTAGTGATGCAAATCATAACAGAACTTCATGGGATTAAGTTCAATGTACTCCACCCATGCGCAAGCCTTTTATTTAGCTTGTGCAGGCCCTTCAAATGTTTCAAGGACTCATGATCGGTGTGAATCCCGAATACCTTAGGCATAGGTAGCGTTGCCAAGTCTCTAAAGCTCGAACCAATGCATCCAACTCCTTATCGTAAGTTGGGTAGTTTAAGGCTGCCCCGCTTTGTTTCACGCTGAAGTAACCAATTGGTCGTCCTTCCTGCATAAGCACTACTCCTATGCCAATACCTGAAGTATCACTTTCAATCTCAAACGTTATCAAAAAAGTTGGTAAAGATAAAAAGGGGGGTTGGTCAGCATCTCTTTGATTAATTGAAACGGCTTTTACTGTTTTTCTCCCTATCTAAATCCAATGTTCTTCGTGATCACTTTTGTAAGTGGTGCGGGTATGCTACTAAAGTCCTTCACAAACCGCCGATAGAAACTAGCAAGTCCATGAAAACTACAAGCATTACTTACACTTGTGGGACTCAGTCATTCTTGGATTGCACGTACGTTCTTTGCTTCGAAATGGTTATGGTAGTCAAATAATAACTCCATCTTTTCTCCCACTCAAGATATGCTAGGATCAAATCTCCCTTGAAATGATGGAATCTTTCATCTTAATACACACCTAAGTTGTTATTTTCCCGGTTCCTAGCTTCTCTAAACTGTCCTCCTTGTCTCCTATTACTAACAACAGAATTCCGATCATTCTTCTTTCATCAAAACCAGACCCATAGGCTCTTCATCCTCAACCCTTACTTCTCTCGGTTGAACAATTTCCCTTCTACGCACATTAGTGATGCAAATCATAACACAACTTCATGGGATTTAGTTCAATGTACTCCACCATCGCGCATGCCTTTTATTTAGCTTGTGCTGGCCCTTCAAATGTTTCATGACTCTTGATCGGTGTGAATCCCGAATACCTTAGGGCATAGGTAGCGTTGCCAAGTCTCTAAAGCTCGAACCAATGCATCCAACTCCTTATCTTAAGTTGGGTAGTTTAAGGCTGCCCCACCTAGTTTTTCGCTGAAGTAACCATTGGTCGTCCGTCCTGCATAAGCACTGCTCCTATGCCAATACATGACACATCACATTCAATCTCAAACATTGTCAAAAAGTTAGGTAAAGATAATATGGGGGGGTTGGTCAGCTTGTCTTTGTTTAATTGAAACGACTTTTCTTATTTTTCTCCCCATCTAAATCCAATGTTCTTCTTGGTCACTCTGGTAAGTGGTGCGGGTATGCTACTAAAGTCCTTCACAAATGCCGATAGAAACTAGCAAGTCCATGAAAACTACAAACATTACTTACACTTGTGGGACTCAGTCATTCTTGGATTGCGCATACGTTCTTTGCTTCAAATGGTTGTGGTAGTCAAATATGAACTCCACCTTTTCTCCACTTAGATATGCTTCAGGATCAGATCTACCTTGAAATGATGGATTCTTCATCTTAATACCACCCAAGTTGTTATCGTCCCGGTTCCTAACTTCTCTAAAGTCCCCCATGCCTCCTATACTAACAACAGAATTACGATCATCTTCTTCATCAAAACCAGACCCATAAGGCTCTTCATCCTCAACCCTTACTTCTCTCGGTTGAACTATTTCCCTTCTACGCACATTAGTGATGCAAATCTTACACAGAGCTTCATGGGATTTAGTTCAATGTACTCCACCCATCGCGCATGCCTTTTATTTAGCTTGTGCTGGCCCTTAAATGTTTCAAGGACTAATGATCGGTGTGATCCCGAATACCTTATGGCATAGGTAGCGTTGCCAAGTCTCTAAAGCTCGAACCAATGCATCCAACATCTTATCGTAAGTTTGGGTGGTTTAAGGCTGCCCCGCTTTGTTTCACGCTGAAGTAACCAATTGGTCGTCCTTCCTGCATAAGCACTACTCCTATGCCAATACCTGAAGCATCACTTTCAATCTCAAACGTTTCAAAAATTTGGTAAAAATAATAAAGGGGGTGGTCAGCATCTCTTTCGATTAATTGAAACAACTTTCCTGTTTTTTGCCGCATCTAAATCGATGTTCTTCTTGATCACTTTGGTAAGTGGTGCGGGTATGCTACTAAAGTCCTTCACAAACCGCCGATAGAGAAACTAGCAAGTCCAAGAAAACTACAAACATTACTTACACTTGTGGTACGCAGTCATTCTTGGATTGCATATACGTTCTTTGTTCGAATGGTTGTGGTAGTCAAATATGAATTCCACCATTTCTCCATTCAAGATGTGCTTTGGATCAGATCAACCTTGAAATGATGGAATCATCTTAATACCACCTAGTTGTTATCTTTCCTGTTCCTAACTGCTCTAAACTGCCCCCCATGTCTCCTATACTAACAACAGAATTCCGATCATCTTTTCTTCCAAACCAGACCCTAAGGCACTTCATCATCAACCCTTACTTCTCTCGGCTGAACTCTTTCCTTCTACGCACATTCGGGCTCAAATCATCACCAACTTCATGGATTTAGTTCAATGTACTCCACCCATCGCTGATTCCTTTTTTTAGCTTGTGCAGGCCCTTCAAATGTTTCAAGGACTCTGAACGGAGTGAATCCCGAATACCTTAGGGCATACGTAGAGTTGCCAAATCTCTAAAGCTCGAAACCAATGCACCACACACCTTATCGTAAGTTTGGTAGTTTAAGGCTTGTCCCGCTTAGTTTCACGCTGAAGTAACTAATTGGTCCTCCTTCCTGCATAAGCACTACTCCTATGCCAGTACCTGAAGCATCACATTCAATCTCAAACGTTGTCAAAAAGTTAGGTGAAGAGAATATGGGGGGGTTGGTCAGCTTGTCTTTGATTAATTGAAACGGCTTTTCTTATTTT
>CAUOFW020005209.1:0-28036 GCA_963454935.2 Ilex paraguariensis | reverse complement strand
CTAGAGCTTCTTCAATCGAACCTAATACTCTAGTGATAGTCCACAATTTACAGCTCTCATGTAAGACCTAATTCCTAAGCTCTGATACCAACCTATAACATCCCAAAATCCACCCTGAAAAATATTACTATCTAAAAATCATCCAAACATAAGAGCAACTACAATAACCATTAAATCATAAATCATTCATCCATCTGACAAAGAATGAATACTAAAGTAAATAAAACAAGGTACTACTTCAACCTACAATTAAAAACCATATAATATCGATCTAGCAGCGGAATAATTAAACTAACTAAAAACATTGTTTCACAAAAATCTCTCCAAGTACAATAATCAGAACTAAATCTCTAAGCCTCCACTTCAGGATTCTCATACTGACCCTCTCAACCTCGAGATCAACTTGCTCATCAAATCCGAGCCTTCTCTAGACCAAAAATCTAAAAAAGATGTAGTTTGTAGGAGGTGAGCACTAAGCTCTATAAGAAAATCCTCTCAAGCTCAAATAAGATTTGAAAACATAAAAATAGGTCGGTCTCATTTACAAAATATCGTATATAACTTTTGAAATAAAACAATGACAGTTTATTAAATCTCAAGTTTACATAGTAACAATAAATTAAATGAAGAAGCAAAACCAACTTAACTTTCAGATAACAAACTATTACAAACACTGTATCTCAGTTATGTAGTAAGACTTAGTATGAATACACACATTGAGAATATCTTGATCCACACCCACACACCCAATCCTCGTAAAAATACACAACTTTAGAAAGGACGTATACTGACGCATCGACAGTGACGAATCTAACCTAGGAATCGTATACTAACCCTTAGCCTCGATACTTGTGAGCGAATATCGATTTGGTCCTCACAATACACCAACCCTACTACGAGTGGTATGAAACCTTCAAACCCACTTAGAGTAAGAAACGCATCTACCTACTCTACGATACCCAGTCAACAGTCACCCATGTTCATCAAAACATATACACAAGAGATATAATACTAAACTAATTCACTAAATCACAGATAAACTAAGAACCATAATTCCACATGTATTTTTTCAACAGAACAACTTAAGAAAATATGCAAGAGATCATCAAGAAATATAATATTATTGTTCCAACAAAATACTAGAGTTTTTAAATCAAGAACATTGGAACATCAAGGGTAAATTCTATATTTCTTAAAAATTAGGGTTTTGATATCAAAGAAAAGAGTTTTGTGGCTATCAAACAACAACCTCATTCAAGACATAATACGATTTGCAAGAAATAATGATTTCATAATATATACATATGATTTAGAATCAAAACATATATTAATCCAAGTCTCAATGAACAAGTTTAGGAAGAAACCCTACTTTAATCCAATGTTTGAAGATATCCCTAGCGTGTTTGAATTAATCCCAAAGTGAGAATCCTCTCTGTGTCTCCTCCCTTTCTTCCTCTCTTTCTTTCTCTCAAGCTTTTTAGGGTTTTCTTGGATGAACAATTACTAAACATAGGCCTAAGGGTCGTTCCTTAGACATTTATAATGCCAAAAGTGGAGAAAATCGCAACACAGATTGTCCAACTTCTACCTGGTGCGTCCGGACTCATGTTTCTTCCATTCGGACGCATCTTATAGCATACCCCCGACTTCCAGCTCAATTTTGACCTATTTACAAGCTGATTCAAGAAAGTTTCATGAAATACACTTTTATAGCCCTTGAAGTCTAGTTTCTACTATCTCAAAATCAACTCAAACAGAATTCAGATTAAAAAGTTATGACTAAGATAGTGTCAAATTCTTTTGTACCCAAATCCTCTCAAAAATAGGTCTTAACTTCAGAATATTTCTAATATATATCTCATATAACCTCTTCCAACCTTCTGAATTCATTGAAAACCTTATTTTGACCTAAAAATATTTACAAAATTACTTAGCCACCAATTTCAAATTTAAACACCTTCTAAATTAAGTTTGACTCGAAAGTCAATTTGCCCAAAATTCAAACTTCATGATAAATCTTTTAACAACGATTTGAGGTTTCTATAATTTTTTATTCATCCTAGGAAAAATCTTAAGATGATATTAGTCTTATCTAATTCTAATACGGGATCTTACAATTACACAATTCCCGTATTGACATTATAAACTTTATGTGTTTTCGTTTAAATTTTGCAGGTCATTTGTAACTTTTTGTGATAACTTGCAATCCAACCTAAAAATGTTAAGGATCGATAATAAATTATCACAAAAATAATACCTTGGTGAAAAAAAATAATAACTCTAACTTTAAAAGTTTTTGCACGATCCAAAAAGTTGTACATTTTTTTTGGTGTAAATAAATTCATAAACTTATGAAATTTGAAGACACGTTACCGTAATTGTTTTTGGTGCTGTATTCTTCTCCAAGAGATAAAAGCACAGTAATAATGACTTAAATCAGTTAGAATTGTGATCCAACAACAACTCATATATTTATAATTACGATTTAACACTTAATCGTGTAATATTTACTACAATAAACATTTTAATTAATGTAATTATTTTAATTATATTTAAATTTTAATTACAGTAAAATATTTTAATCGTACTTATATTTTGATTATGATAAATATTTTGATTGATTTATTTATTTGTAATTATAATCAAAAATAAATAATAATATTAAGACATCAAAAATTGACCTAATTTACTGGTTTAATGACGTGATAGTTACTTGATCCAAGGGAACTAGTTTTGGTTTGTGGTTGGTGATACGGGTACCCAGAACTCAATCTAATCCCAACTCAAAATTTTCAATACATAAGTTAGGTTTGGGTATAAAAAACTCAAACCATTTTAATTCCAGACACCACTAGGTTGGAGTATTGGATTCCCAAGCCCGACTTAAATTAGTGAATCAAAGTTAAACCCAAGTTGAATCTAAATATTGTCCGAGTTGTGTAACCTAAGAATCAAATTTAAGTTTCACTTTGACTTGAGTCTGAATTTAATTCAAATTACGGTCCAAATTGTATAACCCGGGTTTCAACACAATTGAAGTAATCCGAATTCAAAAATATTATCATTACTAGTACTCGAGTACAATGGTTTGAGTAGGGTTGGGTTCAGATTAAACTCGGGCCGAGAGTTTTATAACTAGCACTGAATTGGCACCCCTGGTTTGGTGAAGAGATAACCCATTTGATGCATGAAACAAATATCCCAAAAGGAAATGCAGTGATTAAGCCCAAACAATCTAGCACCAACTTAATCTCAGATATAATGATAGTCAATTTCGAACCGAATGGTGGTTCCATTTAATATTGATTTAATAATTCTGAGGTGAATAGCTGACATATTTATCACTATATTGCAAGAAATTTTGGAATAGCCGACGTTTATAAATGCCGGCAAAATCCATATAAATGCCAGCGAAGTCTATAAATGCCGGTAAATGTAATCTGGCATTTATTCCGGCAAAAAATCAAACGTCAGTGTTCTCTTGTGACTGGAGTTTCTATTCTTGACGTTTATATAAATGCTGGTAATTTTTTTTTAGTTCAAAGACATTCTTATTTTCCCAGCGTTGTTGGTCATTTAATTTGAAGATATAAGGGCCAAAGGGTGGACATGGAAAAATAAGCAAGCTTTTTGTCGATGCGAGTGGATAGCTGAGACAATTGTTCCAATTAGCAAACGACATCTCATTTTTCGTCTATTAACGTCCAATATACCACGCATGTAACCTGAGACAATCCATTTTTTATGAGGTAGAGTGCAGTTTTTAAATTTTTCAAGGGATAATGTACAATTATTAGATCTTTCAGGACGAAAAAAAAAAGTTTTTTAGACTTACACTTGTGCAAAATTAATGAGTCGATCCGAGTCTATTTCTCTTTGAGGGAGCAAAGAATTTTTTTTTTGATCTTTTAATTGGCAAATGCCATTAACACTTCAAAATTTCTCATTCCTTAGATGTAAGAGTATCAAATTACATCAATCATGGAAATTGCAATAGTCGAACTCATACCTCCCATGTTGTATGGAAACAAATATGCACTTAACTTTATTTACTTTTCGAAAAAAAATGCACACTTAACTACACCTCCGCTCCAAAAGAAGAAAAATAGACCTTGTTGTATTTCAAGATTTAGACAATCAAAATAAATGGTCATAAAACTGTACAACATACCGATTTTCAACTTCCTTATTTTTCTCGTCCGCTTTGTCTTCTAAAATATTTATGGAAGTAAGTGAAGTGGAGCCATGTATTTATAGAAGGTGAGATGCATTTCTTTTCCGAAAGTGTAAGTAAGCCTAGTAACTATCACAAAGCCACATATGTTGCTTTTGTGAAAGTGAAGATATGTTTTTCATATGAAAAATTGTTTTGGAATCTAATGTGGAAGAGGAGGAGCTCACATGAAGATTTTTTTAGCAATAAATTCCCTCGTGCAATATCTTACCTTTTGTGAGAGTGAAGATGTTTACTACGTGTTGGATCTACAGAGTTGACATGGGTATACGCATAGAATTCTTTAATTTCATTTTCGCAACATCCCCGATTGTTAACGTATAATATGTCTCTTTTAGGCTAGACTCGTATGGCATTTAAAAGCATTGTAAAAGAACACATTATTTAACTTGACCAAAATTTTGAGAATCAAGACCCATGTTCATTGACCAAAAAAAAAAAGCGGTTCCCTTAACACTAAATGTTTTCCAATTTGAATTGGTTCAACAATCCATGTTGATTCATTTTAGGTCCTTTCACGGGACAAGTATAGAGGCAATTTTTAGGATCCACCGAACTTAAAAGGGCATGATTGAAATTGGTCAAATTGACAAAATTAAGAGGATCGAGATACATCATGATAGGTAATAATATGTGTGGCCCACCACTGAGAAATGCTAGTGGGCCAGGTAATGTTATTTCGACATAAATTACTGAGTTACTTTGCTGACCTAATCAATTAGTACTATTGAATTGATTGTGAATTCTACTGTTGATTGGAACTCAGTACCTATCAAATGATTGTGCTCGATTATTAGGTTAATAAATTATATCTTAATACTATTATTGTTAAAAATAAGTGGTTTTTGCTCATAGCACAGGATGCACAACTAACCAAATCTAAGTCATACAAAATTATCAGAACTTCCATTTGACTGTTAAATAGCATACTCAACTCAATTCTAAATATATTGTTTTTAAGTTACAACTCCATAAAACACCAACCTTAAAGTTTGCTCCAACCAATGGCTTAAAAGACATTCAAATTGATCACAAATTCTGCAAAACATTTGCGAAACAACAGCTTGACAGAAGGATCAGTACAACTTATTCTAACATAATATTTATTGACCGTGGGGGTCGTGCCCATGTAATGCAAATCAAATCGGACTTAAAGCTAGCCATGTAAGATAGAATAAATAGTTTGTATCACAGTGAGTACCAACAACAAAAAAGCACTGATGATTGAAATGATAGACCACGGGTTGTTGAAATAATTGTGCTTTAAATTAGCCATCCATGTACGCCAAGGATGTCCACAGTACTCGTTAACACGATTGAAAACTTTCGAGTAACAAAACCTTGCAGCACATACGTTGACATGATTAGTCATTTTGATGAACATGTTAGAGACGGCTCTATCATCACCCAAGCCGTTATCAATAACTCCACAATCACGAAGTATTTTGACATCCATTGGGGAATCGAGGAGGCAATCTATAAAAGTCACATAACGTGCATTGGTTCCTTGTTTATATTGCTCCTATACAACCATGTTTATGAAGAATCACTCTGTATCATCATCTATTTGCAATGGATGAATTCTCATGATTCCATTTTTGAACTTTATATCAAACAAAGAGGAACTTTCTGTAGCCTTCTCGAATTTAATCCCAGCTTCTTGAAGCTCCGTGGCACATTTTATGACCCTCCATTTACTTGCTTGGCTTGCATAAATATTCCCAGGAGAGAACACAATTTCAGCAAATGAGGAACACCAGGTGTCATGTAAGAGGCCTAGAAGATGATCCACTTTATTTGGTGGAATCTTGGAAGGAGGAAAATTTCCAAACTATGGAACCAATTTACCGAAAGAGGAGAGGGCTAAGTCAACTATGTTGTCTGGTGCGCTTTGTTGGTTTGAATCTTTTGCCATGTCAAATAACTTGACAAGGATATAAAAGGAAATTGATTTTCAAATAACAGTAAATCACGCAATATAGCATTCCAAATCTGAAAATTTTCAAAAATACCGTCGTGTGTATCTCCAACTTGTCCATAACTGAACTGTCGAAATATCTCGATGATAAACAACGCGTCAAGTAACATCATTTCAACAAACTTATCCTTTTTTAGTTTAATGGATTCTGCATAACAGTTACGTGTAGTCTCTTCCAATCCGTGCATTTCTACGACGTATCCATCACTCGACTCATTTTTTCGTTTAAGCAACCCTTTTAGGTACCATAGTTTGTGTTTTTCCATCATTTGTAGGTTACTTTTACAACAGTGATAAGGACCAATTGCGAGCATTTCTGGTTCGTAAGCCTTCTTGTTTTCCATGCGTAGGTGATCATTTACTTTGAAGATATAAGGGTCAAAGGATGGGGATGATAGAGAAGCAATCTTTTGATCGATGCTGAAACATCGATCCGTTTTCCTTTGAAAGCAAAGAATTATCTAAGCATTTATCAAGATAATATATCTTACTTGTGCCACAAACTAAAATAAATGTGCAAAAACAGTGAAACAGCCTACAAAAGATTACACATAAAACAAGGTTTTAATTATATGAAATGAGCTAATAGTTGAATGTTTTTTAAGGTGAAATGTTTTACTTTGTTTTCTTAAAAAAGTGGATGCACAAAAGGGACATGGTGGACAAAGAAGTCGAAACTTAGGATAGGAGGCCACAACACATCAAAATATATCTTAAGTTTTGAAGTAATGTTTTTAATTTAGATATAGACACTAAAAGTCTGAAGCACTCATAGAACATCGAGGTTAAGATGCTCAAATTTACAGAAACGATTGAACTTTTGGAGGAGTGAAGATTTAAATGAAAAATTGAAATACCAACTAGGGTGAAAATTCAATGGCTTTTTACTCAATAATTTAAGCATGGTGGGGGAAGAAAGGAGGTAGGTACATAGTTGGAAAGGAAAAGAGATTATTCCTAAACAGTTTTATATACCGAGTAAAATGTTTTAAATTTTGAAATTGAATAATTGTAGGAAACAAAGAACATTTAAATATTTTGAATTTTATGTAGGAGCATTTTTTGGCATAAGCAGGACTTGTATATTGATAACCAAACATTTACAAGTAACATGGTAATTGCCCTCTAACAAAAAAAAAAATAGGCATCACCTATTGCAACAATAAACAAGCAAATTAAAAAGACTTACTCTAAGACGCCATTTTTAATAATTGTAAGGATATTATAAATGACCCTTTAAACTATGATACCGTTTTTAATATACTCTTAAACTTTCAGTTGTTTCAATTTGACCCTAAAATTTATTAAAATCATTTCAATAAGTCTCTTTTTGCCAGTTCAAGTGTAAAACCTCACTAGTTTTCCACACAGGTGCAATTTTAAAATATTTCAGGAGTAAATGGATCATATTTTTTTATATCTTTATGGCTGAAAAGGAAACAGAAACGTTTTGCAATTCCTAATTGGGACACGTTACTACATACAAGTTTGAAAAATAACGTTGCTCGCAACAGTTATCACACGTTATTAGCGACACATGGTATCACCAACTAATGATAATATATCATGTGTATGCAGGGTGTTCCACTATTTTAGTAATTCTTAATAACTACCACTCTGACTAACTAACACGTTGGAATAGTGGAGTTCACTTATCTTTATATGGTATATTCTTATTAGTTGATGATAGCACGTGTCACCGATGACGACGTAATATTACCGTTGTAACAAATATTTATTCCATGTAACGAGTAGTGAACTATATTTTTCATTAGAAGTAAGAATATCGAACTGTGTTAAACAAGGAAACTACACCAAGTATATGGAAGTAAACATGCACACTTATATTACAATACTTAGATAATCAAAACAAGTGCTTATAAAATTACACAACACTTACTGATTTTCAACTTCCTTCTTTTGTTCGTCGGCTTTTCTTCTGAAATAAGTGATTTACTTGGACTGAAAAAATGTTGATGACAAAGAAAGTTGTGAGCAGCCATTAATTTATAGGTAGATTAGATTCATTTCCTATAATTACGTAATCCTTGTCTGGCCCTCCCTAAGCTTTCTTTTACAAAAGTGAAAGCAATAACACTACTTATCACAAGCCTAGTATTGTTACTTTAGAACCCCAAAAGATAGTTTAAATAGTAACAAAGACAAACTATAAATTCAGATGTCTCGAGTTTAAATCTTAGTAACTCATTGAAGTCAGGTTATGAGGGATTTATCCCTCATGAATACTCTAGTCCTGATGTGAATGGTTTACCTTTGATCGGACCGAAGAGGGGATTAATCGAGGTGCACGTAAGTTGACCCGGACATCTATGACTGTTGAACAAAAAAAAAAAAAAAGTAAGTTGTTTTTTGTGAAAGTGACACTATTTGTTTGATATCCCGTAGATGGACCCAAGAAGGGGCCTAGGGGAGTACCAACTCATAGATTTTACAAACTCTATGATTTCCCTCAGATACTTAAAAACTTTATATGTAGACAATCCACTTCTTGTATTCAAAATGCTAATGAATTGATATTTAATAGACTAATAGATGATGCAATCTATGGATGAGTGACGTTCTTATAACTGATTGGAGAAGTATAATGACTAAAGAAAATTTTTATTAAAAAAAGTGTGAATTTTTTGCAAAATCAAATTAAAAAGGTGAATTATATAAAAAGTAAGGTTTTGACTTATGAAACACTTTTATTATCGTATTGTGTAAAACTATTACTTATAAAAATATTTTTTGTCAAGTCATGACATCGTATCATAGTGAACAAATAAGCGGCTCATGACATTATCACTAGTTCATTTCTATGATGGTAAGAACTGATTTATGAATTTCGTTACTCAAATTAATTTTAATAATGGTATTTTATGTGAATTAATTTTGAAAAATTTTGTATAAGTATAAATATATCCAATAGAATAAAATTCTTACTTTTGTTCTGGTGCAACCCCCATCGTGATAGAATCCTAGTTCCATCGCTACCCATACAGATCAATGTGTGGTCGAACAAGGAGTGTGATATATCGTCACATGAAACAAAAATTTATGGATTTTTGTGTATATTCGAGATTTTTGTTATAGTTATGAGTTTAAAGAACTCATGATTGGAACGATTACCAGTTACCAAAAAAAATATTATTTTTTGTGGGTACAATATATTGGAATCTTATGTGGAAGTGGAGGGACTCGGGTGAATATTTGACTTTGTCTCTTAAGTATGGCTGGCAGATTCTGTATGCTAAGCTTGTTTAACACTTAAACCCCCTTTGCATTTATGGATGCTATGCTTGTTCAACACAAAATTTTCACACATATTCTCAGCTTTTGTGAAGGTGAAGATGTTTACTTGCTGAGTTGACATTGATATATGTGTAATGTTCTTTAATCCTTTTTTTATGTAACACACCAAACTATTAAAGTTTAATATTTTTCGCTTTAGGTTAAACTTGAACACCTTTCAAATGTGTTGTACAATGGCAATAAAGAATTACACTTAAAGAAACATCACACACATTTCACCCAACCATGTGCCATAGACTACATACACTAAATTTGACCTAACTTCATACATTCTTGTCCCTGCACATACGTTGCAATGTTGTGCTTGTCTTCTCCCTCTCTCTCTCAAAGATAATAAGAATCAACACACTTTATTTGAACATACTACTTATGTTTAACAGGACAAGTCAATCAAATTGGAATCAGAGATCTAAAACAGCATGATCAATACAACGTATGTGAACATAGTAAATTAGCCTCACAATGAGTTAGAGTTGTAGAATAGAACATATAGTCTGGACCATGGTGAGCAGAAGCAACAAAATAGCACCGCTAAGTGAAATGATAGACCACGGGCTGTTGAAATAATTATGCCTTAAATTTGCCATCCATATGTGCCGATGACGTTTGCAGTGCACATTAATTTTCTTGAAAACTTTCAAGTAACAAAATGTTGTAGAATCTACAGTGACATAATTGCCCTGTTTGTTGAACATTGTAGAAACCGCTTTATCATCACCTAACCAATTATCAATAATTCCATAGTGGCGAAGTTTTTCAGCAACCGTCGGGGAGTTAATGAGGCAATCAATAAATGTGGCATAACCGGTCAAATAAAATGGTTCAATTCCTCTATTGTACTGCTTGTATGCAATCAGATTTCTAAGCAATGACTCTGTTTCGTCAGAAATGACCCAAGGCAGGATTTTCAAGATCCCATTTTTGAACTTTATATCCAGCAAGGAGGAATATTCTGTAGCCTTCTCAAATTTAATCCAGCCTCTAGCAGTTCTTTCGTACATTTTATGAATTCCCATCTCCTTCCTTGGTCTGCATACTTTCCATGGGAAGACACCATTACAGCAAATGAAGAACACCATGTATCATGTACGAGGCCAAGAAGATGATTGACATTATATGTCGGAAATCCAGAAGGTTGTAAATAGATCAAATCTGGTAAACTCTCAGAAAAAATGAGGGCTAAGTAGAATATGTTGTCTATTCGGCTTGGAATGTCTCGTTGGTTTGGATCTTTGGTCATGTCACACAATCGAAGGAGGACAAAAAATGGAAGTTGATTTTCAAATAACAATAAATCTTAATGTAAAATGCACTGGATCCTTGTCAATTGAAAAAGAGGATCGTTGGCATCTCTCAATTCTTCATTCAAAAACTTTCGAAATAATTCGATCTTGAAGCACCCGTCAAGCAACATCATTCGCACAAACTCATCTTTCTTGAGCTCAGTAGAAAGTGCATAACATTTATGTGCTTTTTCTTCTAATTCTTCCAATATTGTGACATATCTACCTACACTTGACTCATTTCTCCGTTTAAGCATCAATTGTAAATACCGTAACTTATGCTCTTGCATCATTTGTAGCCTACCTTTATTGTGGTGATAAGGACCAATTGCAATCATGTCATCCACCCTAAAGATATCAGGCTGAAAGGGTATAGCTAATAAAGAAGCAAGCTCTCTATCAATGCAAATTGTCAACTAGGACGACATCTGTTTTCCATAAAAAATGGCTGGAGCCTTGTGCACTAAGTTGCTTTTTTTTTTTTCCAATTGGTAAACTCTAGCAACCAAAAAATACCCAAGAATTTGTCAAAAGCTATTATATTTCTCAACTGGAAATAAAAATAAAATAGAATAATCTATGAAACTACTCACAAAAGGTTTAGCATGAATCAATATCTGTCATACGAGTATTAACTAGGATACCAGCCGAAATGCTCAAGTAACTTTATTAGGACAAAGAAAATGCAAACATGGCAATTGGAGGGCTTAGAAGATAGGAGAAAAATCAATTGGCTTTGTCTTGATGAATTTAATATTGGTGGCTGAAAGAGAGGGGTGTAGCGAGTTAGAATGAAGAGAGGAAACTACACCCCAACCACAAGATAATCATGTATCGAATTCTTAAACTTTGCCAATCACATATTAGCTAGTGTCGAAGAAGTGTTCACCACAAGATTTCCTTTTTAGCCCCAAACATGGCCTAAGGGGTATTGGACAGGTCGCTGAAGAAATCTAGCACGTGTCCAAGATTACATTTTTATTTTTATTTACCATGGATGCATCTAAATTTAAAAAAGAGTATCGGATACTCATCCGAGTGTTGAAGAAGTGTACGTGCTTCTTAATTTTGACATATAGTTATGTTGTGCGTATCACAAAATAGAAAAAAAAAAAAAAAGAAAAAAAGCATACCAGGTACAAATACAAGGTACCCAATAATTGTTCAATTAGTGCTATAGCCAAGGATGAAGCCAAGTTTCATTCTCGGAGGAATCAAGCATTTCAACCGAATCATATATTATAGTAAAACATGAAATTGTTTCACTTCCCAAAAATTGCTTGTACTTATTAGTTTTAAAATAAATTGCTCAAAAATATTAATTCAAAGACATTCAATTAAAGAGTCCATGACAAAATCATTATTCATTTTATTGTGAAGCCTAGTCGAAATTATCATCCATCTTGCTGAGAAATTGATTACTTAGAAGAGCGAAAAATGCTTGTGTGTTAGAAATATAATAAAAATGTATTATATTTTTTACATTCATACATACATCTTGATTCACTTCATTTTACATTCTCCACCATTCTTCTCTATTTCTGTGTGTGTATGTGTGACCAAAACCACCCATCTGAAAACTCCCTCACAAAACCTGGTCCGATCGATACCAAAGTGTAGATAAATATTACACGGTGGGGGTGGTTGGGGATTCTGTTGGGTTTGTTACATCGATTCAGGTGGTAGTAATTTGGGGCACCACCACGGGTGGTTATGCTGGTTTTAGGGGCTTCAAATATATGAGAGCAAGATGATTCTATTGAAAATTGAAAACGAATGACAATAAGAGGAAGAGTTAGAGAGACGGTAGAGGGTCTAACTCAAACTAGGGCATTCCATTGAAGATTGAATGTCAAGGTATTTTTGTACTTTTACAGATTCTATCACGGATATCCATTTTTGTACTTTGATCATGAGTTCAAGGAGGTTGAATGGCAACGCATTACATGACGAGGAGGTCGTGTGTAAATTAGCCTAATATAGGGACATTTTTTGCATTTTACCCAAGAATATTTGGTGCCGTTTGGTTACATTCACCACCAACTTTAATCGGGTAGGACCATGCCCAACAAATCAGTTTGTATTTTTTTCAAATAAAGCTAGCCCATTTTCTGCTTTTATCCCAGCGCCACCACTTTCTCCAGGACAATCTGAAAAATAACGTGGCAAGATGTGACTCACAAATGTGGGCCTCTAACTTTTCAAAAAAAACAAAAAGAGGCAAAGCCAACTATATAATTGCTTTTAAAAAGTAGGGGCAAAATAATGAATAGAACAGAAATATTGTCTTTGGTCAATATATTAACCAGAGCATCTAACATTTACTCAGTAGAACTCAACAAAGCCTAGCATGCCAATTCTCAAAAAGTTAAAGGGAGCAATGTATTAATTTTAATATGGCCACAATTTTCTAATATTATGGCTCCGCCACTGGCTAGAAAGAATAATAAACAAGCACCAAAAATCATTATATGCCTAATAAAGGATGGAAGAAAGAATTTAAAACCATTAAAGACAACAAAATTAAAAAAATCCCCGCACGAAAGCACCAGAGAAGAGTGAAGAACAAAACAAGAACCAAATCCTTACTAGAGCCACATACACATACGAATCAATGTATGTCTTAATGTTACTGGTAGAACCAATCAGTCAGAAAGTACAAAAACCAAAAAAGAAAACAAGGATGATGATAACAAATTGAAAGCTTCAAAATACCTGTAGTAGAGAGCAAGCGAGAAAAGAATTTAAGCTGAAACACGTACCCACAAAATTTAGAACATGATGGAAAGTAACCTGATACGATAAGCCAGAGAAACACATCCATTTCATCATGCCATCAACCATCACACAAAACGAAATTATAACTCCCATACATAGTTATGAACAAGTCAAAATGACATACATTCCAAGGAGCTTCGAAAAATCCCTGCATTGTTGAACTAATTTCAAGAGTACTACTGAAGGGATGTTGATTGGCACGTTGTTTGCAATGATCTGTCCCAAATGTTACAGTATTTCTTTGAGAAATAGAAATTATGGTTTGCCCCTTAATTTCGATACAATTTTCATCTAATTTCCGCCAGAAAAAGAACCAGTGTCACATTCACCTAGCAAAATATAGGGATCCCAGTTCAAGACCCAGAAAATATAATTTTTTTCTATAAGCCATGATACATCGATACCATTACAAATCTAACCAATTAATTCCTTCTCCAAATATTATCCAAAGTGTTATCCAAGTTTTCAATGAATTTTTTTGTATTAATTTAAGAAGATAGCACCAAAGGCTGAAAAAAGTCCTAATTGAAAACCTCCACAAGACAAGACTCAGGCAAACAGATTCCAAGGCAACATGTGGGACTTAGTAACACCACAACATTTCTCGAATTCATTAGGTGATGGCCTTTTTGGGCTTTACGAGATGGCCTGATGAAACCAAAGAATGTCCGTATATGTGTGTCTCTCTACAACTCAGTATACCTACATTGTTGTTCGATCTGAGAATACCAACTGACGGATGAGTTTACCAACAGAGAAAGAGCATATCAATTATGGCGCTGAAGGAGGAAACAAGATTCGATAAATGCTTGCGATGAAAAGCAGGATGAGAGGCAAAATCTGCTGTGACAGAGATCGCAGCTAAGGTGCAAGATACTTATGTGTATCTTTTCAAACATTAGATCTGAGTATGTATGTATTACTTCCACTTCATCAAGTTCAGCTTGCTTCTTGAATCTAGTATGACTTTTTTTTTTTCCTCTAAAATATTATATCAGGGTACGTGTATTAATAATAATTTTTTTTTAAAAATAAAATTTCCAACGTTTAAGTAAATGCCGAAAATTTTTCCAGCCAACACAGCTGGCGTTTATTTTCTGTCAGCAAAATCGTCGGTATATATTTTATGGCGTTTTCTTAAACGCCATGAGATTTAACACCTGTGTTCTTGTTTACTAGCATTTTTTAGACTTTCGCCGACATTTTAGAAATTTCTTGTAGTGGGTGGGTCTTCCCCGCCCCGCAATGCATCACAAAATATCATTCTTGTTTTGCAATAGGACTCGAATTCTTCCCCATCCATTGGCACTCTGTTAATCTCTGGCCTTTCTTTTGGTTTAGTTGTTCTTTTCAACGTTGGCTCTAAACAGTTTGAATAGATGTCATCTTCTCTAGAGACACCTATGAGTACTGGTGGCAATGGGTGAATTAGGGTTGTTGTGGACATACCAATAAGGAGTTGATTTTTATTCAATTTTCACTCCTTTTCCACCGGCTTAATAAATAGGTAATAATGGATTGAGTGAAAAAAAGGTGGTTGGTGTGGTGGTCCACGATTAACAGTAAGTTTAATCAGACGAGCTTTAACCCGTTTTAATTTGATTAATTACTTTGGTTTTTCTTTTTTTTTTTTTTTGCTCGATCTTAATTACTTTGATGGATTAATTGTATTAGAGGTCCTCAAAGTATGAGGTTTGTCTCATTTTGGTCTTCAATGTTTCAATTGCATCATTTTAGTCCATGAAGTATTGAATATGTTTCTATATGGTCCTTCAAGCAAACAACGTCCAGATTGCTAACGATTTTTTATCATAAACTTGTGACGTAATAGTTAAATATGGACAAAAAATAATTTTGATAACTCTTAAACAAAATTTGACTAGCTTTTGACAAAAAAATGTGTAATATGTGTAGCTTTTGACCAAAATTTGAATAGCTCATGATCAAAATTATGTAATTTAAGTAGGTATTTAACCAAAATTTGAGTAAAAATTTGGTCAAGAGTTATCAAAATTATTTTTTTATCCATATTTAAGTATCAAGTGACAAGTTTGTAATAAAAAATTATTAATAATCTGGATATTGTCTACTTAAGGGACCATATAAAAGTATATTTAATACTTCAAGGACCAAAATGATACAATTAAAATATTAGAGACTAAAATAATACAAAGTCCATAGTTTGAGGACCTCTAATGCAATTAACCCTACTTTGATTGATAATACCTTCAAATATTTAAGAATAAATAAGTTACTCAATCTGCTAATTTACAAATGAGTGGGTGAATTGATGAGTTGTCAATTGTTTTTAATTTTCTCCATGATATGGTGCCATCCAGTTGGGATCTGATAAGTAAGTGGGTACTAAACTATATAAGATATTACTACATCATAGTTGATCTCCATCTGTGTTACCCGTTAATTTTTGTCAATATCTATCAAGTTTAATCATTCAATTATTGTTCAATAGGTACTACTAGTTTCAATGGGACTCACAAAAACCCATGATTATGGCCTATATATTAAAATTGGTACGGTTTTTTTTTTTACCAGAGAACACTACAATATTTTTACTTAAAAAATAAAAATGTCATAGGTCTTTAAATAACACACACATACTCGAAGATTATCCGATGTGGAATGGCTCCAGCCCATCACCACCTTGGCCCAAAGGCCTCTCCGATCATACTCAGGCCTCAGAGGAATGCAACAGAGCCCACATGGGACGCACCCCGAAACACGTAAACGCCGATACAATTTTTTTTAATCAAAGAACAATATAACATTTCTACTTAAAAAATAAAAATGCCATAGTTCCTTAAATAACACACACCAAAAGATAAACTGGTACGATTAAACATGATCAAATCTAACATAAATTTAAAGCGTCAAGATCCATGTTAGTTAGGCACTACATTATTGGGCCCACTGAATCATCTCATGCAATGTAGTCAAAAAAACTTACTTAAAAAATAAAAATATCATGGGTCCTTAAATAACACACTTTGATGTGGAATGGCTCAGCCCATCACCACCTTGGCCCAAAGGCCTCTCCGATCATTATCAGGCCTCAGAGGAATGCAACTGAGCCCACATGGGACGCACCCCGGAACACGTACACGTAGGTACAATTTTTTTTAATCAAAGAACACTATAACATTTCTACTTAAAAAATAAAAATGTCATAGTTCCTTAAATAACACACACCAAATGGTAAACTTAAATAACACACACCAAATGGTAAACTGGTACAATTAAACATGATCAAATCTAACATAAATCTAAAGCGTCAAGATCCATGTTAGTTAGGCACTACATTATTGGGCCCACTGAATCGTCTCATGCAATGTTGTCAAAAAAACCTACTTAAAAAATAAAAATGTCATGGGTCCTTAAATAACACACACACTCCGATGTGGAATGACTCAGCCCATCACCGCCTTGGCCCAAAGGCCTCTCCGATCATACTCAGGCCTAAGAGGAATGCAGCTAAGTCCACATGGGATGCACCCTGGAACACGTACACGCCAGTATAATTGTTTTTAATCAAAGAACACTATAACATTTCTACTTAAAAAATAAAAATGTCATAATTCCTTAAATAACACACACACCAAAAGGTAAACTGGTACGATTAAACATGATCAAATCTAACATAAATCTAAAGTGTCAAGATCCATGTTAGTTAGGCACTACATTATTGGGCCCACTGAATCGTCTCATGCAATGTAGTCAAAAAAAACCTACTTTTTTTCTTATATTCTCCTTCAAGAGAAAGTCTACTTTACCAAAAAATTTTTTATAGTAATGTTAAAATTTTGAAATGAAAAATTACAACTATTCAAGAGAATATTATAAACGATCACAAACTCTTATGATCGATCATAAACTTTTGGTATCAATTCTATCCTTTCATAATTGATCATGCCTTTTAAAGTTGTATCTTACACCTCAAAAAAATTATAATTTAACTTTCAAATATTCTAATTTTTGGTACGCAGGCGGTACCACAGTCTTTCTACTCCTTTAAACACATATTATACTTTGACCCTCATTACTATGTTCCTTATTTTACATTGTACTTTAAACTTTCACTTTTTCTTACATTGCACGTCAACTAAGATTATTGATCTCACTTTGCCCTTTCAATTATCACACTATGCACATTGCACCTCCAACTGTATTTTTTAGGTCAATTACATTACCACAATTTTAGGCATTGAACACACGTGAGCATTTGTTGTTCAAAACTTGACGATCGTTTGATTTTGGGATAATGAAAAACCAAGTCATGTAGTTGAGAAAACAATATTAGAAACTCAACTGTTTAGGGACAAAATGAGACCAGGGTCATAGTTGAGAGGATCAAGGTGTAATTTTTCCCTTTATGTTCTTAGTCTACCACTCCATAGAAACCAACCAGGAAGTTTGCTCCATACAATGGCTTGGAAAAAAACGTTCAAATTGATCACGAATTCTACTCAACATTTGTAAAACAACAAGCTGACTGAATGACCATTACAACTTTAAACATTCTATTACTGACAGAGGGGTGGGCATCTGAATCAAATTCGACATAACACTAGACTTGTAAGATAGAGCATATAGTTTGTATTACAATGAGTACCAGCAACACAAAAGCACCAATGACTAAAATGATAGACCATGGGCTATTGAAATAGTTGTGCTTTAAATTGGCCATCCATGTATGCCAAGAATGCCCACAATGCTCGTTAACGTAATCGAAAACTTTCTAATAATAGAAGTTTTTAGGATCTAGGATGACATAATTGCCCAATTTGTTAAACATGGAAGAAACCGTTTTATCATCCCGAAACTAGTTATTAATAACTTCATTTTTGTATAATATTTTGACATCCTTTTGGGAGTTGATGAGGCGATCCCTAAAAATCACGTAGTTGGTCACATAAACTGGCTTGGTTCTTCCTCTATATTGCTCTTATGCAACCATATTTCTGAAGAAACACTTGGTATTATTACTAATTCTCAGTGGAGGAATTTTCATGATTCCATTTGCAAATTTTATATCCAACAACGAGAAACCTTTTGTAGCCTTCACAAATTTAATTCCCAATTCTCGAACCTCTATGGCACTTTTCATGAAACTCCATTTCCTTCCTTGGTTTGCATCAATAGGAGGCGAAGACACCATTGCAGCAAATGAAGAACACCAGGTAGCATGTACACGCTCTTCCATCATTTGTAGCTTAACTTTGCCGCACTGATAAGGACCAATTGCTACTATTTCTAGATCGTATGCTTCATTGTTTTTGGGACATGATTGGCCTAGAACTAGAAGTCCAAACACAGACCTTTGTCTTTCTTAATTATGACTTTTTTTTACGTAATCTCCTCAACTAGTATATTTTTTATATTGCACCTTTAATTATGTGAATTATTTTGAATTGATCTAATTATTAGCGTCTGTTATAAATTTGATGAAAAATTATTTTATTTTGCCGCCCTCCATCTAAGTGATTTTTTTACTTTGCCCAAATACATTGGCAATTTTTGCCCAAAAAGATAGCAAACATTTGTATTTGGGGCAATGTGAAATAACAAATAGCTGGAGGGACAATGTAGAAATTTTTAAAAAGTATATAGACGGTTAAAATATCAAAATGTGATTGAGACGTGAGTACATTTAACATGTTTACTACAGTTGACATGTGAATGTTAGATTACTGTGATTAAAATATAAGTGTGATTACAGAAATTATTCTTTTCAACATCTTTTCCATGATATAGTCATGACAAAAATATCAGAGGTCGCAAATTAGATTAGGATTAATTAGTACTCAACATAAATGTGAAATAACAAGATCCGATTATAACACCAAGCGATACAATTCAATTAACAACGCTAACAAAAACAAATGTTCACTCGATGGCCTGAGCTCAGCACCTTGTCGTTTGTCAAGCTTTTGACTTGCATGTAGTTTGTTGGATGTCCAGGAGTATTTATACCTAAAAAATTAACCTAATTTACTAATCTAGTGATGTGTTTGTAACATGATCTAGTAACATTATTGTAAGTATTATTGCTAGATTTTTTAATTAGGACTTGAACATAGTATCACTTAACACATAATTAGATACAAAAATTACATTATATTTTTAGGTCTTAATGTAATACTCTTGTTAAATATGGTGATGAAAACTACTAACTTTTTGGAAATGAACCATTTGACCACACAAGTTATAAGAATTCAAAAATTAAATTTTTCACATTTTATTCCTAATATATCAAAAGTGTTATAGTATGGCGCTTGTGTTAGATTCCGTTTTTTTTTCATTAGTGTCAATAGGGTAGTTTTTGCCAGATAATGGTATACACCCGAGATTTTCATTATTAGCCAATATCCATAAGTTTAAAGAAAACATGATTGGAACAATTTTCGATTACCCAAAAAACTGATATTTCTCATGGGTATAGTTACTATATTAGAATCTTATGTGGGGAGTGGAGGAACTCTGGTGAATATTTGACTTTTCCCTTAGATAAGGTTTGCAGATTCTGTATGCTAGGCTTGTTTAGCAATTAAATTACCTTTACAAATTCCATGTGCTATGCTTGTTAAACACTAAAGGGTGGAGCTATTCTCATCCCATTAAAGTCTCAATTATAATACTATTAAGTTCACCCCTTCTATTTACACCCCATTTATAGACTAACCTCACCCCATTCTTCACCCACCCCATTAATAATTAAACCTATTACAAGTAAAATACATCTTACTCATAAATTATTTCTACGTCAATATCTTCTCACTTTTGGAGTTTCTTTCTATGCTCTATTTCACACACCTGAACATCATATACACAACTTGGTAGTCGTTATATTTTGGAATTGTGGTTGGTTGATTGTTGGAAGTTTGTGAACACGAAAAATTTGAAATGGTTGTATGAAAAAAATTGAGGGCCAAGCAAACTAAGATGTCTAGTGGATTCCCTTGGTTTGAATTTTCAGTCATATCAAATAATTTGATGAGGACAGAGAGTGAAATTTGGTTCTCAAATAATAGTAAGTCATGTCGTATCCTTTTCCGAATCTTAGGAATTTGGAAAATGGGGTCGTGTGCATCTCTCAAGGTTGGATTGTTAAACTTATGAAATAACTCGATGATAAAACACCCATCTACTAGCATCATTTCTACAAACTTATCCTTATTCAGTTTAGTGGGTTATGCATTAACAATTTTGTGCTTCCTCCTCCAAGTTTTCCATGGCTTCGACGTATCTATCCACACTCTCATTTCCTAGTTTAAGCAGCTCATGCAGGTACAATAGTTTGTGCTTTTTCATCATTTGGAGGTTAACTTTTTCGCGGTGATAAGGACCAACACTGAGTATTTCTGGCTCATAGGCTTTAATTGTTCCTTTATTTTGAAGATAAAAGGCCCAAATGATGGCGATGATAAGGAAGCAAGCCTTCTGTCGATGCCAATAGACAGTTGAGACATTTGGTTTCTCTTTCAAATAGATAAGTTGTGGCAAAGAAGTACATAAAAGTCCCTCAAAAGATATTACGATGAATTCCAAACGAATTATAAGTTTGACACCCAAGTACATAAGAGTCCCTCAAAAGATATTACTATTATATAGTTGTTTCCATAATACTAGTTGGATTTGGATTTTCTTAACTATAATTTTTATCAATTTCACTCGTGATCACTCATCCATCGTGAATTCGTTAAGTCTGACCAAGTGTAAGTGAGACCCATAGAGAGACATGATTATGGTCCAATGAACTTGGAATGACCCATTATTGAAGTTAACCAAAATTTAGTGAATCAAGACCCATGTTCATTGACAAAAACTTAAGGTTCTCTTACCTATAATTTTTTTTCCAATTCCAATCGCGTTCAACCATATATGTTAATTCATTAGATCCTATCAGGTATCAGGTACCGGTGGGATGACTAGGGACTATTTTTATGCCCCATGAATTTGAAAGAGTATGATTGAAATCAATTAAAATTGACAAAAATTAAGAACATCGAGATCCATTATAATTAGACAATAATATTTGCGGCAGCCCACTGCACAAAATTAGCCGAACTTCTGTTTGACTAGCTGTTAAATAACATACTCAACTGAATTCCATATATAAGTTCTTAGTTTACAACTCCATAGAAACTAAACTAAACTGCACTGGCTTAAAAAACATTCAAATTGATCAGAAATTCTAATTTAGAATTTCGAAACAACATGTTGGCTGAACACTGATACAACTTGTTTGCACATAATATTATTGACTGAGGGGGTCGGCATGTAAATCAAATTGGACTTAAAACCAGAATTGTAAGATAGAAGATACAGTTTGTATCACAGTGAGTGCGAGCAACATACTAGCTGCAATCACTGAAAGAATAGACCACGGATTGTTGCAATAATTATATCTTAAATAGGCCATCCATCCATGACAAGGATGCTTGCAATACTCTTCAACTTCCTTCAAAACTTCCTCATAATAGAAAGAATTTGGATTGACTTGAACATGATTGGCTATTTTGTTAAACATGGTAGAAACAACTTCATCATCACCTAACCAGTTTTCAATAATTTTAGAGTGGCGAAGTATTTTGACATCCTTGGGAGAATTGAGGAGGCGATCCATAAAAAACGCGTAGTCGGTCATATAAGTTTTCGCAATTTCTCCATTGTATTGCTCATAGGCAATCAGATTTCTTAATTGCCACTCTATATCATCATCAATTTGAAGAGGAGGGATTCTCATGATGCCATTTTCAAAGTTAATATCGAGAAAAGAGAAACTCTGTGATTCCTCTTCTTCAGCCTTAATCAATGGTTCTCGGAGCTCTGTAACACCTTCTAAAAATTCCTCTTTTTCAGCCTTAACGAATTTAATCCCATCTTCTTGGAGCTCTGTAACACTTTTTAAGGAAATCATTTCCTTTTTGTGGTTTGTATCAATCCCACGAGACTGACGGGAGGACACCTTTGCAGAAGAACACCAGGATTCATGTACAAGGCCTAGAAGATGATTGGTGTTGTCTGTTGGAATTTTGGTGCACGACAAACCTAAAAAGTTTGTATTTAAAAAGTTGATGGCCAAGGGAATTAGTGGGGTCAGTTGGTCTGGATATTCGGTCATATCATATAACCGAAAAAGGACACAGAGTGAAAGTTGATTCTCAAATAACAATAAATCACGTTTTGCGCTCTGCATAATCTCAGAAATATTGAAAATGGGGTCATTTGCATCTCTCAAATTTTGGTTTTCAAGCTTGCAAAATAATTCGATGATAAAGCACCCATCAAGTATCATCATTTCCAAAAACTTATCCTTATCCAATTTAATGGGTTCTGCATAACTTTTGCGTGCTTCCTCTTCCAACTCGTCCATCTCTAACACGTATCTGTTTACACTCGACTCACTTCTTCGTTTAAGCAGCTCTTGTAGGTACCGTAGTTTGTGCTCTTCCATCATTTGTAAGTGAACTTTGTTACGGTGATAAGGACCAACGGCGAGTATTTGTGGTTCATAAGCTTTCTCATTTTCTCTACGTAGATGGTCATTTATTTTGAAGATAAAAGGCCTAAAGGATCTCGATGATAAGGAATCAAGCCTTTTGTCGATGCAAATAGACAGCTGAGACATTTGATTTCCCTATCAGATAGATAAATAGTGGCAAAGAAGTATATGAGAGTCCATCAAAAGATATTTCACTTCTTTTTTCACATACAAATATGAAGTGCAAAAAATAAAGAAAAAAACTTGCAAAACATTTCATTTGAAGGAAGGTTTAATTTCTATAAAGTGAACTTATGACAAGACATTTACTTTGTTTTATACATGAGACGGCAACCTGGAGTAATTTTCTCTCTAACAAAGCCCTAATCCCAAATAAAAAATGCCCACCATTGTACATTACATCTATCACTATGATTATTAATTTTACCTTTTTCCTTCCAATATCACGTTTTTCATATTGCCTATCTTATAACGGTTATGGGTGTCATTTTATCCAAGTTGTAGAAATTGGAAACGTGTATTTTGTTATACATTTAGACATTTTGCTATTTTTTGTTCAAACAAGACGACTGCTTAGTTTGAGGCAATGCAAAACTAATCAAGTAGTTGAGGAGATAATGTGAGAAACTCATTAGTTGAGGGACAAAACATAGTTCAAATAGCTCAAACATAATTTCTCGCAAGGACTAATAATAGAAAGATGTAAACAAGTAACCTTTTAGTTAAGGGCCATCTAGGGCTCCTAGTCGAAAATTTTTCGATATAGGCCAGGCTTGATCTTGGCTAAGCCCCATCCCATGGAATAGTCGGGCCCCACTCGAGTATGTTTTGGACAGAAAATACCCATGTTCCGTTAGATTTTACGGGCAAAGTGAAAAAAATTCATATACTTGGAGAATAAAGTGCCAAAACTTTTCATTCAAGCTATCACGAATGTTTGCCATTAATTAATGACTATAATTAAAAGAGTACTTTGGAGGAATCAAAGTACAACTTATTTTTCAAATAATTCAACAACTTACTGAGTTGTAGCTTCTTTGTCTTCTGAAATAATTGATTTAATTGGAAAGCTTGCCTCACACCAGCAGATTTGTTAAGGTTTTTGTGAGGGGGTGAAGAGTGCAATGCAGCTGAAATGTTGGATGACAAATTAGGTGAAGATCAGCAACTAATTTATAATAGCTTTACTCAACCATGGAATGAAAATACAAAAAATAGCCATCGCCAAGTATGTTTCTTTCCTTAGTACCCCAAATATTTCTTCATGATAGTGAAGTTATTTTTCCATGGGCCTGATTACGACATCCAAAGAGATGTTGTATCAAAAATTATAAATAAATAATAATTAATATAGTTTATTTAGAGTACATTACAATGGGTGAAGAGGCTTCTTAACCATAAACCAATCTTTGATACCCCTAATCACAATAATAAATGAAATCTATTCGTGTTCTGATCACCACCTGTCTTTGCCCACATGTGAATTGCAGATGAGTCTCCAATGTTTTCACTCTTTTTCACTAATGATACAAGCTCCAAATTACTTAAAATTACAATTCAAATTATGATGTAACGGCTAATTTTATAATTTAATTTTAACCAACGTATTTATTTTAATCACACATTTTTTTTAATTATAGCACATATTTTATTCACTATAAATAATTTTTATTTTACTATTGTAAATTTTTTACTATCCACTTACATTTTAGCCATAAAAAATATTTTAAATACTTTTTTATATATTAATTACAACAAACACTAATAAAAGATAAATTAGGATAAAAAATCCGATCACATCTTTGAGAAGAGAAAGATCGGGACCTTCATTGTTATGACCCATTTGGGGTGGATCTTTCTTCGTTTTTGTTATAAATATTATTATTATTTCTAAAATGATAAAAAGGTTCACTACCATCTATACCATTGTATCAGTGGAATTCCTACCTCTAATTCACCCCCTCAAACTGGTGTGGCGAGGAGGCGAAACACCCAATTTAAGGAATTAATTTTATTTTGTGGTTTCTAAATTAGTGAACTCATGTTAAACCCAAATTGAGGCCAAATTTTCGTCCAAGTAATATAATTCGAGAATCAAATTTACGTGTAACCTTGAGTTCAATCCTGAATTCGACTAGAGTGACAACCCTAATAGTTAACATGAGTTTCAGCTTGAGTTCCAATGGAATTATGTAACATGAGTTCAAAAAAATTAACATTACCAATATTTGAGATTAGTGATTTGAGTGGAAGTCGGGTTCGGATTAAACAAGGATTGAGAGTTTAACCACCCAACTTGCCTGAGTTGGTGAAGACATAACAAATTTGATGCATGAGACAAATATCCAAAAATGAAAATGCATAATTAACCAGTCATCTACGAGCCACTTAATCATGGACAAAATGATAGTCAAGTTTGAACTGGTCGGTGGCAAATTGCATTTAATACTGAATTAATAACTCTGAGGTGACTAGCTAACATATTTATCACAAAATATAGTTGGTAGTTGCCATTAAGGTAGTAATGAAGACTGAAATTATTTAGTAGAGGTGATCATATTTTATTTTGTTGATTCAGATTATGTGAGTGATCTAAATAAAATGAGATATTTGACAAGTTATATTTTTAGACTTCTTGGGTGGATCGTAAGTTAGGGGGCGATCCTACAGTCTCCCTTAGAGACAAAATACATAACAATATCAGATGCAGTTACATGAGTAATTTGGTTGCGAGGTTTTGTAAGTGGCTTAGGCTTGAAAGATGAGGTGACTATTCTGTTTTGTGATAGTGAAAGTACAATACATTGACTATAAAAATCTAATATACAAGTACATTGATGTTAGATATCACTTCCTTCTTGAAGTTATGGCTTAAGGTATTGTCACATTAAGGAGCTTGGTGGGAGGGGCATTTTGGTCCTTTCAATTTAATTTTAATTTTTTTTTAAATTCAAACACAATAAAATAAACGCTCTTAAAATTTAGTAGGAAAAATTTTAACTACCTAGATCCACACTAACTCTAGTCCATTTGAACTTCTGTTTATGCTCGATTCTTGCCACCAACCATCATTTAGTCTTAGTTATTAAACCTAAACACCACGTTCATCTCTTTCAAATGCACTCTGAAGCCATGCTCAATTGAGCACCATTCTTGAGGCCCTACTCTCCCGACCTCGTTCATTACATGTCCTTTAGTCACCGGCTAAGAAGGTCTCATCATTAATTCATTGCATGTCCTCTTGAAAGATACATATCAAAATGCAACATCACATCATTATTATTACAAAGGACCAAGTCTCAACGGGAATAGTTTTCATTCACACCAGTATTCCTTAAAACCATACATTCAATGCAGACAACTTGAAGGTTGTTGGGGGATAAGAATGACTAATTTCTAAAGTTCTTACAGCCATATTTTTAATAAGATGGAGAAAGGCACAATAAAATTAAAAGTTTTAGGGCCCAACTATAACTGACGTTATCTCTGAAATAGTCGATACCGTGTTGAAATTTACATGTAAATGTTGTTTAGTTAAACTATTTTGGATCAAGAGTTATCGAAAAGGTCACTAAAACTCTATATGGCCAGATTTTGAAAAAAAAATTATGCAATTCTAATCTTGAAAAGGTTATGATCAATTTGTAATAGTCTCATTTTAAAATGAATTTTACAAGTTTAAATTTTGACCTTAAATTGTGTTTTTTTTATTTATTTAGTAAGATACAAAAATAATTACAAACTATATATTCAAATGTTGTCCTACATTTGATTATTGAGGGAGTTGAACATTTTGTAGGAGTGTCTCTTTTTGGGCCCTAATTTGATATAATTTCATTGTAACCATTAAATTAAAACCAAGGTTTAATATTAGATGGAGGTGTTCGTACACCTAACAACCGATACGGCAGGTCAGATAATATTCAAAATGAGTCGGTACAAATATCCAATGCATGTCTTTTCAAGGTTTATATCTGTATATATTAAAAATAAAAAAAAATCATTTTGAAAATCCAATACAATGTGAATGACACAATTTGAACTGAATTTTATGAAACTATGTTTGGATTTTAACTCAATTTTATCCAATGATCACTCAACATCATATATATATATATATAAATTAATTTTTTTTTTCAATTTTAAAGATGCTTAAAAATTGTACTACTTGTGATTATACTTTTCTTTTCTTTTTCAAAAGGTAAATAATTTACTAAACCGAATATAACAGATATACAGTCAAACCCAAACCACATTTTCATGGACATGATCTTATATTCAACAATCACAAATAAAGTCAGAAAAATTATAATTTTTTGAGATCAAGTTATAATGGGATGCCAAACAATAGTAATTTAATCCAAAATATTAATAATTGGAGGTGCAGTGCTCACAAAAAAAAAAGGGGGGGGGGTTATGCTAGAATTATCTTCAAGAACATACATTCGTGACAAGTTATAATTTTTTTGTGCCATATTGAACATTAGTATCCAATTTAGTAGTACAGATTTTGCTATTTGCTGTGCTAATTAAGCAGAGGTGCGGTCTCATCATGCATTGACTGCATACTCGGAGCATTGTGGTCCTTGCAAGACACTCCACATATGGCAAATGGACTATCACTTTCAATTGAAAACATTCACTCAACCAGGACAACCGATCGAAAAGTTGTTTGGATTGGTTCACTACACGACAATTTAAAGGTTGTTGGGATAATTTTCTTACTTGTATTGAACGAATTGATATTGAATGTGTTGGCAGAAGATTACGAGCTAGAACTGCGATAAGAAATAAGTACGATTTAGATATTGAAAGTGTAGTCCTAATGATTCAAAGATGTTTGCGACCCATAACCCTTTACAAAAAATGAGGTCAATTCTATCTATTTATAATTAGGTTCGATAAGTCTTCATACTTTTAAAATGTTA